>OX402528.1:33602601-34029962 GCA_948098885.1 Drepanosiphum platanoidis | reverse complement strand
GGGGCCCGGCGGACGCGGTCGGGTCGCGGGGCCCGGCCCGGCTCGTACCTCGCGAGAGGCTATCCGGCTGGTTTATCTTTGTTTGGACGATTTCACGTCGTACCGCGGCCCCCCGCCGCGCCGCCAACGCGGGCGTCCGCACTCCGACGCGCCGCGGTGCGCATGCGCGCGCGCGCCGCGCGCCCCGGCGGCAACCTTATTACCAGCCCCTCTGCCGACCCACCCGCCCCCACCGCCGCGACGGCGGCGCCTAGCTCACCGCGGCACCGCCGCGCCGCCGTTCATTCGCTCGCCGACACTGTTCACGCGCCGTACGTCGTCCGCGTTCGCATACCGACACTACCACCCCCACCGTTCCACACTCGTTCCCGGTCATTGTCGTTACGATCTCGTCTCGCGCGCGCGCGCGCCCGCTGATTTCTCTTTTCGCCCCGCGTGAATGTTGCCCGCCGTCGCGGCTGTCCGTTGAACCCGAACATTCGACGGTTTCTACGGTATTTTCATTTTATTTAATTTTTTTTCGCGTTACACATCGAAAACTCACCACGGAAGTCGTCTCCGCCATGGCCGCCGCAGCCGTCGTGAGCGTGCCCGCCAACGAAGGTAACTTAATCGATAATCATTGTTTTTCTTGTGTTTCTCTCGCGCGCGCCGTGTGTCGTCGTCGTTCTCCGCAATTCGTGTCGTCGCCATTGGCGGCGACGCGGAGAGGAGGTGCGTTTCGATCGACGTCACCCACACGACGTCCCAATGTTTGCTCGTCGATTATATATTTTATTGCCAACGGTCGTAACAATATCATAATTATTGCCGTGTCTGCTGCGTTTTTCGCGTGCGCTACGCACTCGTGCCACGTGCTTATTTGCAATCATTATTATGACTCATTATTGTTAGTATTACATTTTATTATTAGTTTTTCGTTATGCGCGTGTCTGCGAGGTCGTGTTGTTATTGTTCTCCGAACTGCGATAATCGATCATTCGGAATTTTCTGTTTTAAAAATGTCCAATCGTAAGATTTTTACGGTCGGTCTAATCGATATCGTCGTGTACCTATTATCGTCATTATGATGTTATATCAATAGTGATAAAAATTTATCTGAACCTAAAATTTTTCGAAACAATAATAAAACAATAATAACAATAACTTCAATGACATATTCTATAGGTATTGTTATAATATTATTATAATATTTTCGGTATTTCGAATTCCCATACATTTTTAGTAAGTTTAAATTTTGAAATATCATGTTGACAAAATGTAAAAAGGATTATAATCATGAGTACACTAAGAACTTCAATATTGAATATTGAGTATATTATCATGATAAGCACATTTACTTTGATATATCATACAGTACATAATATCTGTATCCCGTATGTAAAAGACACCTTATTATCCGTTTCTTATATCCTTGTACATTTTTTGTTCCATGCAGTCCGGTTGTTATGAATAAGGAAGATAAGAAAGAAATGAGAAATAAAACCCTGTCCATTTTATTTGGAGGTTAAGAACACGTGGACTTGACTGACTCCTCGAATTACAATTTTGACACTTTACAGTGTCCTTTACTTCAAAGTACAGATATTACTGATATTAGATTTCATTTTTCAGTCTAAAAATAATCGACAGATATTTAGGTACCCGAATTGTTGTTGTTGGTACGCAAATACTCTAGATAATAATATATTTACCCGCCCATTTATCTGTGGCTCGTCACATTTCAGCGCAGTCATTAGCGCCCGACAATATCGTGTGCAAGACAAAATTAAATAAATACAATATATATCTATGTAAAAATGTGTTATAAATTATCGTGTGTTTTTAGTATGAAATGCAAGTATAGAAATAAAATGTTAAAATGTTATGAGAAACGGATGAATTCGAATCGAGTATTTTCAGTTTGAATATAATTTTTTTCGCGCTGCATTTGTCGTGCGCTGAAATCACCGCGCTCGATCGTGACGGTACCCACCCACCCACTATACCTTGGTTGTAGTCGATTTGAATTTAGCGCATATAATTCACTTCGATTTCTTCAATATATCGGTAAGAAACAACAATGAATAATAAAGGTCGGTTCCCGCCGGGTCCGTGACGCGAAACGGCACGTCCGGGTTGACTCGTATCAGGCATTCACACACTCGTCCGGGCCCCGTCCGATTTTACGATTTTATTTCGTTTTCGACTTACAAAATTTCATTTCAATTATCGGTCGCGATCGTATTATGTCATAAATAATAATAAGTAATTTGAAATCAATGTAAACACACAAGTAAATACATACAGTGTAAACCATATTGAACAATATTTTTCGACGCGGACGCGCCCCACACTGGGAGGAATACAGTGGCGTAACCTCAAAATTTGGGCCCGGGAGCGAAATTTTCAACGGGCCCCCCATCGTCCCAGGTATATATATATATTAAGAAGATCCGGGGGAGTGTATTCACCTTACTAAAATTAACTATATCAGTAGGATACTGTTTTGTGCAAATGATCGCCATATTTTTACTTAACAATATTATAATATCACAATCATCAGTATTGTTAATATTTTGACAAATCGATCGGTAACGTTATTTTTTTCGGAGTTTTCATGTGGTATTTCAAAAACAGATGTAGTTATAGTAGGATTTTCCGAAGTAGATTCAACTGTCTAATTTGGGCAGTTTAGCATCTTTAAATTTTTGTTCTATTATTTTTTTTGCGCTTTTGTGCTCCACTCATAGGTCTACTTATTTTAAAATACAAATTTTAAAAAAATTATACACTTGAATAACAAATATTCAATTAATAATTAATAGAAAAAATTTTTTATTTCTTTGGGCCCCTATACGAACGGGCCCCCCGGGTGCGACCGCACCCTCCGATCCCTCTTAGTTACGCCACTGGAGGAATATGAGTTCTAGCTGGCCAAAAATAGAAAATGTCGGTATCGAAAAATGGTTATTGATTTACAGATATCTGTTTAATACTACCTAGCAATAATGAATATAACAATATTGATAATAATATTTTATGCCAATATGGTAGATTATCATCGTTATTCAAGTTATTTCTAATGCTGAATTGTAAAAAACATTACTATTAAAATGGATACTCCTACTATGAATTTCCAAGGTATGATTTATTTAAAATTTATTTTTGTATACTTGTATAATACGTGTATATGTGTAATTAATTCATAAAAAATGGGTTTTGTACATGTATTAGAGGGGCAATATTTTTTACGGGTTCTTAGAGGTTATATAATTTTTTTTTATAAGCATAAACATATATTCTTCAAAATATTTTATTGAGAAGTTGCCCCAATTTAGGGGTCGAATTTCGGAAAATCCTTTCACCCTTTTTACAGCTTTTAACTCCCTTAGGGGTAGAATTTCGGAAAATCCTTTCTCAAGGGGGCTCTACTATGTAAAACGAAACTACTGATCAAATTTCACACCCATAGTTTCAGCGGTTCCGGCTAGGTGATTTTTTTTCATTTTTACCCGTTTCACCCTTTTTTACCCCGGTAGGGGTCGAATTTCGGATAATTCATTCACCAGGAGTTTCCGTTTTTTTAAAACGAAATCGCCGACCGAGTTTCATACTCAAAGTTCCGGCGGTTCCGGCCAGGCGAATTTTTCTAGTTTCAGTCCCTTTTTACCGCTTTTAACCTCTGTAGTAAACCTACCTACTATAATATTATTATCACGACTTAAACACTATGACAGGATGTTATAGTGTCCTTCCTGCTAGTTATTACACGTAGTTTTTAACACGTCCCAGGAAGCCATTAACACGTAGTTTTTAACACGTCCCAGGAAGCCATTAACACGTACCTAAACTAACACTTCTTATTTGAACCGTGTATGACTGGGCCAGATTCCTGTATATATACGAGTAGAGCTCCAGTACAAATTTAGAATTAGTCTAACTTCCCAAGTGTAAGGACTCATACTCGTCGTTGCCCACCAAAGTAACATCGCCGCGAGCCTCTGAGTCCATTCCCAAACACTATATTTTAAATTACTAATCTCTCGGGCAGAGCTTAAACCTCTGTCCTCAAATTTCATTATTATTATATTAAATATTGTATGTATTATTGTAACAATAAACTTTACTTATATTTTACAACACATACAGTGTTATTTTTATTAACGACGACCGCTCCGACCAATCTACACGAAGCTACTCAACCGTACTTGAAGACCAACGTGGCTACGTCAGTTTTTATATAGTACTTTGTGCAGTGAGAGATCACTACAGCGTTGATGAGTGAATCGGAGCGGTCTCTTTTATAAATATAGATAGAAGATGGATTATAATAATTGTATAATATCTAAAAATCTATCTATAAATATTGTAATCATATATCGTTATAATGAAATAATTATATAAATAACTTATTATCATAACTACTCGTATAATAAATAAATTATGTGTGGTTTGATACATGCAAAGACTTTTGGCCTGCTAGAACTCTTATTCCGCCCAGCGCGTCCCAGTCCGGACGAGTGTGAATCGTCGGATATTAGATCGACGAGATAATATTTTTTTCTAAAACGGTGAGAATCGACCTCTTTAGTGTCCGGAGAGTTTTTTGATTGGCAAATCGTGTGTATTTATTTATTATTATTTCAAGTATGCAATAAAAGGTTTTCTCTGCCGTACGCGTTATCGAAAACTTTCTTCTGTAGTGTAAACGATATTTATGCAGACATGGACATTCCTTGGTGTAATACAACTTTATAATGTAAAAGTTTATATTTCAGTCGAATAATCATTGAGAAAAAAAACACGAGAAAATTCTTCTTTATAGAATTTTCTAGTTCCGTTTAGTTTATCCTATTTTGTTTTTGTAATCACGCGACTATGAAAAATTGCGTTTTTATACTATTGAAAACGATATATTTTCAACGGACGTTTCGATATTTTAATAGGTTTTTTTCGTTGTAAAAGTGTGAAGAGGAGATCTACGTAGAGAGAAATAATAATGGTGACCATGGGGCGGTGGCAGTAGTGACAACAAAAGAACTATCGCGCGCCAAACTATGCCAGTCGAACGTTATTATTGAATTCTATATAAACACGGTTCGCGTAGATAATGCCACAACGCGGACGTCTTGGGAGAAGAAAAATAGTTGAAATATTCTTCTTCTGAGAAATTCAATCGTATCACGCCGGGCTTTTTTATTTTCAATTTCGATTATGATCGTCGTTGGTGAGGTTTACACGTTTATTGTACATCCTCCCCGTTAAGCATGAGAGATATGAGAAAACGTGTCGTACGAATCGTGTCCGTCTTGTACTGTTTTCTCTAAAATTCGTACCGAAATGTGGTAGGGAAGAGGGGGTGACATCCGGTTGTACTTAAAACATTTTCATTAAATGTTCGAGAGGACGGCGGCGCGACCGCGTGTCGTCTCCCTCGTGCAGCATAGTAAATTCACGTTCAGTAGAACCGATTATTATGTATTGTAGTTTTTATAACCAATGAACTAGTCTATAATCATATTTAAAGATTATAATATCATAATATATATAATATAATATGCTTTCTTTAGTTTTTTCGATATTTTAAAATTTAAAGCTAATTACGAGCAGATATTAGGGTTTTTTAAATTTAATACTTGAAATTTATCGATGTGATTTTGTTTCGAATATTGGAGACCAAAGAACACCTCCCCCCCCCTCCATACCATTTTTTAGTTTTAGCTATTGAAATAATACGTTCTCCGAGGTTTTGAAAGAATTGTACGCATTTTAACAATTGGTTTTCTCTTGCCACCGCCGATAGTCACTTTTGTCATTACGAGTACTTGGTTTTTCTCGAAAAAAATTATTTTTATACCTCCAACTTTACGTCGACGGTAATTTTTGTCTTTTAATTGTTTACATTTCGGTTTGGACAGACATTTTCCGAACATCTGTTGATAATTAATAACGAAGTCATTCTGAATAATTGTGAATACAGCTGTGTGTACGACATAAAATGCAACGCATTTGAAAATGCAACGAGAAAAGGAATGAGCTATACGTTTGGGCAAGTTTTATTTTTCGATTCATATCTTGTTTTTTTTCATTGCCTTTTTCATTCTATGCGCAACAAGACGAATTTGTCGAGGTGTTCCGAAACTTGGTGCTATTTAATCGACGATCTGTTGTTTTTATTTTCCGATCGTTTGTTGTGACAAGGGTTTGAAATCAATATATTTTTTAAAATTCTAAATTTTTATAATCTCGGTAAAACTAAACGTGTTAGATAGGTACTAAAAAGTTAACATTTAAAAAATATAATATAATCTGTTTCCTAATATATAACAATTTTCTATTTGAATACTTTCCGTTAAACATATTATATTGTGCACGTAGATCTATAATATATCAAACATTTTACTCTGTAAGCCTCGAGTACACCGAATAGATGAAATAATCAATGAATAAATGAAATACTTAATCTTTTGGAAATGTCCATTTTAGATAAACTATAGGTGTATTTTCTAGGTAAAAATATAATTAAATGATGAATCTCTCTTCATCGCCAAATTAATAATATTGTTTCGTTTTTGTTGTCGTTTATAACACCGCTGTAATATTGTTAAAAGTTACACTTTACGAGACAAATGACATTAAATAGTGATTCGTTGAGTCATAGGGTGACATGGGGTGACCCTAAACGGTGGCTACCCTTGGTGTCAATGACCTTTAGTCATATATAGAATTGATGGATTTCATTGGAAAGATTTAATACCAAATAGATACTGTACCAACAGTGTAGCATGGACTTAATTTTCATTGGAAGGTCTATCAATTATCCATCATCTATGATAAATTTAATAATAATATTAATAATTATTCACAATTTTATTTACCGTTATCATTTAATTTTTATCATGAATTGTGTATTCATTTCCGTTTTCTATTTTAACTATAATTCTATAATATATTGATATTCGATAAATACAATTGTTAATATTTATGATAAATGTTAAATAAACACATGTTTTGTTTTATTATAGCTCTGCATTATGAATATTCACAATAGATTATTAGTTACAGAATTATTTAATTTATTGATTAATGATATAATCTATTTTAATTTTATAATCATTATTGTTTTATTTGTTTTTAAATTTTCATTTAAACATTGACTAAATTTGGTATTTTCTTTGATTACTTATAGTTTTTCCTCTAAAAATAATTAATTTAGACTTTTACATTCTATACTTTACACATTGGAGTTGCACTCCTCCTGGTATTTTAGGACACTATATTTCCTCTCGTTTTTTCGATATCTTCTATTTGAATTTCAATACATATTTTGTCGGATATTTGTTTTGGTGTCTACTTTTGAAATGTGTATATGGTAGCTTCAAAAAATTATTATCCCAAACAATTAAACGAAACATGAGAAAAGCTATGAAAAACATGTCACAGCATATAGCCCAGTGCTACGACAAATATAAATAAAAATAATATTTCATTAAAACTTAAAAATTTTCAAACTCAAAAATCACATATGATGGATTTTTTCACAATAATCCTTTGCATAATTGTTACTAAATGATTACATATTATATACAAAATAAAAATTAAATAAATATGTTTGTGTTTAAAGGTTAATTCTCGTATAATAATAACAAAATATTATTAAATACATAAAATAATTTATTAAAACTATAAAATATCTTTAATAATAAAAAAACCAAATACGTTAATTCTCGTATAATAATAACAAAATATTATTAAATACATAAAATAATTTATTAAAACTATAAAATATCTTTAATAATAAAAAAACCAAATAAAAGTAAATAAATAGGTCTTGCCTGGAGTATTATGTAAAAAAATAGAAAAGTGCTTAAATATTAACGATTATTTTTTAATATTTTCATCTAATTAGATATACATTTGTATTCAATATTTATTATTGATTTGGTGTAATTATAACAATTTGTGTTATTTAAATAACAGGAATCAGTGTTAAAAATGAACACGAGGATCCGGAAATCAATGCTATGGCTCTCAAAATGAAAGAAAGTTATCAAAAAACTTCTCCACCAGCAACATCAAGACAGCAACAAGGAACTGCCGCCACAGCTAGTGGTATGTCTGTCAATAGAGCTGCTAGACATGTTCCCTCGGCTCCTGTTGGAGTTTCGGTTTCTAATATTGTATCCAAGGAAAATGTAGATAAATCATCAAAAGATTGCGAGGATGCGGAAAGTATCAAAGGTAGGCAACTTGAAATTAAACGTTATGTATGCTGAATAGTTTTTGAAAACCCCTTTTTATATTTTTGCATGTGTGCTTTTTCAGGTCATTTTGGTTGGGAGACTATTGGAACATATCATGTACCATATATTATACGTATAATAGGTGGTGAACATTTGAAGTTTGTTTCTGTACGAATGGCTGAAACTCAGCTGCTCAGTGGCTATTTGCACTATTTACATGCTGATATTTATACATGTACGTCTGTGAGAAGTCATTTCATTTTAGAATCTGAAGCAAAGTTGTTGAACGAAATCAACTCGAGGCATAGTGATCAAGTATATGGAAAAGAACAATTTCTTGCCGGCAAAGATTATATTGTTCGTTTAGAAGATGTTACTGAATTCTATTTATTCATAGAACTACTCTGTAATATTGCTCCGGGCCGCAAAGAAAAATGTGGTTTCATACGAATCAACTCCGAATCAGTAGTGCCATACTGCCTAAAGGATGATCAAAAATATGTCCCACTCTTTTATTTTGAAGGCGAGACAGAAAACTTAAGACATCGAGCTGTTAAATTAGAAAATTGGAACTTGGCCTACCTAAAATTCTGTTGCAAGGTTCAGGGAATTCGTAATGAATTGTTTGCCAGCGACTCGTGCATTGTGACAAGCCTTGACGACATCAAAAACTATTTCCCATCAGACACCAATTTTGAAGAATATTGGCCTGCCAAGGTGGTCGATACACAGCTTTTGAATAATCAAAAAACACCTCATGCCAATCCTCCTGGCTCTTGGATCAGAGCACCTCCATCTGTATTAGTACTAAATAATCCGCCACCTGTACCTGAAGGTATTATTCCACACACTTTGCCAGCCCCAACAGCTGTGCCACCCTCACCAGTTATATCTATGGCTAATAATAACTCGTATCAGAATGGATGGCCCAGTAATCCAATGGTATGTATTGATTGTTTTGTGCTTTTAAATTTTTGTATTGCTGTTTTGTTGTTTAAATGATTAAAATATAAATTTGCTTGGTATTATAACATTTCTTAACTCATAATTTTAAATGCGAATTCTTTTTAGTTTTATATTTTAAATTCTAATAAATAATGAGTTTGTTGTTTATTGTGGAAAGTAAATACAAATGTATCGCTAATCTACCACTTTAAATTCTTAAAATGAGAAAATCGTGCGTCTTAAATTTAACACTTGAATTTGTTTTACGTTTCTCTCATTAATAATTTTGGTAATGGGTATATTTCTTTCAATTTTTGTCTCTTAATGTTGACCTACTGAGCATGTGTTTTAAATCAAGTTTTATCCTAAAACAGTATCCGAATTCAACAAATCGTGTTTTTGTAGGTAAATTCCTATAACATTCAGCCCCAGCCGCAGCCGACACGCTGTTATTCTGCTGTGCCCAGAAATCAAAATGTAGCTGCTCAATATTATAACGCGGTACATGTTTATGCTTTTTAAAAAAAAAATTTGTTAATTATTATTCTGTATTAAGTAGTAGAACTTGGTAGTACAAATATACTACGGGAAATGCTCGCAACGTAAACTAATTTATTTTATCTTATTATGTGTTCCATACGAATTTATTTATTTCATGTGGTTTTTTTGTAGTTGTTTTTTAAAACTAGTATCTACGTCCATAATTAATAAACAAGGTAATAAACTAAACTGCTAAATATAGTTGAAAATTATGTTCTTTTTGTATGTGATAATATTTCTATTTATTGTGTTAATTATTTGGATATATTTTGACAAACGACAGCGTTAGCAATCTAGTTTATTATTTAAATCCATCCCCTTAAAACTTCTCGTAAGAGCTGTGAAAATTTAAAATTACCATTTCATTACTCAATTCATTGTTTGTTACATTAAATCATTAGGTCTAATACTTGATCTCAGTATGTTGGTAATTCAGACAATTCATTAAAGATTTTTAACAATACTGATTTTGTTCTCTTCTTATTTATTTTGATATTATGTTAAAACTCAATTTATTCTCTTAAAAATGTCAAATTTAATCTTTCACCTCTGTGTAACTATTATTTTATTTTTTTTTTTCCGTTACAGTAGTATAGTTACATGCTTCCATTTTGATTAAAAATTAAATTATTTATAGGTACATTTGTTTATTTAACAAATTATTTATAGTGACTAAATTGATTTGCTTGATTTTTGACATTTTTGACATTATATGTATTTTAGATTTGAATTATGTGCTTTTGTTTCATTGAGATATACACTTTTAGTTATTACCTATAGTCAGTCGCGGGCACGAAAAATGAGCGCTGCCAAGCGACAGTTTTTCAATAGTGGTTATTGAATCGCAAGACAAAATTTTTCGTGCCCGCGACTATTACTATTTTATTTTTTTTATCATTTTTACGTTGTGAGGCATAAATTGTGTATTTTCAAAATATAGGAACAGTGTTTATATTGGTTTATATGTGATTTTCAGGGTTCGACAATCTCGCCACAACAAAGTAGCAGTTCCATGAATGGTGTAGGTCACATTCCACCACCACCTTTAGTCCGAGCACCCAATAATTCTGGAACGACTCCGATTGCTAAGTAAGTGTTATTAATTTTTATAACACCAATCTGATGAGGAATATAATTATTTTCATTTATATTAGTATTGCTGCACCGTACCCAAATGTCACATCCCTAAGTCAACCTATGACGAACACTATGTACAACACGATGACTAATAATGTAATGCCACATCCTAGTCAATTACGCCAGTATTACACAACTCAACGCTCCAATAGTGTTGGTCAACCTCAACAACAGCAACAACAACAACAACAACAACAACAACAACAACAACAGCAGCAGCAGCAGCAGCAACAGCAGCAACAACAGCAACAACAGCAACAACAACAACAACAACCATTGATCCCTACCCCTCAGATTCAGCAGACTTATGGTAATCATTCGATTTTGATAAATGGACCGAATGTACGTATGACTACCGCTCAGCCACGTAATGCTTTGCGAAACCTTACACCTATGAACACTGGCCCACCGACTGAAATTATTGATTTATCATCTCCGCCATCCAGTCCCCCCCCTCCAATAGCTTCTGCTGTAGATCCCATCCGCCCTAATAATGGATGGATATTGAAGAGAATACCTGAACGGACATGGGCACATGATTCTACCAACAATGCTGCGTATAAGGTTAGTAATAATATTAATATCATTTGATTAACTAGTAGCTGGCTATTAGAAGAAAGATTAGTGACTGCTAAAATCCAATTTTCCCTTAATGAAAATTTGTTTTAAACTACAATGAGACCTTTGTGATTTTTAATAGGTCGTCAGTTTCATTTGCCAGTTAAAATATAATACTTTATTACTTTCTATTAGTATTAAATTATTTTCGTATATTTTTGTATTAATAGATAATAATATAATATAAACTTTTAACTCATTAATTTCTACCCATATAGCTTTTTATTATTTTTTTTTCCTGTAAGTATTAGTTCAGTTTTGATATTTTTGATAAAATAATTTTTTTATGAGTACATTTATGTCTTTGTAACTAAAGTCAAGTTTCAAATAGTTAACAAGCATTAATACACAAGGCAACGTTGATAATTGTTTTTCATTTAATTTTAATTTCAAAAACATATTCGGTATAAAACTATGATAGTAATTAAAATAATATGAAAAATAAATATACAATTTAACTAAATATAAAATATATTTGTGTTGTATTTATCTTAAGCATTGTTACGGTTTTCAATTTGTGATTTCGATAGGTTTTCTCAAATAAAAACAAAACAATTTCTATCAGGCAGTTTATTTATTTTTAACAAAAAAGCTTCGTTTGACATCCATTAATGAAATCGGCGAGTATAAAATTAATGTATACAATTTTTACTATTTATTTTCATGCAGACATATTTTTCAATACATGCCTACTTCAAGTACATTTTTCGAGTGTTATTTATTACTGGACCGTTTATAAAAAACATATTTATGCAGTAAAATACTATTTTATAAAAATATTATAAAAATATGAAAAATATGAAAAAAAATTCCATTTTTGAACTCTTAGGGTTGTGATTCAAATTCGTAGCTTATCCAGCAATTTTTTTGGCATACTCAGTAAAAACATATTGTAAATGCATGAACTTTTCCTATATATTACTAATGAGACTTCAATTTGTTTTTATGTTGGTTGTCTTACATCGTTTAAAAAAAATTAAAATTATTTAATTTCCTCAGTATATTCAGTATTATTTTTGTTTTGTTTTATATTCTGAACTTTGAGTTATTATAAATCGACTATTTTATATTTTTTTGTTTATATCTATGAGTTTTGTTGGAAAAACAGCTTCTAACAGATGTAAATTCTTAGGTTCAGCTTGATCAAAACTGCAATAAGCGGTTAAAATTTAATTATCTCAAAATCAAAAGAATTATAAGCATATTAACTGTGTTTGTGTTATCTTCTCGCATTACATTTTTGTGATAGCTCTAATTTTCTCTTTATTTTGCGTTTTAATACGATTAGTTTTTTTTTGATAAAATGTTGTTCAACTTACTGAATTTACAAGTCATCAAGGATTTTATAACTGTTCATAGAATATATAAATAAAAGCCAATCCACATGCTTTCTTTCACTCGGAATCATTTTTTTAGACCAATGTTACGTTGATTTTTTCAAATTTTTATAAAAACCATTCACTAATACCAATCATTCCATATCTAATCCGTTTTTATCCTTCGACTTTTAATTGACTTTTATCAACAAAATTTTACGTGCAATCTTAAAATAATAAAATAGTTTTTAAAAAAATATTCATTTTATTTTGCTAATTAGAGATTGTACAAAAATTAATATAATTTTTGTTCTGTTGGCATATAATAATAATAATACTGCAGTATGTGTTATGGATATGTTTAAAATTTAGATTTTGGTGAAAAAACTAAGCACCCATTTTTCATATCATTAGACGGTATATCGCGATGAAGATATAATAATACTTAAATGTACTTGTTGTTTGATTTAGATGCAAAAAGCAACGTTACAAGGTAAAATTATCCAAGGCATAAATTCTAAACCTTATATGTATTCGGATCTGATGGTGACCCTGGAAGACCTTGTTCAGACTGTGTTACCTTCGTGCACTGTCTCGAGATGTGCTCACGTTTTACACAAATTTCTAAAAATTCCGTTGTATAGCGGGAACTCGTTAGTATTTTTTTATTTTTTATGACAGTTTTATGTGATGATTTAGCAAAGCGCTCTTCATTTGACGATTTACTTGTTTTCCATAGTGAGCAAATTATGGTGTTGGGAGACAATAGGCGCCTGAGGTCGATGAACCCAGAAGATACTCCGATGGTCATGTTACTGGACGTCTCGCAAGTGTTGTTGCAGCTCAAGAATTTGGTGTCCAAACCTGAAGATACAGTTCAGATGTTTTCATCTACGGCAATACCATCAAAAAGACAACGCACAAGCTAGGAATGGGCTGGGCACGGCGGAAGCCGACCCGACTGGCGAGAGCCAGAGACATCGGGCGGCATGACAACTCATCATGGTGGTAGTGCTGGTGCTTCAGACTGGTACCTGAATGCGACCGACAGCAATGATTGGCTAAACGCCGCAGCTGGTGCTTCGCATTCGCCACAACAGCTGTTGCACAGCACCTACCAAAACCTTAGTAATTGGCCTCCGCCGCCGCCTCCCCCGCCACCTTACATGTAATACATGCATGTTGACTGCACTTGCTATTTTTTTTAATTTTGTATATTATGCATTTAATTTTTATTTGTAATTTGTTAAATGTTGTACATGGAACAATGTAAAAGGATACCTATTATTTTTTTTTTCACAATTATTTATAGTTTTTGTATTGTTCAATAATAAAATTCCAATTTATTATTTATTAATTTTTTTAGTTTTATTTCACACAAGTGTGGTATACATGTATAATATGTCATAATCTTTTGAATTGTGTTTTAGCACATATTTTAATACAACATTGAACATTCATATTTCATCATTCATAGACGAGTTCAAAGTTTTTGGAAAGGATCCAATGATTTGTTACAACCAACATGGGTTCAATTTTCAATATTAAGACTTCGGGCTGGTAGTCCAATGGCTTCGGATAGTATGATCATACCCCCCTTGCCCCGTTTATTACGTATAAAAATTAAATGGAATAAGTTTAGATTTCAAGGCGTTTGCAATAGCTCCTAAGTATTTAAAAGCGGTCAAATCGTACTCGAGAAAGTTTTGCAGTATATCTGAAAATAATGGCTACAGTTTAACCAACGAAGACCGCTCTTTACCAGTACGGTTCAGACTCGTGTGGAGACTTTTTAGCTGGCCAAACAGCGCATTGAAGCAATGTTTGCAATGCATTTTACTGGTCGTCGTTCGACGGGAAGGAATTCGTCACATATTAGAATTTAGACATTTGGCGAACGCGGATAGTGGTGATATTCCGAGCCCGACGTCCTCGATTTGGGATGGCCGAAATGTCCCGTTTGGCGTCTCGCGATGATTTAAGTCTGATGATGGGGGCGAGGGGGCAAAACTAATTCGAGTCGTTTGGATTAATATCAATGGATGATAGTTTAGGTCGGTCATTGTATATATATTTGCTATGAGAACGAAATAATGTGCAAAATGATTGTTTCTCTAGGACGGGGGTCTCGCGCGGTGTTGTTCGAAATGGTTGAAACGGTCGATGCCGCGTACGAAATTTTCGGAGCTTTCGTTTGCCTACCCACTGGCGAAAACGCGTGCGCGCGACAGCAGAGCGCCCCGCGTGGAAGTTTTTCGACGGAACGTGTCGCGGGAATGTTTCTCTCGAGTCTGTTTTCGCCTTTCACTTCCGCTTTCTAACGGCGACCGACCGTCAATCGAACACACAATGAACGCACAATAAAAGTGTTTGCCGCCGCCGCCGCGACATTTCAATTGGGTTTTGGACGATTTAAATATTATTACTTACTACCTGTCTGCGCGCAGTCTACTCGAGTAGAGAAAATTTAAATATTCATCCTAAACCTCTGACGATATCGCTTATAGAATCGGGGGCGGTTCTCTACATACTTTTTTAAACCGTCTAAAAAATATATTAATTTATAATCAAACGATTATAAAAATAACGGTGAAATATTTTCTCATAATATTAAATACAACGAATTGATGTGCGAAGAGTGGAGGACCGCATTAAAATGTACCGCAAGTATAAATTTGACCTAACTCGAACGCGCACGAAAATTTCATCGAAATCGGTCCGCCGCCCCGTTTAGGAACGGTTCAGTGATACGCGCGCGCGTACAGAAGAACGATTATATAATTTTATGTCTCGCCGAATTCGTAAAATTGCCGATTTCTCGTAATCGGCAGAACGATTTAAACATACCGATTCCACGAATGCAGGCAGACTTTCTATACTGCATTCTACACACGTTCGCGATGAGTTATGATAATATTGGTCGGCGCTTCGCGGAAATATCGACTGTTCGTTAATTATTTTCCAGTCGTGTGATATTTCGCAAAACAATAATCGAACCTAAATTGAAAATATACAATTCAAAAACAAGTATCAAAAGGCGCATTAGATATCGAGGAATACCTGTCTTCTTTGAAGCGACTGCCGACGAAGTGGACGATTGTCGAGAACAATAGTATTATTGTTATATAGTACGAAAAAAAGCTGGAAAAATTAATGAGTTCCTAGTACGCGAACCATTTGGGAGAGTTGGGAAGCAATACCGATGACGTGGTATTAGGTAAGACGTTAAAACGTACCTGGTTAGTGCATTAGTGAACACGTATTTGTAGAGTCTCGCCAGACATTATTATTAATTAATGATTGTCACTATTAAATACTAATATTAAAGTCTATTTCGCGAAAACATTAAATGAAATTGTTTATTTCATACGCCATTCCTCGGAAGTCATACGAATTGATTTTCTCCGCGATCATATTGGAAACTCGAAGCTCGTGAAGTTTTAAGTAAAAGCGTAATCATACCATTGCGATGACTAAAATAACGCGATGAAAACGTGAACCGGGAACAATGCTTATATTTCGGATCTCGTCGCGTCGACAAGTAAAACTTTTAAATGTCTGTGATTTTTAAAATAATTTCGAAATATTTCAAAAATAAATTATGATAACGTATGACACACGGACGCGGTTTTTTATATGGCTCGTATGAAACCGCGCGTGTGATACCGCGAAAATGAAAAAGGGACAAACGATTAACAAACAATATCCCACCCTAACAGGTATCACGGTGCATCTGTATGCACTGCTGCAGAAGACGGCAATAAAATGAGAACCACTGGCTCGTGTTAAGTATGGCGGTAGCGGACAGATCGCCACTTTTCATATCTATTAAAAATATAAAATAGATGCCTTTTTTTTTTTTTTGTATGTACGCGCACAACTCGAAAAGTGGATTTTAGTACGGTTTTCACTAACGGATTGGCCAAGTCTCGGGGAAAGTTTAAAGCTACAGAACGTCTCGAAAATTCAACCGCAACGGGGTTGAAAAGGGTAAAACTAGAAAAAATCGCCTAGCCGGTTAGGTCCGTTAAGAGCTTCTTCATAAAAAACAGAATTTTCGAAAGTGTTTTCTATGGCTTCCAAAACATATCGAATTTCAGAAAGAGAGGTTTCGAGTTTTCGTAAAAGGGACCCCTTGTGAAAGTATTTTTCGAAATTCGACCCCAAAGGTTGAGTGAAAAGGGGTAAAATCGGAAAAAATCGCATAGCAGGAACCGCTGGAGCTTATATAATATTATACAATATTGTGAGTATAATATTTTGGTTAATAGTTTTGTGTTAAATAGTAGAGAACCCTTAATAAAGTTTCCAAAATACAATCCCTCAGGGGATTAAAAATTATATAAAAGGTGTTAAAAATGTAAAATCGTTGGTTTTTAAAACCTAATATAATAGTGTTCTTTTCTTACTCAGCTGTAATTTAAACGATCAAAATCTATTAACTAATTATTTTAAATTCGACCCTTAAGGGGTTTTAAAAGGGTTAAAAATTGTGAATGTTATTTCTTGGATTGATTTTTTCACTATCTATATCTATCGATAAGTACTCAGTGAATTTCAGTATAGTTTTCACTGATGGATTGACAAGTCTTGGGGAATGTTTCAATGTATTCATATTGTAGGTCTTAGAAAAATTAATTGGATTGCCGAAAAGAATGAAAATGTAAATTATGTTATAATAAAATGTTATGAATAATTTTAGGTATTACAGATCTCATCTTTGTTTTATTCGTTGAAAAGAATAGCTGCATTATATTAATAACACATTTTTTGTCTTCCAATCATTCATTCCAGTTTGGACGACTCCAATTTCCCGTAAGACTATGCTTTTCAAAGGCCATCAATAAGGCACAGGGTCAAATATTAAACGTTGTAAGTTTAGACCTAACCGTCCAATGTGTTTGTATGGTCAATTGTACATGGCTGTCACGTTTAACATGCAAACAAAATCTATTTGTGTTGGCTCTAGAAGGCAAGACACATTACTTAACTTAATGTGTATCCAGAAATATTGAATGCATATTGAAATGATAAATTAATTAAAAATGTAGTTTAAAATCGAGCAAAATTTAATAGAAAATTTAAATTAGATTTACAGACGGAAAAAAAAAAAAAATTAAAAAGCATAGATCACCAAATAAAACCAATAGATTCCACGTTTCGCTTTAAATCTTAATAATATTTCTTTTCAAAACTGTGCACGGGCGGCAAAGGTAGTTCTAACTAATATAGCTTATAATAATTTATAATATTAGAAGACTTGATAATCATTAGATTAAAAGTAATTTGTTGTGTAACTGACTTACTAATCACTACCCCGTCTCTATTTTTATTTACACATAATATTAATTTAAAATTATATAAACATTATTAATTATATTTTATAAAAAAAACATTTATTAATTTTTATGTGATTGAAAAAAGTATTATTTTTTGAAAATTTAAACCACGTTAATTGATCCATTTAAATTATTTAACTGTAATGATTATTGGAATTTTTACCCAAGGTTCGGATAAAAATAACAGAGTGAGCTATAAATTTGTTTCGTGCATCAGGGACTACGAATTTGTTTTGTTATTTTTTGCATATTTGAAAACAATTTTTATCACTGCTATTTTCGACGTTTTTAGGGCATATTATAGCACATATTTCAGTACTTTTCAGCGCTGTAAAACCCGCACCTTGGTAATGACATTTTATGAAAGTCCAGCACTAATGAGTTGATTTGGTTCTGCTATAGAGTAAGTATAGCTAATTTATGTCAATTGTACCGAGAATTAAGATTTTTAGAAAGAATGAAAATTGCATGTAATCTGAACTGAGGTTATAATACCTAAATGGAAGAAAGGCATTTATTGAAATTGGCAACCAACACTGCTTTGGGGAATAGTAGCACAGCAGTCCAGATTACTATTCAAGTTAATCACATGTGAATAATTATGATTAGATTCTTATCTATATTTACTTGCACATAAATAGGCTGACGTGACTTTGGTTACTACAACTGAAATTTTAGCACACCTAAGCAATGAGTGATTTATCTAAATACGAGAATTAATATTACTTCAATATTTATAAAGCTGTGGTGATAAGGATGTATAAGGACTAAACAGGGGATAAATAAATAAAAGGTAAAATTGTAAAAAAACTGTTATTTAATATTATTAATCATTTACTAGTATATAAACTTTTGTCACTTGACAAATAAATGATGATAATAGGAAAAAATTGAGAACAGACCAGTTAATCGTGTACTTAGCAGGAACATAGTTCTGATTGACATTGTTCCGCTCGTTTACATTTAAGCTTAATTCTAATGGAACGATTATTGTAGAAAAAAATTAAATCAAAATATAGTAAAAAAAAATATTAAATACCACTTGGTTCTTAAATACAATAAAAAAAAAAATATATATATATATCATTCTTTGTTGTTTACTTATTCAGAATTAAGGTACAACAGGATTGTACACTGGCATTGAAGCTAGAATATCCTTGTCATCTTCTGACACATCACGAACAAGTAAAAATGTATGTGCAGTTCCACAAGACACGTGTTCTACGTACAACCCATCAAGCTTTTTCATTTCACAAGGTTTGGCACTGGATTTTTTTAGTTCTCCCAGACCCTAAAAGAGAATTACATTTTTCAAGTTTCATATTGCATTGATTTCGGATGTAATTTTTATTACCAGTTCACCAGAGCTATGTCCAGAACCCCAAACAATGCAAGTATCATCAGCTGCCGCAACTAAACCAATAGAACATGTGCCAATGCTACGCAAGTTCCAACCATGAAGGTCTTGTACCGGTTTCGGATACATATTGGCTTCTCCTCTACTACTCATTTGTCCAAACAAATAAACAGCACCTGTGATAAATTAATGACAAGTATTTAAATAGTTATTTCAATCGCTACGAGATATATTTTTTAAATACATATCCGACGGTTAACATTTTTATATACCAAATTCATTGATAGCAATACTAAATGCGGGTCCACAAGCAACAAGCTTTATACCACTCCTTTGGACATCAAAGTATTTGATAAGCCTCGGTTGATATTCATCTTTTGGTTCAGAATGTCCCAATCTTCCATAACCTCCAAATCCCCAAGAATATGCTTTTTTGTGATCATCAATAGCTACCTAATATTGTATGAATTTCACATTAATAACAATGAAAGATAATTTTATTTTGTTTATCTTACTGTATGATTAGTGCCACATGCAAAGTCTCTGATTTCAGGTTTATTTAATATTTCTACTTTGTTCTTGTTTTTTTCTATAAAAGTCAATATTGGCTTGGGCTGTGGGACAGTAGCAAAGTTAATAGAACCAGCTCTCTCAATGTACTCGCCGTTAGTGTTATGTCCTAACTGTCCATATTCGGGCAAACCAAATGAATACAATGTGCCTTTGCAGTCAAGCAAAATGCTGAACTCGGCACCACAACCAACTTTAACGATTGGTGGTCCGTTATACTTAACCTGCAAAAATGAATAGTTTAATTTTAAAACTGAAATTAAATACAAATATTAAACGAAGTAAGATTTTACAGTAATTTAGAATTATTTTAAAAATGTTTATAGTTTTTTTTTATTAAAAAATCTATTTCTTTTCATCCAAACCACCTGTTATCAAGAAACCAAATGGATTGATAAAGAAAATTGATTCATTATTTAGAGTTGTGAGAACAGTTTCTTTAATAACCAAGCTTAAGAGAAAATGGTCGAGGGGATTTTTTTACTTTTAAAACATTTAATTTGAATTGAGCTCCATATTTAAATGCGCTAACTAATTAATATTATAAATCAAAGTGGTATAGATTACTATCGTTTTTAATTATATTTTCTTTGTCTTCTTCATGCGACTAGTTGACTAATTAATAATTATTTCAAACATTATAATACTATACAATGGCCTGCACGGTGGATAGACGTGAGCCTACCTTGTCTTTAAACACTTAAATAAATAATTACATTTAACATAATTCAGTTTTTAGAGAAACGTGATAAAATTTATTCATATTACTAAAAATATTGTTTCATATGTAACTTTATCTTTTTTTCTAATTACTGTTGTTAATTATTTTATAATTGATATGGACAAGGACAGTTTTATTATTATTATTTGATTGTTTTGCCAATAAAATTCCTTTTGTTTAATGTTATTATAATTACTTTATGGCTAATAAATGAATTAATACTTAAATACATATCTAAAGATTCTCAATTTCCATTTCAATGAAAATGTATGTACAAATTAGAGATATTATTAAATCTGTCTTAAATTTTGATGCTATACATGTCTTTGATACTAAACTATTTATTTTTTTAAGCACAAAAAGTGAACAAGTTTTGAAAAATAAAGTAATTAAATAACAAAAGAAAAAAATCATCAGTCACAAATTTGAATTCTTTGGGTAAGTAAATGTTTACTCACATTTATTTTACAGAAAAAAAAAATCAACATTATAATTAATTGGACTATTTTTCAACATGTTATAATACAAATGACGTGAAAGCACACGAAAAGGAAACTGTCCAGTAACAGAACCTCAGAATTTAAGTTAAGACATTTCAATTTTTAAGTTTTATTTTAGAAGGTCTCTAGCCCAGTTTTGATTAAGCTAGACAGGGAATATTTTGTGGCAGTGTACGAGAAGACATGTTGTTGATGAAAAAGTTAGTATGATTAGATTATAGATTTATGAATATCAATAGAAAAATTAAATGATTTATTTAATTTTGTATAAACATAAATAATTAGGAAAAGAGCATGTGGTACATTAGAAATTATATCTTGATAATATATCTAACAGATTAGATAAATCAACTGGATGCGAGTGAGAAAAAAAGAATATTTTTGAGAAATTGGACAATAAGTGCAAAAAGTAAGACTAGCTTAAAAAAGTAACACAATAGAAATTCTTATATAATAATTTTGACACAAATTAGGTATTTAATATTTTAATTATTTCTACTAGTAAAAATATGAAAATAGGGATAAATAATATTCCACTCTTAAATCTGTACTTAAATCATTTAAAAAAAATTACAATTCTATTAAGTTAAAATAATAAAAAAAATCCTTAAAATGTTGTTAATGAATATTTTAATAGATTTTTATTTTTATTATTATAATACTAGGAATGTTGGCTATAAAAATTTGGAACTATTAATAAGTATGAAAAATAAATTATTCTGAGCTTGGTTATTATATTCTATTTATGAAATATTTTAAGTATTATATTTTTTTTATAAACGTTAAAATGTATTTGTTTTTAAATTACAGGGAAAAAGAACGTTTAGAATGGTTTTTTGATATAAAAATGTATTGTTGAATTAAAAATGATAGTACCAATCTTAGTGTTTTCCCATACTAGTTATTCGTCTCTTGATAAAAATGTTTTCATTAATTTATCACGAGTAAAATGAACCATATAATTCATGACGCTTTAACAAGTCGAAAAAAATATTTTACTGACCCTCATTGCTGTAGTAACTAAGGGGTCTTTGGTCTTCGAGCCACACTGACTATTCTTATTATCACCACAACTGTATACAGCACCACGATCTTAAACATATAATTATAGCCTTCAATCACTAAAAATATTACTGAGAACATAAATAAACTTAATAAAGACAATGTCGAGATTGAAATATAAACAGTAATTGCATTATAAGTATTGCATTTATATACATCATATAATAATTTTACACAAATGCAATGTTATATTGATCATTTTAAACGCATTGAAAATATTGATAAACATACCAGTGAGAAGCAAAGTATGTCCACGGCCAGTAGCTGCATTGACAATGGCATGGTCAGGTAAACCTTCAATTGGAGTTGGAATGTCACGCCTAAGTAAGTCTTTGACTCCCAGCTGACCCTTTTCATTACGACCTAAAAATGTTGATAAAATTTTTTAGAAAACAAAAAAAAAAAATTGTTTATATAAATCAAGAACCCATACCTAAAGACAAAGCTTTGCCTTCTTCAGTAATAAAAATGGTGTGTGAAGCGAAGCAGCTGCTCACTACCAAACGGATACGAGTGTCTTTCAGTGGTCCAAATAAATGCGGTTCATATAAGTTACGTCCAATAGATTTGCATCCTTTTGGCACAGACTTACGGCCATTTAAATCCCAATTAGTTCCTCCGGTCAAAATCACTGAGCCGATATGATCCGGACCTTTTACTCTCTAAAATGATAAATTTACAACTCATATGATACAAATAATGAAATATGTTACTAAATTTCAAATAGGCCGTGTTCAATTATTAAAATTGAGTATGTAATGGCTCAAATAGTTGTATTGTTATCGTCACTTGTGAATACTTGGAGAGGTATTTAAAATGTTAAAACCTGGAATATAATCATTTTACCACACATAGATAGCATAAAATAAATATCTATGTAAATTTGCATACATTACAAATCAGTAGTTTCACAAGTATTCTTTAATTACCTATTCTAGATTACTATATTCAGAGTTTCAAATGAGATAAACTTAATTAACAGGGAAAAAGATTTAGAGATTTCTAAGGCCGATATTTGAATTAATTTATTGTTAAATTTCATAATTCAAACACTACAATTGACAGAAAATGTGCTCATATCAGAATATTATAACACTATTATATTAAAACATATCAGGTATCAGTTAAAGTTATACCTACCTGTGAGGACAACCGAGATAGGTGCAATGTGAGAAATGAACGACTTATCAATCGTACTAGCATTATAAGAATCGAAGGAAACACATAATATTACCAATCGAGTGTTAATAATATCATAAATGAATGTCAATAACGGATCATGATTGAACACGCCACGGCTAATAAAGGAGCATAGTGGATGGAAACCCAACAGGTATCAAATATCAAATATCTCACATAACAGATTGTGACGAAGAATAGATAAAAATAATTAAACGTGCGCAAGAGTTGAAACACCGCGATCATAGACGGAGTGGAGACAGTGGCAACGACCGCCTACGGTCCAACAACGGTACGGACAACGGACAAGCCAGCCGGACGCGACATTACCGCGGTACGTTTATATGATGATACTCACCAGGGAAGCGTTGTCCTCGGTCAGTTCGTCCACGTCGTCGTCGTCGGACCTGCGATCGTCGTCGTCTTCTTCCTCGCTCAACGCCGGCGGATCGTCCTCGACCAGCTTGGACTTTTTGCGAGACACGCCGTTCGCCTTGCCTTTGGACTGCCGTTTGGCGGACATGATGGCGCGCGCGTAGTTCAACGGATAGTGTACGACGGGGGTCTTACAAAACGCGCGGGTGTCGAGCACGAGGGAGCTGGAACGCGAAGAGAGCGCACGCGACGTGGACGTCGGCAGACGAAAATCGCGCGAAAACGGACGGGACAGGTGAGAAAGGAGAAAAACAAAGGGAAACCAGGGTGGAAAAATGACCGCGGGGTAGAAAAAACGTCCGGGACAGTGAGAGAGAGAGACGCGTACGCGGATCAAACGACGACGGCGGCTGCGGCGGCGGCGGCGGCGGTGGCGGTGGCGGCGGCGGCAACAACAACGACAACAACGGTGGCGGCGGACGCCATTAAAAGTAAAAAAGAAAAAGAGAGAAAAAAAAAAAAAAAAAAAAAAACCCGAACGAGCGAGAGGAGAGGAGAGGAGGGAGACGCGGTGCGATCTGCCGGCGTCGGGCGCGCGCGCTGGTGCGAGTGAGACGGCACGAGACGCGCGCGCGAGCGAGACGACGGGGCGGAGAGAGGAGAGTAGCCACAGCGAGCGAGCGAGAGAGAGGAGAGAGAGACAGAGAGAGAGAAAAAAAAAAAAGAGAACGGCGATTGTTTGTGTTGTAAGCGCGCGCGACCGGTGCGTGTGTAAAAATCGGGGACCGCAACGTTACGGCTGTTTCGGCGGCGGAGCGGGCGGGCGGGGCGGTATCAATTGCCCCCACCGCCGCACGGTCGGCTCCGCGGCGGCCGTCGCGCACCACCGGCGGCGGGTTTGCGCGCGCGACCTGTCGAAAAACCGACGACGCGCGCGCGCGCGCGCGCACGAAAACCGCGAGAGGCGGCGCGCCCGCGACCCGAACGGGCACCGCGGTCCCTTCGCGCGCCGGCCGGGGTCGCACTTCTCGTCACTCCCCGGGATCCGGTTGCCGACGACCCGAAGCCGCCTCGTGGACAGTGCCGCAATTATGAATTCCGAGGCCCGTGTGCCAGTGGATTTATTTAGAGGCCCCAAATTAATAATAATATTTAGGGCCCGGAATTATATGCACAAAAAATGTACGAAATATGCATGCATTTATGCACTGAATATCATTAAAATATGCACTTTAAATATGCAAAAATATGCGAAAATATCCAAACAAAAATGAAAGTTTAATAAATTTATTTAGTTTTAAAATTAAAATTATTTAATATATAATTCATTAAATAATCTATACTAAATAGAAATTGTATTCTAAAATGTATTTACAATATTTTTGTACGTTATATTGAACTGCATTGAGTTGTAATTTGAACATTCACTCATCTAAACAAAAAGTCATGAACGAAAACCAATTTAAACAAATGCAATAGATTTTTATGATATTTTTAAATTTACCTGGAGAGTTACAATTAACTACTAAAGACTTGGCTAGATTTTCAAATAAAAATGCACGTCGGTTTTCAGCAAATATGTTCTTGAATCTAGAAAAACTTCGTTCTACGTCCGTTGAAGATATCGGGGCATACTTAAAGTACACTAAGTCCATTAGGTACTAGGTAGGTACTAGTTTTTCGTTACCAAATTTTATCGTAGTAATAAACTTTATCTTATCTTATTTCTTATTTCACTTGTTATTATAAATCTTATTATAGCCCATATCAAATTATACTTCATGATACACTGAATTGACGTAAGTCTTGCGCATAATAATAGTATACTTCATACTATTTTTTTTCTATATATGCATTATATTTCAGAAAATTGCTGAAATATGCACAATAATTTAAAATGGTCCAAATATGCAAAAATATGCCAAATTTAATTTTGAATATCAACACATTAGGTTAATATTCAAATTTGTATCTTACCTAGCTACTTTTTAGATAAATAGATAGAAATATGCAAATGCATACAATTCCGGGCCCTAATAATATTTAGCACTATAACTTAAATCGAATCATCTGTAATCTGATACATATACTATACTAATTTATTACATTATAAATTGTCAATAGATACATTATTAATTTTAATAGTGGAATCACCAATTTAAACTTTTGCATTCATCATTTTTTTTTAATGGTATCAACTGTTATTGGCATGATGGGCTTTCATACAAATTAAAAAAATTCTTACATCTTATTTATTACCTGATTATCATATTTCTCCGATCGCCACTTCAGCATTTGCTTAAAAATCCAATACTAACAAAATGCAATGCTTTCAAAATATAAGTTAACTTTTAAATACCCTTCCTTAAGTCTCAAATTCCACTATACATTCCAACCTCAAAATTAAATGTGTACATGACAAAGCAAAAATGTATTATGATCTGAATATTTCGCAATAACAGAGAGGGCCCCTGCGATAATGACTAATAAGTAATATTCTACAAATTATGTCATACTTTATAATATCATTTTCGTAATTTTATTCCTATAAATAATTTGTACGTCAATGAAGCTTGTCAAAATGAAGCTTGCATGATATTAATTATCATCTACTTACGCTAATAATAAATTCATTGAAAACAATTACAAAAAAATCAAAAAACTTTCGAGGTACGAGCCACGAGGAAGTAAAGAATACCAATATAGGCTAAATTCATTTTGAAACGGACAATCTTCAATTTTTAGCTTATGGTTTGGGAGGCCCCTAAGAACCGGAGGCAAACGTGTGCAACGCACACCTTGCACACCCAATTGTTGCGGCACTGCAGTCGTGGAGCGAGTTTTTTTCTACTAGCTGCTTAAATTCACCCGGTCCCGGCCACACTGGATACGTCACGTCGCGTATGACTAGGGTTGCCACCTTTGAAAGATAGCGCAGCCCCGGAGACAGGCCGAGACACCCCTTTTACCCTTTAACTTCGGTAGGGGTCGAATTTAGGAAAATCCTTTCCAATGGGGTCTCCACTATGTAAAACGAAACTGTTGACCAAATTTCATACTCAAAGCTCCAGCAGTTCCGGCCAGGCGAATTTTTCTAGTTTCACCTTTTTAACCCCTTTTAACCCCCTTAGCTTAGGGGTCGAATTTTGAAAATCGGGCGACGTGGTGACACTCACGAAGGTATTTGCCATTTGGAACAAGTTTGTGAAAAAAAATTGGAAAAAAGTTAAATAGCGTCGTCACAAAATTGGTACATAAAAAAGGCCTGTTCTTTTATATATTTATAATTAATCATATTAATAAACTTACTAAACTAATATCGCTATCCATACATTTAGTACCTATTATTTGGTGACGAACACAGATCGACAGTGAAAAACGCGGAAAACGTTTACATTGGTGAGCGAAAATAGGTACCCTTTATAAAACGAACAGGACAAACGTGCGGTTTCTGTGTGCAGACACATTTTCGGGGTCAAAATCAAAAGTGTGCGATATGTGGTATAATCAACCGCGGAAGAATTCAAATCAATCGTATAGTAATTCGCACTCCTAGAACAAAACTGCCACAATGACTACTGTTGAATAGAGAAAAATAAAGCCACATTCAAAATCATTTTTCATTTAGCCACTATAGAGATGTGTCAGTATTGAATTATTTAAATGTTAGTTAATTTCCAATGCAAGAGAGCCATATTATATTTACTTTATGGCTGTATACTTATTTTAATTTATCCAAATTATCACTGAAGTCAAAATTCAAGACTGCCTTATTTCGACTTGTGGCGTTCTTGCACTGAATAAAAACTAATAATAATTATCGTGTGATATGTCGAGTGCAAAACAGCAATATTTAGAGTTGTGGCAGTATTGCATTTTATAATACTTTTGTGATAGTGCAGCCACAACACGAAATATGACTATAAAGTGGCCATCTAAAAATCAATTTCTGTATGCAATATTACAGTGACATCTCAAAATATGGCAGTCTTGCATTTGCTTGAAAAATTGTTAATGGCCACAAGTCTAAATTTTTGGGTTTAAGAGTGAATTTCATAATATTGTAAAGTATGATTGTAAGTATTTGTAAGTGTTAAATTTCAAACGCATAGGTAAAAAACTCATCAAAATATCCTAGGTCCAAACTTCAAATCGATTTTTCACAAAACTATAAATTTTGAGTTGTGGCAGTCTTGTTCTAGCAGTGCGAATTGTTATTGAAATTTATAAACGGTTGCGTAGTACCAACGGCTTATGGACTATCGCGTGGGTGGTGAAAGTATGTTTCCGACGGCGTTCGAGTCGTCGCCATATAATATAATATGTATTTATTTGTGGTCATCGTCTGGTTTTCGTACAGTAACTGTTAACTATTTTACCCGAACGTGCAGGTGTAAATACCAAGCTGCGGGTACCGCGTGATGTGCTGCAGCGACGCACGGTTTTTCGTGACGCGGCGGTTCTCCACAGTCGCGATACAACGACACAATAACGTTCCGCCATAATAATAATAAAAAAATATCGAATAAACGGTCGAAACTCGGCCGAACGATTGTCGTCGTCGTCGTCGCGCGGATCGTCACGATTCGTGCGTGCGTCTCAAAACGTTTTTTTCCCCTAATTATTCTTTTATTTCGGTATTCCGGACACGACACGTGTATTTCGTCGGATTCGTCCGGCATCCGTTTTCGAATTGTTTTTTTAAAACCGATTGTACGAAAATAAACAATAGTTCCGTGTAGGCAAGGCTTGACCCGATCTAACTCGGATACCTATTATTACGAATACCGATTAGGAAAAAACGCGTTAAAATCACTTTCGACTTGTTTTTTATGGGCATTGTATATACCTACGACACGACTTCTTCACCGCAGTGTTATAATTAAAGACCGGATTTAATTGCATTAAAAACACTCAAAAATTGCATAATAAAATTGTATAATTGCACCAAAAATCCCATAAAAATTGCAAAATAAATTGCACTATAAAAATGCAAGTCGTATTTATATATTCATTAATATTATTCATTAATATTACATTAATTACATTTAATATTAATTTTACATTTTTGAATTAAAATTGATGATTAAATACATTTCTAAATTATTTTCATTAAAATTAAATCTTCTATTACTTAAAATATGTTTGTACAACGAGAAACTACGTTCTACGTCAACACTCGTTATTGGTGCATATTTAAAACAATTTAATAAAGTAGGCGTTATATCTAAATTAACATTTGCTTTACCTGACATGACTTCATAGTAACACTTTAAAGTTTTATACCCTTAATTTTTTTCAATTACATACATACATTTTTCCTTAATTTTTTCCCCTTCTGGACCAGGAATATTTGTTAAAATATCTTCAATTTTTCTAAGAATATCCATACTTTTCAGTAGTTCACTATTAGATTCTTCCAAATTTTTGAGATTCGTGCATAACTCAGATAAGTGTAATTTTATGAATGCTAAACCTAGATAATACTCCTTTATACTTCTAAGATCATATTAATCAAACCAATAATAAAAATCCACAATAATGTTATTATTTTTATATTATAAAATTAGTTAAGAAATATTGATTTGTACATTTGATTACGTGAAATATACAAAATTGAAAAAAATTGCAATAAATTGCAACATAAAATTAAACAGAAAGACAGTAATTAATACAAATCGTGTACATATTTGATCAGATTTGATTTATCTTAACTACAAAAAAAGTTGCAATATCAATTAAATCCGGTCTTTAGTTATAATTTATTATTAACGATTTCTATTGTACGATACACGTCATATAGTTATTCGGCGGTTCGTCCGTCTAACGTGTATTTTTCAAAACGATTTCCGTTCGTTTTGATGAAGACGAGTTCCCGACGCGCGTTCGTTTTGTTTTTGTTTTTTTTTTAATAAACGTTTACAGGCGAACGCATACCTATATATTAACGAAGAGCATACAAACAAACAGACGACAGATAATTCATCGTCGTCGTCGACGTGTATTGAGTTTTTTTCAGTCGAAAATCGTATCCCGACGACCGGTAGAGTTGTCTTTTTAATTCGCGGCCGAGAACAAAGACGCGATACGAAAACTGCTCGAATCAATAGAATACGTTATACGTAAATCACAGACAAAGGATTCCCTCCGAATTCCAATGATGTGCGACAACAGCGATTTTGGTGCCAGTTTTTCAAACCAAGTAGGTGAATATAGTACAGTGTGCTACTGTAGGCACTACAGCGTATAGAACCGTTGATTTCACCGTAAGTATTCTACATTTTTCGTACCACTTACGGTTTTCTTTAGAGGGACCTGGGAGAGCCGAGGAATTATTTTTACCATACAATTAAAGCTTTTACAGTTTATTATAAATACGTAACAGCGACTGGATCTTGGACGGCACGTGCATCCTTGTCATTTCATATTGATATTACAAACAAATAAGCCCATCAGATCGTTAACAGTATAGGTATAAATACGATAAAAAAATATTTAAATTAATAAAACTCGTCTAATTTGAATATTATATAAATGCTTAATAATGCCTTTTGTTCGTTTTATTTTTATACTCACCTATTGATTAATATTTTTTAATTTAACGGCCTCCCTTGTAACAAAATACATGAATCAACTTCCGAGTACGAATATTATATTGTTTTAAAAATAACGAAATTATGAAATATTGGAATACTGTTTTTATTTAATTATTGAATAACATTTTTATTTGTACTAGATAAATTCGAAAAAGGATAAAAGAAACAAGGGAGCCTCGTAGACACCTCTCTCTCTCGAATGTCCCCTGGAATTATTAAAAAAATACTGGCTTTAATCTCAAAACGATACAGTTTTGTGCGACAATTCTAAATATTAGGTAATTATTAGTACGTATATTATAATATTATTATTTTCGTCAATCGTTCATGTATTATGTACAATGTACATCAAACAATTGAACATCAAGTAGGTATTCAACGTAGGACGTCAAACAGGAAACACTTGAATCGAAACGTGAGGATTTCGAAAACATTTTGCCGAAAACTTAATAACGGTGTTCATAAAAACGAATTACGTAGGTAAGTGAATAATGACATAAAAACTTATGCCGTGACGTTATAACTTTTACAGCGCACACGCGATGTTATTGGAACATGCCATCATATTATGAGTTATAATTATAAATATTATTAAAATTGTATTGTTACGTTGCGATTACGAGAATGAATAATACACTAATACTTGTTAAGCTTAATAAAACAGAATCGTTTTACGATTAATATAAATAAAAGTACGTCGTGTTAGTCATGTATTATCCAACTATCGATTTTAACACTATTATTGAAAACAAACTATACCATTACACTATGATAATTAATGTCAAAAATATAGCCTAGATCACATTAATAACAAAAAGTAATTTGCTGTAAAAACATAATTATTAGTAATTCATTTTACAAAACGGTTACATTTGGTTTTCATTAGATTTAATAGTAACCTATTTCGACTATGAACAAAAGTGTGTCGATAATTATAATTATTTAAACGTATCTGACCGTTGTGTTGAAGTAAAAGTAACGTTTTATCCTTTGAATTAATTTCTAATATAGAACATGGATCTAATACTGGAAAATTATTTATTTTTAAAATGTCATTCGTCTATAGAAAACTAACCCAATCCATATTCTCATACCCACTCGTATATAGGTTTAAAATTATATAATATGCTTCCATTAGACACTAAACATTGTATTTATATAAGAACTTATTATATTACATAAACTTATACGATTATTAATAATTATTTTAAATATTCTGATGTTGGAAATAAGCGCCGAAACGAGATGCTTATAAAAATAAAATAATTAGTAAAACGACTACATCCAAATCCCCCAAGTACCTTTGCGTTTCATTCTAAATATGTAAATATTAAATTGACAATCGTATCGTTCAAAAGCGTCATATTATATGATTTATTACGAACGTTATTTGATTTTATATTTGGAATAATTAGGTCAAATTTTATATTTTTCATCCTCGCGTCATACGTATAAACGTTTGTTTTGTATTTATTTATTTCATTTTTTCAAGAAAACAGTACGCACACAAACTTTTATCAAATATAATCACACGATAAGTACGAAATATATAAAAATATTTTAAGCGCGAATTCGCAATTATTATTAAAAACGATTTATTTGTACTGTTATTTAACTTTGAAAAAAATTAAACTAAAACTAAAACAATAAATCATTGTTCAAACATTTAATTTATTTTCGGGCAACAAACGTACAGCTTTTTTGATATGAATTTGTAAAACATAATAAATATCTAAACTTTGTTCTTTCTGTAGCTATATAATGTATAGCAATTTTTTAAATACATTACAATGTGAAAAACTTTTTCTAATCGATTGTCAGTCCCCGTCCAGGATTTGTTGTCGTGTCGCCGTATCGACAGACACCAAACGTGCATTTCGGAGTGAGTAAAGATACGTTTTCGCTATGGCAGGCGCTAAGAACTTGGCAGTTTATACGAGTATACTTGAAGATAATACAGAGCGAATAATAATCGTGTGGTAATGTTCTATAACAATATTATAATTTATAAATAACATTTTGTCAGTAACAAAGTAAAAATATATAAAATAATTTATTAAAACTATTGAATGTATAAATAAAATAAAAATAAAATTAAATAGGTCTCGCCCGGAGTAGTAAATTTAGAAATAATATTACTTAAGTTTCTCGTAAACATAATACTTGTTTCAAAGAAAACTTTAAGTACACGTGTTCTTTAAACAGTTCGTCGTAAAAAGCTCTGTAGAATATTAGAAATTAATATTTTTAATTTCCAAATTGTAATCGTATATTTTTATAATTACAACAACGTGTGTAATATACATATTATTTTAATATCACAACTAAACTTTCCAATACAAGCTAATATGCTTGTAGGAGAGTTGCAACTATTTTCTATTGTCATATCTTCTCTTACTGTAACGTGCTTTTTCTTGAAATCCTCCCACAGCCCAAACCGCTGGACCGATCGGGTTGAAATTTGGCACGAAGATAGCTGTTATGGCGTAGACGCGCACTGAGAAGGGATTTTTGAAAATTCCACCCCTAAGGGGGTTGAAAGGGGTGAAAAAGATGAAACTAGAAAAAATCGCCTGGCCGGAACCGCCGGAGCTTTGAGTATGAAATTTGGTCGGCGGCGGTTTCGTTTTATATAGTGGAGACCCCTTGACAAAGGATTTTCCGAAATTTGACTAATCTAAATCTAAATTGATATTTAGCGACAAAGGCAGAAAAATCGTGGCAGACACCACCTACCACCATTGATTTATTATCTACATTTTGTTACCGGATACCGATGCCTTATTATGACCGCGGACGTGACTCTGAAAAATTATAATATTATTATAACACAGTATACGTAATTAACTTTCTGATTATTGTGGAAAACGTAACAACTGCGGTATATGACGGTAATATAATATAATAATGATCACTGCAGAACGTTTCGAAAACGTTAATTCCGCTTGAAACCGATTTTACCGGCGCGGCGCGGCGGTTCGCACATTTTTGGGGTAAAAAATAATTGTCATTATAACAGTTTCAAAGACTTTACAAAAAATTCACGTTTGTTTATAATGTTTTCTAGCCCGTAACTGCGCCGTTTGTTACTGCGACGGGTCGCCAAGAGATCTGAAAACGATTGGCTTGATAAAACATTGAACCGTACCTAATTTGCCATTACATGTTGTAAGCTTTTCCGAGCAACTTATATTGAAGACCTTTTTGAAGATCCACATAATATATAGTTGATTTTGACAGTAGTTGTGTTCACGAAGTAATGAAGGCAACACGTTATTTTTCCGTGAAGCTATATTATCATCATTATTCTAAATTAATATTATTCTAAATGTATTTAAAAATTCTATTTTTATTTTCACAAAACTACTAAAATGTATCGTTATCTGCTGAACAAGAGAGCGTTTTATCCGATTAGACATAGAAAAACCGAGCGTCTCAACAGGTGGTTTTTACATTGACTAGTATAGGAAATGTCTAGGGACCGACGGAAAACAGCGTCTTATGCGGGAAAGCGTCTTAAGCGGGAGCGTCTTAAGCGAGTTTTACTGTATTTCTCGATTAGCTCAGAATCTAAAATCCTCTTAATTACGTGACACGTTTAAATTACAATTATTACATAAGATATCGATATTAATTATGTATACTACACTGACCTTCGCTCGAAATCATTTTTTTTTCTTCTATGTATTAATCATTAAATTATATTATATAACACGATAAGTCAAACACCGGGTCCCCTAGTGTCGTGTGTTCCGGCTTGATGACATTACGATCGAATTCTGTTATTAGGACAATCTATTTTGTCGTCGTTGTCTATATTATTATTGTTTTTCAAGGAAATGCCATAATTCTATCAAAATTGTTCGACGAAGAAGACGAAAAACCTCGTTTGGCGGATTAAAGAGATTTTATTAGTGGATCCCCGGGTGAAGGAAACTCTATTGACTTTTGAAAATTGTTGTCGTCATATTATTATTTTAACCGCGGTATGATGTCTACATTCAATTAAATCGGACTACACTATCGCGCGTCAATCTGATACGAGGTGCTATATCGTCTGACGCGGATCGGGAAAAATGTAAAATTCTAAATCATTATCGCCGGACACGTCGTCGTCGCCCGATGACCGCGTGGGCAACGGAAACTGGAAGGTGCCCGCGCCACACAGTCTGGAAACGGCCTCTTCAACCGAAACCGATCCGGCCTCGGCCGAGGTGCTGGATAAACTATACATTTACCGTATATTTACGCACTGCGTAATACGCGCCAGCTTATTATAGATTCCGAGTGCAACTAATCGGCTGTATCGGTTTTTTTTTAATTACGCATTGTTTTTACATCTGGTTGTTCGGTACTCGAAGAAGGTCGTTTTTAGAATTCCCAGTAGTTGAAAAAAAAAAAAAAAAAAATTAAAATTCCATCAAGAATAAAGAGTGGTAAAACTACTGGCGCGTCTGTTTCTTTTTTTTCGTCCTGTCTAGTCAGTTATTTTGTAAAAATCCAGAAAATTACAGTCCGCGTAATAATCTACGGGCATGTTTTTCGAAAAAATATCGCATGTTTCTGGCCCATGATTTAATAATGATAATATTATACTCGGTTTGTAATGACTTTTTTCCCAATAGTTTTCATCTAATGGAATTGGAATTTTTATTAATTTTGAAAAACATATTATAACGTTACCATAAATCGTTGTCGATATATTATTATCATGATTGATAGATGAAATAATAATTTTGTTTTTCACTCGGAGACTAGAAGTCGCCAAGTAAAATCCTTTATATATAATATAAAAGAACAGGCCCTTTCTATGTTACCATTTTGTGACGACGCTATTTAACTTTTTTTCCAATTTTTTTTCACAGAGTTGTTCCAAATATCTTCTCGAGTGTCACCACGTCACCCGGTTTTCAAAATTTTGCTTTTAAAAGGGTTGAAATGGGTAAAAATAATATTTTATAAAAATTAATCCCCATTTACCAGGTATCCTCATCACGCGTGAACGGCTGGACCGATTTGGCTAATTCTCTTTTTTTGTTGTGTTTGTTATTGCCAGTGTTACGGACCGTCACGAGTGATATTACCGTACACAAATAAACAACACTCTCGAACAGCGTATTACTTTGATTTAACTATATATTTTAATTAAAAGAGAAAACTTATACAGATATTAAAAATGCTCTGTAGGTTCTGCTAATTAATGCTCTGGACAAAGACTGACCGTTGCGTGTGCGTGTCCTCGCATACGAGCTGGTCGTCGAGTTCAAAAAGGCTTATTCGACAGATTTCTTAGACCAGTCGCACGAGTAGGTAATAACCACCTAACGCATCAGTTTACATTACGATGAATTATTATTTTAACAATAATATTCTTTTATACCACATTACAGTGGTCCTTAACACCAGGATATTGATGTTATTGTAAAAATGGAAAAAATCCGGATCCACACTGGAGCTTTGTGGTATTAAATTTGGTCAATAGTTTCGTTTTATATAGCAAAGGCCCCGTAAGAAAGGATTTTCCAAAATTCAACCCCTAAGGGGAGGTTAGAAGGAGTAAAATGTGTTAAAAATGGATTTTTTTGAAACGTAGCATACATATAGTAATGAAAAATCTACTGACTTGTTTTTTAAAATTCAACCCCTAAGGGGGTAAAGGGGGTTGAAAACGAAGAGCGTTATTACTCCCTCATACCGGGAAAAACTTTTCGCGGGCTAGATTTTTTCAGATGCAACGATCAGCGATTGCGCGTGGCAATTTACATTTTATATAAATAGATTGTTATGTCATCGAAAATCCCGACGATCTTTACCAAAAAGTATCGATTTTGCAATATCATATTATTACACAACTTTTACCGAAATCGCGTGCGTGCGATGAACAATAGAACTTTTTTCATTGGGCGGTCGCATACGATCGCAGGCAAATCTATCGTCATTGGTCGATAAGCTCGTGACGCATACAATCAAAGCGAAAACCCGACGATGTTTACGCAAAAGACGTCATATATTATTTACATAACTTTTACCGAAATTGCGTGCGTGCGCTCTATTCGTCTTTCAACCGTAGACGCCGCCACATACTTACAATAGGTTTGTGTTTTTACAGTAGTGAAATTAAAAAATAATACATTTTTTATTTTATTTTTATAAATACATTTTATTAAATAATAAAATTTATTTTGTTTTTTAGTTTGATAAAGAACGTTCCGAAAGAAATGATAATCCAAAAAACAGTTACAAAAATGGAAATGTAGAATATTCCGTTGTTAACCAATTGAAGACCTTTGATCAATAGAGCTTTGATTACTTTCGATGGTAATGTCACTGGCGACAAAAATAAAAAAAAAAACACGTAAAACTGTTCGAATTGCAATGGCCAATAAATACCTAAAACCACACGGTAATCGTTTTATTAAATCATCAAACGTAATTATTATATTATATACGTAAACATGTATCAAATAGTTACCACTTATAATAATATTTATGCAGTACACGAACAGTAGGATGTGAAATATTTTCATCGGGCTTTTGGTAAACGAACCAATAAGCAAACCTGTAAGGTATAAAATTTATTCGATTATTATATTTTGTTCGATCGAATCGATCTCGACAACTTGAAATTTTCGACGAGTTAAGAAAGAAGAAAACTTTGTTTAAATATTCCGGTATGATTAATGAGAAAATTATTTTTTTAATTTTTGAGGTATTCTAAAATAATCGATAATATACGAAGAAAAATAAATACTTTAAACGCGATTTAATATTTTTGAAATCTCAACATTTCAGGCATTTTCGCGTATGTCTCGAATTGTTTTTTTTTTTTTATTTCAACTTCAAGTTATCGAGGTTCTACTAATAAACATATCAAATGGTGGTAATTACCAATGCTCATGCCGCAGATGCCGATGTAATTATTTATCAGAATGATTAAAAGCAAGGAACTTCGCCAGCTAATGTGCAACAAAAGATCGACCAAAAAAAAGTAAGAAAACGCTTGAATTGTAGAGAATATCGTTTGTATGATTATAAAACTCAGTATAATTTCGAAAATCGTAACTCCTGTAATTTCAATTTGGACGTTTTTAAAATGAACAGAGCGTTTTAATTTTCCACACGTGTACGTACCTGCGATTATATTTCTCACCATATATCCATTTTGAATTTCATTTTGTAGTAATAAAGCCGAATTGAACGTCGCTGACGAAAATATAGCACTAGAACGATTGAAAAGCAATGAACACGAAAAGTCTCAAACTACTCGAGCAATTAAATAAAGAAAAAAAAAAAATCCTAAAAATCCGGTGAGAATCTGGTTTCGAGATTTTATTATAGATATTATTTATCTTTCAGATTAAAATAAAAAAATAATCGGGAGGAATTAATATTTTTTATGCGCGATAAAAACCTACGAAAAAAATCCAAAAATAACGACTACTGTCGGTACAGTATACAAATTTGGATTTTAACGAAAAAATAATCGAAACATTTCGTTCGATATCTACGAATATGAGAAATAACGTTCGCGGTGTACATAATCGATTACCAAGATATTATTTCAGCCGCCGTGTTCTCGGCGTGATCTAAATTTTCGTACTCGTATATCTGAAAACATACAAACGTATTTCGGGATTATCGTGAAATTATTTTCAGTTTAAAAGCAGTTACTTTGATTGGTATCTCAGCGTATTTTGTCGATAGATTGTAAAAGCTGTATATTTTAGTCAGATGCAATTTATGAGCCGCGTGCAAATGCTCTTTGAGGAACTCTTTGAATTTATATCCTAAGAAAATCAGTGACATTTGTCACACACGATCGTTTCATCATCCTATTTACCGTGCGATTACAAATTCGTTTTTACTTGACATGTCAATTTCGATGTATATTCCGTTCTTCGACAGCGCGTTGTGCTCCTCCGACGATACTTTCTGCGTTAAACTCGCAACTATTAGTTCCGTGTAATTTTTGGGCACTCTCACGAATCCCAGAGTTAATTCTTTTGTAACGGAATCTCTGGCCAAGGATTCAGAACCATAATATTCCTATTACAATACAATATATTTTGTAATGCAAGTATTTACGGGTCTGATAAAAAAATGTCCTCTAACATTTCTAACACATTTCTAAGCACGCTGTCGGGCTTTTAAGCTCAAAATATGTATCGATTAAAATTCTGATTTTTCAAAGTCCCATGTTAAATTCTATACGAGCACACTGATTTCACGTGAAAAAATCTTTTTACTTTATAAATTTATCAAGTTTTTGTTTATTTTTTTTATCTTTATCAACGGAGGATTTTAAAGTAGGATATTTCGCTGAAAACTTTCACGTATACAAACCTTATATCGAATAATACTAATAAGTAGGGCTCGGATTTATATGTATTTATTTAACCAAAGTATGTATTTATACAACAAAAATATGTACATAAATATGTGCTAAAAAATGTATAATATCGTCGCCCTTATGCCAAAAGTGACCATGTGCAAAAAGTGACCAAGTGAAAAAAATGTTTAAGATGTCTTATTTTGGTCCTATGAAAATACGTAAAAAGTTTCCAAGTGATATCTTTATTAGTTTAGGAACCACCGAATACTTAATTTTGACCAACCAACATTTCAATATAATTCTTACGTTTAAAAATTGACTAAGTCACTTGGTCATTTCTTAATAAGGTCATTATTATATTTCATAGTTTAAAAATAATAAAAAAAATAATAATTTATGATGTTTTCAAATAAAATGAACAAGTTTGTTGTTTGAATAATGTTTTTGTATAAAAATGATTGTAATATTAATGCATTACCCATATAAAACATAATACAAAAATAATGACCAAGTGAATTATACTTATGACTTAGTCACTTTTTAAATGACCAAGAAAAACCGTTTTCACTTGGTCACTTTTTACCATAAAATTTATTTAGTAATTCATAATTTAGTAATCATAGTAATAAATATTGAGTAAAACTAGTATACTGTAGTGTAAAGTATACTATTGCGGTTTCATTGGTACCAAGTTTATAAATATCAGTTAAATTCTCGATTTTTAAAGAAGTGCTCAACTTTTAAACTGACATTACTCAAAACTTTAAAAAACCAGTTGGTCACTTTTGGCACGAGGGCGACGATATGTATTATTAAAAAAAAAAAAAATAATAATTAATAATAGAATGAAATGTAATAAAAAATTAATATTTATCTAACTATCTAATTATCTTGGTTACAATTAATAATCACATGCATTTTTAAATTTTCGAATTCGAATGATCGCCGATTATGTCGTAAAATTGATTTATATCGACTGAAAGATCTCTCAACTTCGACTGATGTTATGGCACAATATTGCATGTTGACTATGTCTGAAGGAGAAAGTTCTACATCCAATAAAGCTTCAGACGAAATACCAGTCGGAATACTTTTAATAGCTTTCATTTCTGCTAGACCGGAATTTTTTTGTAGTACATTTTTAACTTTAGCGTTTACAATATCGCCAATTGGTTCTTGAACTTTTTCAAGTCTTTTTACCGCTTCCTCTACTACACTTAAACTTTCTACTAAAGTTAAGTCTCGAGTTTCTAATTTCGTAATGACATCAACCAAAAAATAATAATTAACAGAAATGTTTATTAATTCATTTTTTAAATTATTATTTTCTAAAAGAATTTCAGCTTTTTCAATATACATTGAAGTAGTCGCATCGAGTTCGGCAACAACATTTTTGATTTGTTGGAAGTTTTGGCAATAATAATTATTAGCGGAAATGAACAAATTGTCGAAATATGTAGGAAAAATGGAATTATTGAGAAATATGTAAGAACATGTACTTATGGCAAAATATGTAAAAATATGTAAAATAAAATATAGTTCGTTTCATTGGAAATCCCTTGAAACGAATTTATCACTTGCCTAAATTAATTTATCAAGTCACAGTAAAAATATGTATTTACATATAAATCCGAGCCCTACTAATAAGTATTTTAAGTTTAGATTGGTGAATGAAATTACTAATATTTTTCTGACATTCCGTAAAAAATCAATCAATCGATTTGCCGAATCAAGAATACTCGGAAATAATTAACTATTGATTTTGATACGTATACGTCAACACTTACTACTTTAATATTGTTCGTGGCCATTACGTTCAGAAAATTGCACGAGAAATGTGCACAATTTTGAATTTGTTCACACACATGGTCGAGGCAATTAGTTTCTTGATTGTAGACTGCTACAGGCATCGGGTGTGGATATGCTCCATAATGAAGACAATGCATCGTGACTTGAAGTGTGGGGATCACGCACAACAAGATAAATATCCTAAAATTATATGTTCGCTCGCGATGAAAAAGTTCATGGCTCAGCGCAGCCGTGATTTTTTTCAATCGTCAATTATTCACAATCAACGAGAATTGAAAAACGACCAAACTATTTTACAAAGTTTTACTAATAGCGGTCGGTTAAACCGAGGATTAGCTGGTAAACATAAAAATATATATAAACTATTACACGAGTACTTGTATAACTTACCAAATATTTCTGGTTAGAAATTTCATGTCATGAAAAATTATAGTTTTCAACTTCCAAATATTTGATCTTGGTTTGATTTTGTTGTAAAATCTCAGCTGAAAATTAAGAAGGAAAGTTAAATTTTGTCATAATAAGTGGTTTCATTTGAAAAAAAAAATATAACAAAACACATACACGAAATTCTGTTGATTTAATCAAGGTAACGCCAAAATATTATTCAATACTTGGTAAACTTAATGTTTTAGGTATTGATTTTTACATGAGATGTTTTTTTTAAATAGTTGTTTGTGGATATGATTTTAATCAAAAAACAAGGGCCGCCAATCATTCACAACGTCAGGGATGATTTCAAGTAGACATTTTTTTCTAGACGGCGCATTTGGGAAGTAAGTTTTTAAATTTCTGTGATAATTGCGAAAAACTGACAAAAAACGGCGAAACCATTCTATAAACAAAGGTATGATTTCTATAAGATTTTCACTTTTTACCATGTTTTTTATAGATATTTGAAACTTTCGAGTTTGCTTAGATTTTTTTTCGTAAAATAAAGATAAAATCATTATTTTAAGTGGTAAAAAAAGACTTTTGAATTTCTTTTTAGGAGCTCTACAACAATGCTTTTAGGGTATAAAATTCGTTCTATGTATCGTAAAATGAAAATTTATTTAGCATTTTTTGGATTTTTGATTTGTTTTTTTTGGGCATATGTTTAATGCATTAAAACGTTTTCCAGTTTTAACATAATATAATATTTCCGTATTAAATTCAATTACACCAAACAATTGTTTGTTTGTCTTTTCTATAGTATAAATTTTATTCTTAATTTAAAAAAAAAAAAATCAACATAGCATTGCCCTTTTAAATCGAGATAAAGTGGTCTTACATAGCTTTTGGTTTACGCCAAAGCTATTAATTATTCGTACGATTATAAAACGGTTTATACTATTATAGTCGTTGCATTTAATAATTACGTAATGCAACTAAAAAACAAATATGCTACCAGCGCAGCGCACATGTTATTAAGTTATCTGTAATTGTAATTTAGTCATTATTCCATTGAACAAACGTTGTACCTTTGTACAACTGTTTCTGTACACATCCATTGGAAATAAGTTTGTTTATAATATATTTGAATACGCAAGTGACGTAGATTATTTCTCGTTTTAAAGAGCATTTCACCGCAATGACATTGTTGGAAATTCACATAGTAATAATTTCTTAATATGCGTCTACTCTCTTTTTTTTTTCGAGCACAAATGAAAAACATCTTAAATCCTAGTAAATGTTAATTAATATGTATAATATATTATATATACACAGACTTATATTACCTTTCTATTGTGCGGAACTTCAGTCTGATTGTTTCTGAATTCGTTTCCCTAAGTTTCGATCAAACAGTAATATCAGTATAGGTACGAGAATTTTGTTTTTTTGTTGTAATATAATTTAAATAATTCATATACTACTATAGACGTGAAATGTCTACAGATATACTTATGTAAAAGTTTGGCGATAATATTTACATCCAAATCAGACATTGCATCGGTACACAGGTCTTGTACGATGATATTTATCGGTTTATTTGGAAACGTTTGTTGCAATTCCACCACTTCTCTTTCGAATACGATTTGTCCATCTTTCAAATACGCTATCTAAAATATATACGTTCCATATCGTTGTTTTATTAACTCGATAATATTTCGATCGATTTGTTGCAAAACCTGTTGCAGGTTGAATACCTTGGTCGCTAAAAACGCTTCTTCGACACTATTGGTCGCCAATATTATTGTTGGTTTCCACGTGGTTGCTATGCGATTTAAGAATTTCCAAATCCTGTAAACACGAGTATTTTAATTGAGTTTTTTTATTTTTTTTATTGAAAACGCACTCACTGGCGCTGTTTGAAAACGTCAAGGCCGACGGTGGGCTCATCTAACACCACCAATCGAGGTCTGTGGAACACCGATATCATAAACGATATCATTTTTTTCTTACTGAAACTGTAAATCATATAATAATAAACCAATTCACCGACTGTATAATGAGTTTTTTAAACGTGGTGAACACGTGCCTTAAATTTTTTATCCGAGTGTGTTTTTCGGGTAAGGAGAACATTTCGTTGAAATACCTAATTCGCCACTCAATAAACGTATGACTAATATTATACAAGTGTCCGTAAAACGTAAACAATTCTAGGATCGTCATTGATTTGTACAGACATAGTTCCTGAAAAAGAAAGAAAAGAATATTTTCATCGCATTAAAACAACACATTTGTCGATATCTTCTTTGATTCGCATCCTTTTTTCTTCTTCGTAAAATCATTTTACTTAATAATATACTTGTTTACGTTTCTTACAAGTGTCTAGATTTATGGTCTACAATCAATCGACATGCTCGTTACACTACAGACTCACAGTAAATCGGATGAAATCAAAGACGTAATAATTTCTAAAAAATAAACAATACCTGAGGCATATACCCGACATTGTGTGTTAGAGTTTTGCTGCTTTTCGTTCTAGGTCTACCGCCGAGAACCCATATATGTCCTTTGTCCACTTTATCGCTACCGACTAAACAAGAGAGCAGCATAGATTTACCGCTGTTTATTTCACCGAGTATAGCACATCTAAACAATGCACAACGATTATCGCAAGAAAATAAACGCGTGAGTTTAACTGTTATAACAATATGCGTTTAAAATAAAAAAAAATACTTATCGGGTACAAGAAATATAAATTCAACTCGATCGAAAATTATTAGCGCGTAATAAATTCAATAAAATTCAATTACATTTTACCACTGTGCGCGGTTAAAGTCACTCCTTTAAAAACGGTCTCTTTGTCGTGCGTTTTAAACACGTTTTTTAGTACTACTGAACACCTCGACGGGCGCTGATAAATGTACAACCCTTCGTTGTAACGATATTCCATTTTAATCGAAACTATTGTGTCGATAAGCAGAGTTATTAATTTATGCTTCTTCCGTTCGTAGTCAGTACCTATTTAAAATATTAGAATTGGCGATTGAGAAGGAAAAGTCGACGTGTAAAACTTAAACAATAATTGGGCGCCAAATAATATCAGTTTACGAAAGAATTTAATTTAAAAAAAAAAACTAAACCAAACAAACTTTTTTAAATCGCCATCGTTATGAGAATTTTTAATCGATGATTTTTCAAAGACACCCTAACCTATTAGTATTTATGTTTTACATTTGTTTTTAAGTTATTGTCTGAACCTACCAACACTTATTATTATTACCCTACCGGTTTGAATATTTCGTTTCGAATTTCCAAAATGTGTTTTATTTTCACTTAAAAACAATATGCCGGCAGATAAATTGATAGTTTATCTCATAAAATATTAACAGATAGGCACTATAAAATATGAAACTATAATCATAAATATTTTATCATATTATCAAAGAATGAAGTCAAATTTATGTACCCGAGTTGACTTACAGCCAGTATTATTTCGACAACACAAACGAATAATGTCGGTCTTTTAAAATCAGTGAAATAGTAAAATGAAACCTTAGTTATTATGTACAATAATAATATTGTTCACGTTGTGGTCAATTAAGAGTTGTTTTAATATTTTTACCGGTTTAGTATTAGTTAGTGGTTTGTTCGTGAAATAATGTGAAGGTAATTATGTCTGGATCCGAAATTAAGAAAACATAACTCGATAACCCAGGGTTTATTTTAATTTAAAAACTACTATTATTTATCACGTTTTTGACGAATCAATCGTAATATTCGTATTGTATTATATGAACGTATTGCACAATAACAATTTTAAGTTTTAATTATTCAGGAGGTGCGGTCTATTTTAATCAATAAGGTTTACTCACATTTTAAATAGGCACCTAACCTAATGAAACTATAAAAAACGAGTGAATCTATGGATAATATTATGTGGGATACGAAAAATCATCCCGAGTAGAGAGCTAAGGATAATATTAGATACACTTTTATAGCGTTCTATATACACCATAGAATCATATAAACATTAAATTATATTATTATCACTACATTATATCATGTTAGCTATTTAAAATAACCAATAAACGGCGGCGGCTCCTTTCGGCACGAGCACAGATTACAAACACCGAGAGAAAACAATAACGCAGACCTAACGTAGGTACCTTCGCACACGACTCCTTTGTCGCAAAGGGATCTGAGAGACACACGTATAGTATTGTACACAATCACCGCCCACGTGACCGGCAATGAGAATCGGCACCTGAAAAACGAGAACAACTGTTGTAAATAAATCTTTAAAGGAGCCGCCGCCGTCGTCGGTCCAGTCGACCACCCTCAGATCTCTGACCGACCGTATGTGCGTGATCCTTAGCCTATATAAGGACGACGAGACTCGAGTCGAACCAGTGTGAAGTACGTTTCAGTGGTTTCCTTTTTACAAAAATCCCGCCTTGGCGTGTGCACACGGGCCCGATCGAAGGATACGGATACTTGCGCACCCGCGAAGAGAGGACAGGACACATCGCCCGCGCGAGTGCCCGATTGAGTTCACCGTCGTCGGCACGTTGTATTTTGTCCAGATCCTCTCCCATCTCCGAGCGGAAACAGTTAGATTTAAGTATTCTTGTGCATAATTACACACGTTTAATGCAGTTGGCCTAGTCTGGTCCGGACGTCTAGTTTTTAGCATGACATTTTAAATCGTCGAAAAAGTTTTTAGAAATATCCAAGTCGATTATATTTTAATCTAGCTTAGAATATTTAGGCGACGGACGAGCACTTACTTATCGCTCTCGTCGTCCAATCTGCGGACGATGTAGAGCGTAACATGGCGGTATCATTGAAATACAAGTTGGCAGATAGCAAGTTTACAAAAATATAGTGTACTACGAGTATATAAATCGTATAATAATAACATAATAATATGGAAAATAATATTATAATCGTTATAGTTTAGTGGAAATCAAATCAAAAAAAGTAATTAGATTTCAGTGAGAAAACGTAGATTATACGCCGCTGGTAATTATTAATAATCTGCTCGATAATATTATATTAGGAACCTATAGTTTTTGTTGTTTTTTTTGTTTTAACACGCAGGTATTTCTTTGTTACACTTCACTACGCTATAATCTGAAGAATCCGTTTGATTGTGAAGACTTATTTTACAACACATAAATTGAAAAATAGTTGTATGTGTATGAAACGCTGCACGCGATATACGTACGTTTTTAACGTTGTTTCAAATTTTTCCATTATTGTATCAATCGTTGATTTGTTGTTAGAAAAATACCGATCTCAGTAATATTTGTGTTTGAGGTAATAATACACAAACGTATATAGTGCCTATTTCAGTCAATGTTAAATAGATTATACGCGGAGAAATTACACGTACTCGTTTAAACACACGACGTGTATATTGGTAAGATTTTCAAATGTCATTAATATGTATCTTTACTGGGAGATAATTTATGATAATTTCGTTGTAGCCGCCCACAGCTGGTTATTAGATGTGTAAAACAATAGGTCCAAAGATAATAATTTAAAGTAAAACACGACATGCTGCAACAGGAGATTTCGGCTCACAAGTAAATGTACAAAATACCTACTCAATTATTTTTCAAATGTAATTTCAGTACACATTCGCTGTTGGGACATAATATTTTCGATTTTAAGTATTACCTGCGAATATTATTTCAGTGTTAGCAGTATATATTTGTAGCTTCTTACTCTTATGTAGTAGTTGAATAATTTAACAAATCAAACGTTAAAAAAAAAGAAAAAAAACGAATTCGTGCGATTTTTTTAAACTGATATTTAATAACACGTGTATTATTATTATTTATTACTAACCATAAACTAAATTTCCAGATCTAATCGAGTCTCGATTTACAAAGTGTCTAGATAAAAAAGTGAAAATAAAACAATTCGCTGACGTTTGAAAAAAATTATATACCTAGTAAGTTCAATAACATTTAGTCTTAGCAATATTTGGGAAATTATTTCTTTGTAATAAAACGCTAAAATCGACGATTAATTATTATTAATTCATTTTATAAATTTTAAAAATAACCGCGTACAATTATTAAAGAACTTTACATTATTGTAATTATAGAGTTCAGATGTTGTTGCTTTTTACCACGTGGAATATTAAACATATGAATTTGGATTTTTCTTTTTCTACGTATTTCAAACCGTTTTAAAACTGTAAAAGGAAACATATTTCAAAAATCATGAACGTTAAAGCTACATTAACAGACTAAAATGATAAGGTACGTTTTGTATAAAAATACAATTTTTCTTATCAGTTGGTTATAAACGACCATAACGTATATTTATTTGAATCTTAAAAGAAGCATTGTGTTTTTAGAGTACAAAGATCAATAAAATTCGAAGAGCTTGTAGTACAATACAACTGAAAATGCGATTTTCAAAAAAAAAGAATACTTGTACGGTATTGAATCTACTTTACTTAAAATTAGACATTACGTTTGTAAGTATTGAAGTATTTATATTGTTATGATAATTACATTGAGTATTCCTAGTTGATTAAAAAAAACTAGATAAATTGACTGAAATCATTTAAAAATAAATCGTAGTTTTTGTCATTTTCTTAAGATCGAACGTCGAGTTTTCGGAATGATTATAAATTTATAGTAATAAAATAAACGAGTGTTAGAAAAATATGAATTTCTAGCGTTTCAACACAACTCTTGCCATTATTTTAGTATCCGTTTCGGGCTATTTATTTATTTTTTTAATTTTAATCTATAATCAAGATAGATTCGCGTGTGTATATTGAAGCGTGAACTGTTTCAAATAAACACATATTATATTAATATATTAAAAAGTTAATTTTAGAAGAAAAAAAATCACATGATTATTTCATAAATGGTATTCATAATTTTTTTAAGTAATTGATGAATATTTTATTAAAACGATTATAATCTTCTAATCCTAATGCTATTTCAAATGAAGGAGACAATTAGATAAGTACCAGTAATAATTGACCTTCTCCACGGACGGCCTTCTCGTTGTTAGTGACATAATTACAGGAAATATGTTTCCTCAACATTTTTAGATTATTAGAGAAATGAGAAATGATGTGTTCGTCGACACGTTATTGGGTGGTGGTAACACATGGTAAAATATTTTTGGAAAAAAAAACAAGACAATTTTAGAACGTTTAGTAGTCTTGAGGAATTTTCTAAAATTCATAAAACCCTTAAATAAATTACAATTTTGACTATAAACACATTATTTTATGAAAATTATATGAGGGACTTGAAATTTTAAACCGACCGTTTTTCGAATATGACTTAAAATTTGACTACGATTTAATATAAAGTGATTTCAATCGTATAATTATTACATTTTGTTTTTAGTATATGAAAATAAGGAATTTAAAGCCGGACGATTGGTAAAAATTTGAAATTGTATTATGTACAAACAACAAACAATAAATTACGAAGAAAAACAGCAAAACGTTAATAAAATAGAATATATTTTCGAGAAGGAAAATGCTGTAGAAAAAAGTAATAGTGAGTAAGGTTTTATATAAGACCTCGTGTCTTCTCGGTGGGGCCCAGTATTCATATGTGCATGAAATCGAATTAAATAAAAATTAAAAAAAAATAACGTCTTCGTGAAAGTCACCAAATTACGGAATTAGGAAAGACATAATATTTTAACCGAATAGTTTAAGAAAAAATTTGTTTTTCATAATGGTGTTGTAAAGTTTCAATAAATTAAAATGATTTCGAACAAATCACATATTTAAATTATATTATTTATATTGCACATTTATATTTAGATCATATCGAAATAATATTATAATAATTTATAAATGTTTTCTAAACAGGCGTGTTTACATTGTATAAGTCAATTGCCCATCTCCAGTAGGTTTTTTTTCGTTCAATTCGAAATCGTGTTCAAAATATTTATCTAACTCGCCCACCTAAGAGAGGATTGAGTTTTTATCGAATTTTACTTCTTCTTTTGGTGACAATGTAAACTATTTTTAATCGGTGTACTTAGATAGCGGATATATGTTAGTAGTTTGGCACCAATTTTGTAACGCAAAGTTTTAATTACAAATTCTTCAAGACAATTAAAATGCAGCATATTTTTAGTCGAATTTGAAATATCGTGAGCATTATGAAAATATGAAGTGAGTGATGCTTTATACAATATATTTTATACATTAAGGTCGAATTCTCGTTAATTATCAATAGTTTGTAAAAAACTATCAATAAAACCATTTATGTACCTTAATGTTTTGTACAGTAATTCAATATTTATGTTAATTCAAACGTTCGTTAACAGTGATAACCACCAGGGCTAGTAGATTTGTATGCAATAAAAAATTGTAAAATATGCATTTTATTTACCAAAATATGCAAAAATATGCATTTAAATTTTTATAAGATAAACACAAAAATATAGTTTGAAAAAATAAATATTTATTTATTGAAATACATCAGTGGTTGGCATTTTGTCGTAATATAATTGAGAAATAAAATAAAATAATTTAGAAATAAAATTTATAATTCACATTCACTACGTGTGTTACACGCTACGACCACATATTATTTTAAATTTTCGAAAACGAACTATCGGCGATTGGATCGTAGTATGGCTTTGTATTGACTGAAGCTCCGTTCAACGTCACATGATGTCGAAATATACTATAAAACATGCATTTTTCGCATTCTTATAATCGAAATATGCAATAATATTCATTTTATAAAAATATAATATGCATTAATATGCATTTCATCCAAAATATGCAAAAAAATGCAAAATAAAAACACCGCCTCATCATTAGGTGATTCGTGGACATTACTGACAAAATCAATAATCAGAAGTCGCAAAAAAAACATGCTGTTGCATACAAATCCTAGCCCTAGTGATAACAATATTTTTCAGTTACGCATTTGACCTTTTACTATCACAAACAATGTGATTTCGTACAAATCTATTGTATTATAATTTTTTTTTTTTTTTTCAATAGACGCATGCCCGATTTTCTCTTCGATAAATAATTTAAAAGCTAGAGCAAAAAAAAAAAAAAAAAAATGCAATTTAAATTATACAGGCGTTACGTGAATATTTAAATTTCACGCGGATGACGTTGTAACGCCCATAATTTACTAATATTATTCGGACTAGATTTTCTACAGCTTTTACGTCACACGAATAATATTTCTAGATGAATTTCGTACACTCCAGTCTGACAAAATATTTGTTTTACGATAAGAAACACGACGGTCAGTAGTTTAAAACGCACATCATTTTATACTATATTTTATATTATAATAATAATCGTAGTAGTTGAATATTGAGAATCAGACGAAATTCATAATAATATATATCCTAATATTATATAATTGCAGTAGTTAAATATTGAGAATCAGACGAAATTCATAATATCCCATTGCGACAATTCAAATTATTTAATCTGGGTACGCAGTTTGTATTCCTTTATGTCGTAATAAATCAAAGCTACTCAATTAAAAAACCCTCCTACGAAGTTCGGTCAATTTGCCTTGCCGGACATGTACAAATAGACCGACAGTTAAATAAACAGGACACGTGTGACAATTGTTCAGTTGTGCAAAATAAAGTATAGGCACTGTTAGTGTAAAAACTGGTAAGTTGTATTCTGTATATTGAAATAATTGTCTCGTCATTTTTTTACGCTTAACGAAACACGTTTAAACTGTTTTCAGTAAAAACGTCCGATGATATATTTCGGTATCGTGTGGTTTGCTTAGATTTGTAATATTTAAAATAATATTTTCATTACCGTTTTCGAAATATATACAAAAAAAAAAAAAAAAAATAAAATAAATATCCGTTTTATAATATTATCGAGTTGAAATTCACGATCGTATTTATTAAATTTTAATCCTTCGTCGAACGTTTTGTCAAATAATTTGCCTTCTAGAATGTGTTCCTCATAGAATTTGACAAATCGAGGTACACAAATAAGCACTCGAAGATTTGAAACTCGTCTCGCTTCGAATGTTACATCGTATAGGTATGATAAACCCACTCGTATTGTTATTTAAAATGCACACACGCCGGATCAAAATATGTAAATCGGTTTATTTCTAAGCGCCTAGTAAAAATGTAAAAATAATTTAACAACTAATGTTTACAGGCATTTGCTTATATTTCTTCGCGGCGGATTTACCAGGTTAATATTTTTGATTTTAATTGATAAATTTGGACATCAGATCTTGCTCGAATAAACGAATATAATATATGTTATAATTTTTTCAATACTTTTGAGAAATATGACAGAGAAAACTTTATAGCAATGATAATTTATCGATTTCACTCAGACCCTGTAAAAATAGGCGTTGTTAAAACAAGAAAAATATAAGGGGCTTAAATCGAACCAAGTCTCCTGGAAAAAAGTCTCTTGTAATTTGAAATGTATAATGCACGTTATTATAATTAGATCACGAAAGTAAATTATTTAGCATTGTTTTGTTTAGCTCGCGCGACTCTGCGAGTAAATTAAATTTAATCGATATATTGATATTTATTTTTCCTAGACATTTACACGCGAGACAGAATTTAGCCAGACAAATAACAAATAATAAACAATGAATCGACCACGGTTAGTCTATAATCTACCGTGCTGTGTACCGTATTTCCTTCTTTATTACGGGGGAAAATACTAATAATTATCACCACTTATCTGTTGTCCGATGTTCATTGTGTCTTAAGTCATCATGATTGTTGTTGCAGTCATCTAATGGTTTGGACGTTCGCGCTGTGGTTTATGTTCGCAGTTTTGGCACCGACAAAAAGCGGTTAGTATGAATTATTCATAATTGCAATTCTCGTTAAAAATATTTTACTAAATGACAACTCTGGTTAGATAATACATGGACAGATCGTATTTTCTAGGCTATAAACGTATTTACTTAGCGTTTGATGTTTTTTTCAAATCTGCTTCTCGTGTATACAAATAGATTTTTAATAACTCGTAAGGACGGATACCCGATAGAAACGAGTCTAGAGTAAAATATCGAATCGCGATAACTATTGTAAATGATTACACATAACAATAAGCATTTTTTAAATTATATGTTTTGCCAAAATTTGAAATCGTTTTTGTTTTTTCAATACGTTTAACGTAATATAAATTTGAATAGTGAAAAAAAATCAAAATTTTTACTTTGAAAATAATTATTTTTATTTTTCTAACTTTAAAACGTTGACATTTCAATAGTAAACAATACGCGCTATGTTTAATTTATTCAAACAGTACACGTTATCTCATACAGGAGGACTATTTTGTCACGATAAACAGTATTAGATTGTTGTCCTATTAGTGAGTGCCATTGTGTTATCCAACAAACAATTAGGCTGTTGAGAGTGTAAAGAGAAAAATTACGTTCGGCTTATTCGGGAGCGTTTAACGCGAGATGATTGTGTTAAAAAATATGGTTTTGATCGATGAAAATAAAAAATATTAAATTTTCAGTAGAAAATCTTTACGACAACAATTGTCGAAAGGACAAAAAAGGTAGATTTTCGATATTCAATACTAATCTTAATTTAATTCTCACTCGTATTTAATTGTGAATAGTGTTTTTTACGAACAACAATGTTTCGATTTTTTGAATTGATTTTCACCGTACGAGTATATACTGTTCTCGACCACTCGAAAAACACATTTAAAAGTTTAATAAAAATTAAAAATTAATCGACCGACCGATATTACTGTTTTTTATTATACGCAAATATTGCAAAAATAAACTACTCTCTTATTGTGTTTGAATGTGCCACTCGTATGTAAATATTGTCCACACTAAATAATCATATATTTTTGAAATCGATATACTTTTACAATCACAATGGTCTGTTCTCGCCGCAGTGCCGGATCTAGGACATTTGACACCCGGGGCTAGTAAAAATGCAGCGCCCTTAACTGTGCACTCCATATGTGGAGCTACGAGGGGGTATTTTAATATAAACCTTTTTTTCTATAATATTAATAATTTACATATTATGTTTCCATTATATGCATCATCTCATGATAAATTCAACAAGAAAAAAATATTACTTACCTATAGTGTCTTATTTTTGAAAAGAAATCGACGATTTTCGGTAATTTTTTAATATTTTTATCAAGTTCTATTTTGCTTTTTCTATTTTCAGCCCCACTAAGTTTTTTTTTTGAATCCATTATTTTATGATTTTATATATACAATATATTATAATATATTAATTCGATAGTTAAAATGCTTAAATAAATTGGCCAAACGCACAATGTTATATAACAATAATATTAACAATTAATAATAGTGACTATAATAGATACGGTAGGAACAGTGTTTTTGATTTTTCATAAATTCAAGAGCGCCCTCATACCGACGGCGGCGCCCGAGGCAATGATACCCACTTGCCCCCCCCTAGATCCGGCACTGGTTCACGGATCTGTGAAATTTTTCAAAGACCTTATATCATCTGCTGTTGTTGAATTATTTGTCGTCTTTACGATCGCGGTGATAATACGTACGTAACGTCATCGAGTTTCGAGTCGATTTATCGTAAAATAGTCGTGCGGTAGATGCAAAACGTCACCTAAAGCGCGCGTTTATCGTAATATCGTATTACCTCATATTCTAATCGTCACGTTTCTTTTGTGATTTAGATAAGGGTTTGGACGATTGGCCTTATGCGACCGAAGAACATGAATACAACGAACAATCGCCGGTGGACATTGATACAAGCTACGCGCAGAGGCGATACTTGCCGTTTTTACGTTATTTCGGTTATTGGGCTTTTAACAGGGCCACGGTGGATATAACTAATACCGGACACACAGGTATGCTAATAACGATTCGGCGGTGTAATGAGAACGTGATTTGCCATCCTAGGGCGAATATTATTCAATATCGCGCGAGTGTAGAAATACGAACAGTTTGATTTTTCTAGAGGAGTCGAGAAAAACGTCCTAGGTAGTGGAAAATCGTTCATCGCGCCACTGTAAGAAATTAAGACCGGCTGTATTTATTATAATTTGTATGTTGATTTTTCATGTTGATGTTCGGCACGCGACAGTTCGCGTCAAGCTCACCAACAATTCCATCGAGGTGCCTTTCATCACGGGTGGCCCGCTGTTCGATTCTAGATACGAGTTCGAGCAAATGCATTTCCACTGGGGCCGAGGTGATCTCGGAAGTGAACATAAAGTCAACGGGCACAAGTAAGCAACGATTACTTATCACTCGTAAATAACTATTCGATTTTTCTTCGCGAATCATATTCTATAGAGCACACGCCACGTGTCCACGATTTTTCCACGAAATATCGAGTACACAAGACGTTTTATGTAGTTTGGTAATATCACCGGAGTTTTCGAGAAAAAGCCATGTGAATCAATAATAAGATTTTTCGGAGGGCCGTTTCGATCATCCTTTAATAATTGCGATTCGTAGTTTTAATTTTTTACTAAGGATTTTTATCGTATCTATATGGAAGCAAATTATTATAAACACAGTGAAACTTTTGTTTTTCACGGCCAGCGAAAAACTAACCACACGTTTTCGTTTTAGATATGCCATGGAAGTTCATCTTGTGCATTATAAAAAAGAGTATGGTTCTTTCGAAAACGCCGTAACATATAGTGACGGAGTATGTGTTGTTGGATTTTTCGGAGAGGTACTTGTCGAATACGAGCATAATTATTTATATTAATATATATGAATATATTTCTTGATAAAATATGACAATTTATTTTGATTACGTTACTGCTACAGGTTTGATTGAAACAAGAGATAATCTCTATTCGAAAGTCTTATATATTTTGTACATTTGGTGATGTAATAATACAGCTCGATTATTTTCATAGATATCACCCAAAGACAATCGCGAAATGGACAATTTCGTCGCAGATTTAAAATACTTGGTGAAATCGAAATCGTCAATAGTCAGAGACTTCAAAGAAGAATTTTCTTGGATAAAGAAAACGGCTTTGAAACAACACTACTACACGTACCACGGATCGCTGACGACCGAGCCGTTCACGGAATGCGTGATTTGGGTAATTTTCACCAGACCCATAAAGATATCCAGACGACAGGTAAATAAACGCGGTTTACTGTTTGCAAAATAAATTGTCGATTGCTTTTCAAACGAGTGTGTGTGTGTGTGTGTGTGTGTGTGTGTGTGTTTTTATATGTTCACAGTTGATGGAATTCAGAACGTTGCATTCGGATCACGAGGGAGAATTGATTAATGAAAACGACAGAAGTCTTCAACCGTTTAATAATAGAACAATTGTTTATGGATATTGAACACGTGATGATATTTAATCAAGTTCAACAAAAATATTACTGAATTATGTTTATTACTGTTACTCGCTCAATGTTATTGTAAAAAACGCATTAAATCACGTGTCGGACGACGCGACGACAGAAATAAATTACTGAACCTGTTAGTAGATATTTGTAATACATAATAATATAGTCGACACAGTGTGGTTATTCAAATAGCGACACAGTTGTATTAATAACGCGAAACAAAGCAGTGAAGTTTCAAAATAAATATAAAATACAAATCGAAACCAACTGCGTTTCATTTACAGTGACTTGGTGTTGACGCTCTCGAATGTATTTCCATGTATTTCGAAAGTCGAATTTCGAGGAAGTAATACGATGGGTGCATGCTTACTCGTATTAAACGCGTTCACATCTCGTCAAGCTTCCGTCCGTTAAATTACGCGTCTGTTAAATCGTTTTTACGCTTCGAAATGAGACTGGGAAAATATTGAAAACGCCGTGTGAACGTTCGCGGATTCGGGTCTATTATGAAGTGAGTATCGTAGAATCGCGCAGCCTCTTCCAGGCTGTCTAGATTGTAAGATTCCAAGTGTATGCGCCCACGTTACACATATTATTATCCATGTGAAATGTTCATTCAGTGCTCGGTAATTATTATTTTCTAGTATTTATTTGACAACACCGCAAGAAACGAACGACGAACTCCACGAACAATACTGTTATTACTACGGTCCGGATTCTCAGCGAGGTAATTCGTTTTACCGATTTATTTGAATTATTCGCCGCGGATTTACGTGGCGACGACGACGTCGAGTTTATATTATTATGTATCCATGAAAGTATTCGGCAAACGCGGCCGAAAACATAATATTTATTTATTTATTTGAATAAACGCCTTGTAGGCTCAAGTACAGATTAATAATAAAGTTTACAGAATTTTGAATTACAAAAATGATTTGTGCGATAAGAACATATTATAATGTGGTAAATAGGATCAAAAAGAAAAAGAAAAACATAAATAAGTGAATATAATTATTAACATTTTGGACTGAATTAATGATTTAAATAATGACGTTTTAGATTTGACACATTATTAAAAAAGAAATCGAAATTTGATGTATTTCCTAATGTTAGGAGTCTATTAAGTGGATTATTTTGTCCATAGTTAGTGCGGTGTGTTTTGATATGGAATGTTGGACATGAGCGGGTATTGTATTGCGGTACGTGAAACGAAATACATTCCAAAAGAGGAGGGCAAGAGATTATACCATTAATTAATTTATACAAGAAGGATATATCTGACATATTACGACGGGCTGAGAGTGTATCAAGTTTTAAATTAAATTTAATATAATAATATACTCGAACGTTGTGTGTAAATATCGTCAATTATTAGTCATATTATTTACTAGCTGAATCTACCCGTCGTTGCCGGGTTCAAGTATAAAAATGTATGTAATACGTTCTGTTTATTCTATTTTGAATAGAATTTAATTAAGATTTTTGAAATAATATTTTATTTAAACCCCCTTTAAACCCCCTTAGGGGTCGAATTTCGGAAAATCCTTTCTCTCAAGGAGTCTCCACTATATAAAACGAAACTGCTGACCAAATTTCATACTCAAAGCTCCAGCGCAGTTCCGACCAGGCGAATTTTTCTAGTTTCACCCTATTTACCCCTTTTAACCCCCTTAGGGGTGGAATTTTCAAAAATCCCTTCTCAGTGCGCGTCTACGTCATAATAGCTATCTTCATGCCAAATTTCAACCCGATCCGTCCAACGGTTTGAGCTGTGGGAGGATTTCAAGAAAAAGCACCTTACAGTTATATATCTAGAGAAGATATATTTTAAGTCCCTAATTATAAATAGAATATCAGCCATTGTCTTGTATAAAAGATAAACTTTGAATTAATATCAAATTAATGTTGTTAAAAATACAAATAGTTATAGGTGTATTTTATTAAGGTGTTTCTTTTGGGCGGCAAAGTTTTATTGGTATTTTATATTACTGAATTTTTACCTATTTTATGTCGTCTATATACATAAAAAATGACTTGTTTTATCACATAAAATAGGTAACGATTTAGTAATATAAAATACACATATACCAATTAACAATAAAACTTTGCTGTCCAAATAAAACACCTTATAATAAAATACACCTATAACTAACCGAAGTAGTATTTGGATTTTATATATTATACTAGCTGAATAACCCGGTTTCGCCCGTGTGCAACTTTTCATTTTTACCCCTTTTACCCCCCTTAAGGGTCGAATTTCGGAAAATCCTTTCCCAAGGGGACTGCATTATATAAAACGAAACTGCTGACCAAATTTCATACTCAAAGCTCCAGCGGTTTCGGCCAGGCGAATTCTTCATCCTTTTTACCCCTTTTTAACCTCCTTAGGGGTCGAATTTTGAAAATCGGGTGACGTAGTGATACTCAGGAAGGTATTTGGAACAACTATGTGTGAAAACAAATTGGAAAAAAGTTAAATAGCGTCGTCACAAAATGGGAACATAAAAAATGCCCGTTCTTTTATATAATAGATAGCTGAATTACGATCCCGCGGGCCACATTTTTATTTTTGTGATAATATACTGTGTGGTATTCTATTTTTCGGAGGAATCACGCTGAAAATTTGTAACAATTTATGATTAATAATGGTTGAAAAAAAAATAATTTTAATAAACCACGTTGCCGACGAATGGTCTCGTCGAGAATTGAAAAATCGTGTTTAACCGGCGGCGGCGGCGGCCCTTGTGTTCCGGCTCCATCGTGTTTACGTTTTACGAACGACGCGCGAGTACTAAAAACAAACGTGTTTTCGAGTATATTTTCCTCCATTTTCGTAAAATGTCAATGGCTCGTTTCTAACACGGGATTCGTCGTCTCTGAAAACTTTTCAAAAAACCGACGGAGTGGCGTATCCAAGTATCCGAGAGTGTGTTATTAATTTTCATTTTACAAAACGTTTGTGGCGCCCGCTCATGTGTTTTATTTCCGCCAAAACGGCCAAAACGAATCACACGTAGGGGAGCTAGTCTGAGAAACGACGTGTGAATCGGTTACGCGAATTCGTCTGGTATTTCGGCGGAAATTCAAACACACAATTGGAAACCGAGCTCGGTACGTTTTATAAAATGAAAATAAACACCACCCGGACACGAATAATCACTGTTTTCCCGTCGGCTTTGTGTCGAATCGGGTGCTGGAAATAAGCCAATTGACATATTTTACCGAACGAAAAATATCGGAAAACTCGCTCACGCGTCGTTCGCAAGACGTGCACACATTTGGAGACCGACTTCGGGTCCCCAGCACGTTACCTCTGCCTTAACAGCTCGAATTCCAAGCTCGACTGTGACGTCGAATAACCGAGGTCACGTTTGGTCTGCAGCCGGAACCGCACCGGTTCGATGGGCGGAATCTTGCCGTTTTCGTCCCGTATCGGGTTCATCTGGATCAGGTACTCGCCCTCGTGTTTGGTCACCGTCAACACGGGCAGTTCCTCTTCTTCGACTGCCAGCTCCTCCTCCGGCTGGCCGTCGCCGTTCTCTTCTTCGTCTGCTCCCGAAGCCATCGAGCCGTCCCGCTCGACCTTCTTCTGCGGCCGGGCCACTCCCCTCCACTTCGGGTACAGCACGTCCTCCGGGTACTTGACGCCGTTCCAGGCCTTCTCCATCACTGACGCCACGTTCTTCGGCACGGCTCCCGGTATCCAGTTTCGGTTGATCTAACGAAAAATAAAAAAAAAAAATGTTTCAACCAAAGCAATACACATAATATTATCACGAAATAAAGTGTTTTCGGGGGAAATATTATTACCGTGATGCCCAGCGAGTCCCGTTTCGACCACAGCCAGCCCATATTCTTGGGCGTGACGACGACGCGATGGCCGAGGCAATTCTCGTGTCCGCGGCTCACGCCGGGATAGAAGGCCTCTGCGTCGCGTCGCTTCCGGTTGCACTTTTTGCACGGCTTTTTCGTCGACTCGTCGGAGTAGTTCGTCCGCAGCGAACCAGACGAGTGGGAACTTCTCGTGGACGACGATCTCATCGACGATCTCATCGACGAGTTTTCAGACATGACGATAACGATCTGGTTTGCTTTGCGGAGTTGTTCTTCGGCAGTCCTTATACTCTCGTGTTCGATCGATCGATTATTATTTTATAATCGTTATTTTATTATTGTGATCGAATATGATAATAAAAACCCTGAGCGACGCCTTATATACTGCGCGTTACGTCGTCACCATAGATACTTTTGCGCTGCTTTTGCTTTCGGCCGAACAGGTGTGTAAAAAATATTCCAATACTGCGCGATTCCGTTATACTTATTGTATATTATACTATTCTAGCTGAATCTAAACCAGTCTTTGCCGGGTTTAAGTGTAAAAAATGTGTATGGGCCAAATAATAATAATAATTGACCTTTTCCCGTCATCGGCCGACTGCTATCATTGTTTAATAGTTTATTAAACAAACTCACGATATGATTGTACATATAAAATTTACATGTAAAAATTTATTTTTACCGATTTACCTAACTGAATACCGTGAAAAGTTTTTCCCGGTATAACGAGGGGGGGTAAAAGCGCCGAGTGCTAAATGTTATTATATTTATAGTTGACCAAATTGCATACTCAAAGCTCCAGCGCAGTTGCGGCAAGGCGAATTTCTCTAGTTTCACCCCTTTTAACCCCCTTAGGGGGGGGAATTTTCAAAAATCCCTTCTTAGTGCGCGTCTACGTCATAATAGCTATCTTCACGCCAAATTTCAACCCGATCCGTCCAACGGTTGGAGCTGTGGGAGGATTTCAAGAAAAAGCACCTTACAGTTATAGAGATTATTAAAAAATAACGTTATATCAAAATCGCGGTCGTTCGTCGCGGTATGAGATTTTTTTATTTAGATGTCGAGTAGATGTTTATAATTTTTACACTAATATTTCAATTCGTTAACACGATATGGTGAAAACAAATTAAATAATTTTCGTTCGATAAGTCGAGAATCTAATCGATAGGAAAATTTGTATATAATAAAAATTGTACGCGCGAGTAAGTCGTAGATATTATAATAATTATTAATCGACGAAGCGATTGAGATAGATTACATTTTTTGTCTTAGCGTTGTTTAAAAAACAGATCGAAAAGCGTTCAATTTAATTATTTTGACGACACGCGGGTACCCAAAAATACATTTTATCGATCGCGAAATTTTCCACTATACCTACCTACTCCTGTATTGACTAGACAATGTCATTCTACACGTTATTACAGTTTTTTAAGACACACAGTTGAACAAATAAATTAATTTTATAATTGTTGGAATAATTATTATTACCACCGGTTCATTATTTGCATTTGCTAAATTGACTGTCGAGGTTAATGCTTTCGGTCGTTTACAGAGATGGGAAATGGCGGACGTATTGTTGAATTTTTTTTTTCCGAGGGGGAGGGAGACCGTTAATAAACGATTTTTTTCTCATACGTTCCTAAGATCGTACGACTCGAAAATGAGTTATATAATAACGTCTTGCTAATAACGATTTAGATATAATTCGTTTTACAGACAGTTTATCCTTTTCGTTTTTTATTCGAATCAAATCAAAAGCAACACCAAAGGACAAAACGTTACAAAAAGTGAGCCACTGTTTAAAGAGAAATTCGGCCCGAAGATATCGATTATAAATTAAAACCATTTTATAATCGCGGCAAAAATGAATCGATAGTCGAAAATGTTGTGCAGACATAAACTAAACTGCCACGACGTAAACTATACAAGTCGATTCTACGAAAACCAAACTCGATCCCATTTCTAGGAGAGAGATACAATCGTTAAACACAAATGTTGAATAAATAGCAGATATTTTCGACTTGTTGGAAAACATATTTTTGAACCGAAAAAAAATATACCTATTTTAACCAAATTACTGAATGGCGAAAATCATCTTGTTTATTAATGCATGCCTATAATTGAATATCAAGACATTTTCCACGCGACTAAATCCAAAAGGGTTACATTTAATACTTTATAAAACGTACAGTATTTTTTTGGCAATGTCAGATATTAAAGAAAAATCCGATAAAAAAAGATCGGAAAGTTTGTCTTTGGGAAATGCAAACCAATGATAATTGTTTCAAATACCATATGGATCAGATACTTAACTAAGCAAAGGCATCTCTTCGGGACGATTAGATTAAATAGAGCAATAAATCGACTCGAGGAGGGCAAATTCTATCATTTTTTCAAAGTGAGAAACAGTGACGAGTAGTTTAAAAAATCCAAAGACAGCGTGAAATAATGAAAAATAAAACTTATTATTTATTTAATATACGATTGTGTTTTGTGACAGCAATGTTTGATCGCGTATATGTTGTACACTACGCATTGACAGCGCTCGGGTTAACAACACTCGGCCTAGAACTGTCGACAACGTTTTTCGAAAATCACCTACGAGTTGGTAAACCGTACTGACGACAATCGTCGGCGACGAGTCGATTACTTATTGAAAATGATTTTAAAATCCAAACGAAATCCGAACCCGTATAGTTTTAGAGAAATACGATTCGGGGCGATATTTCGTGTCTCGTGATAAATCGATAAATTATTATCGCGAGTTTCGGTTAACCTATTTATTTATTTATTTATTTGTCGTCATGTGTTTGCTCGGTTATTTTTTTAATTCGTCGCAATAGCGAACGAGGGGGGACCGGGGGGGGGGGGCACGCAGAGTTATAGGTGTAGAAAAGTCTAGAAACTTTAAACGCGAGAATCGAATCGCGATCTGATAAGTGTACCGTCGCGAGTTGTCGATTGACCGAGGTATATTTTCGTCGTTTCGCCGCTTCACGTCGCGCGTCGTGCGTGTGATGTTTTGCGCTAGAAATTCGGAATATCCAAACTTTCTAGAAATCGCGACCTACTACAGATCTCGTTACGCATTAACTGCTCTATGTCTCTCTCTCTGTCTGTCTGTGCGCTCGGCAAACAACGCGTAATAACCGATAAACGACTACGTATACTATAAAATAATCGTCGCCCCTTCACCGCGTCACCGCCGTACATCATAACCGTCGTTCATTCAAAGTAAACAAACGATCGAATATAAATATAATTATATACACATACCACACACACACACACGCGCGCGCACACACACTCGTAATCAGTGATCGAAAACTAATACGTGAATTTTTTAATCAAGCAAACGTGCCACGTCTGTACGACACTTATTATTGTTCGTAAGTCATCGTAAGTTTTTTCACCCGCCGAGGTGGGTTTTAACAACAGTCGTTGTTCTTTATCTCGCCGGTATTTGAAAACTACGTTTTTCTGCGTTTTTATGTGTTTTTTTTTTTCTTAAGAGAGCGCGTTATTATCGTCCGTTGTTATTCGAATGTCACGCGCGCTTTTTTGACGTCCAGTTGCTAAAAAACCCGCGAGCTTTATTCAAACACTCGGCGGTCCAGTATATACATATAGTTTTCGCTCGCCCGTAATTACTCGCGTATACCTACCCGGAACAAATATCATATTTATTTATTTTGTTTCTAGAGTCGCGTGGGCGATTATAGTGGTGCGTAGAGCCGGTCGTCAGCCGTATGCGATTTGGTGAGCGAAAATAACGTATTTACGATAAACTATTTTTTCACGTTTAGTTATTTAAATATTTCGACGTTGTCATCGCGCCGAGTGTACATTTCGAAAACAATCAATTGCAATACAATGCTCGTCGCAATCATCGAGTTGGTTTTCGCAGGAAAACATATCTATTATTACCTTGTAGTGTACCGACGATTTAAGTTCGTCTTCATAGTCTCATTTTAACTATCGTTAAATCGCGCGCGCATGTTGTTTATTTAGTTTTTTAATTATCATATTATTTTATGCTTTACGCTTTCGGCTTTATCCATATGTTTGGACCACTGATTATTATTAATTGGTTAAGAAGGATGTCGGAAGCGTTGCGTGTTCTAAAAATGATCTGATTTAGAAATTTACTACACGGTAAGTATAGCAGTCGGCGCGTTGCGTTTGAGGATTTTCATTTTCTCTCGCGAAACCGAATGATATAACGTTTGAAGTTTAATAACGCAATATGTTCGCTCGCTATAGAACCATAAAAAATAAGGCGCGTCGTTTTCCGTCGAACTTCGCGAAAAATTCGAACCTTTTTTCTCCCGTCAAAACCGCGGTGCGTTCGAACTCGTATGACAATTTCTACTTTGTGAATTGGCGCTTCGCCGAACAATAGCGATCACGGTTTTGACATGTTTGTGCACGTGTTCTTTTTAAACGTTCATTCGAGAGACTCGCACTCTAAAAAAACAAATATGATTTTTCAAACGTTAAATATTATTATTTTTTTTTATTTTTTTAACACGCCGGGTAACGATCAACGAAACATTCGCTTCGTGCAGGATCCCCCTAGGGTTTGGACAGTGGCTGCTCGAAGTTTTTGCCAAGTTTAGAGCCGAATCGGCGCGTCACGTCTGCGGTATCGAATTCGGCCGTACTTGGGTCCTTACTTTGGAAATTAAACTTATAATAAAAATAATGTACTATACAATAAAGTGTTTGTTTATGATAAAAAAAAATAAACAAACGCGCGTTCATTACGAGTAACGTATTTAACACATATTTACATAATAATTCAGACGTTATTATTATATCTAATGCGACTTGTAAATCACAAGTTACAACAAATAACAATACAATATAATTGCTACTTTGTGTATTTTATTCAACTATTAACACTCGACGACGAAAATAACTCTTTTTAACGATTTCAGACGATAAATAATTGTTACGAATCACAAAAACACTAATTTCACGGCGATTTCACTGTACAATTGTATTTTCAAAATTGAAAATTTGTTTTCCAATACAAATGCGATAATTATTTAATTGCGATTTTCTACGCAATTATTTATCGGCTGAAACGACACGCATTTATTATCGTAATGATATTTATACTAATATTTCAACCGGCGGCGGCGGCGGTTTATAAAATAAACACAAATGTTTACGTGAAAATTTAAAAATATTAAAACCCGACTGTTTGTAGAGGGGGTGGGGGGAAACCGATAAATTTACCGTTTTTCGGATTTTCTTAATTTTTTTTTATCATATTAATAATATTCATCGCTACAGCAGTGTAGCTGTTAATAACTGTTCAGGTTTTACACAATCATCGGTAATTTTGACCGAAATAAATTCCAATCAACAGGTTCAGGTACTGCTCACGGGATGTCGAAAATACACCGCGATCGTTATTACATGGTCTGGACGCTCGTGTTATGGCTTATGTTTTCTGTTACTGCGACGTCGTCACTCGGTGAGTCGGTGTGAATACTCATTTCGATTTATTATAATATCTCGTGGTTGACAGAATATAATGTACCACGTGTTTTTTCTAAATGTTAACGATTTTAAAAACTTTTGTAATTTTTATATACATTGTTATTATTAGGGTTAGGATGTTTATGATTTTGCATATTTTTTTTAGGTTGTCCAATAGCATCCATTCTTATACAGAAATATGTTTCATGATATCTATATTCAAAATATCAAAATTTTATTTTGCATATAATTGCATATTTTACCATTTTTTTAAAAAAGTGCATAATTTGTGTTTTTTTCTGTTTTTAAGCGCATATTTGACGGTTTTCGATGCAAAATGCTGAAAAACACTGTAATTTTATATTTTACTGAATCTTATATAAGTTTGATTATCTGTATTTCACATATTACCATTTATCACTTATTTACTGTTGAGAATTCAATATGGTTATACCTATAGGTACCTACTTAAATAGAATTTTCGATAAGCCTCGTCAATTTTTCGGTCAGACGAAGATTTACAGCGGAACATTTAAAACAAACTTTAATTATTCAATGCAACTCTTTTTAACTTTTTTTAATTTTTTTCAGTTTTTTCAATTTGTCTATAATAATAAATTTTTATTGCATTTTTTGTCCAAAAATTTCTTTATTTTTTAATGCATATTTTTCAAATTTTTCATGCATATTTAACTGATTTTTAGTGCATAAGTGCATACATATTCATACATTTTTTAGTGCATAAATATCTTAACCCTAGTTATTATGTAATTTATAAGTCTGCGGCTGGAAACCGGAGTCGATTGATGTTGACGTGCGGACAACTATATTTGCCGACCGATCTCGGTCTCTATAGACGTGAAAACAAATCTATAATACATATTATTATGGTTAACATGTACGTTTTAGTTACGGTTTTTTGAAAATCGGTAATCCTTAATCGCCTTAATGTTTGTTTTCTCCATAATTTTGCGAGTTTTAATCGTTTCTCCGTCTCGTAAAAAACATTCAACTCTAAATCAATAATAACGATGAAAATCGATCGAACGAGTCGAAATAAGTCAAATTATCTGTCCATCGCGGTTTCGACCGGAAGAAGATACGATCACTTTTTTACTTCGTCGCGTGTTTCTAATTTAATTTGTGTAATATCAGTCGTTTTTTTGTCGAAATTTCTCCGACGGTTTTCAAAATATTTATTGCAAAAAACTGACGAAAAATTACAAAAAAGACGTACGATTTACGGAATGCCTTGGATTACTCCTATCTCGGAGGTTTCACAATAAAAAAAAAACGAGTCACCTCACGTTATCGGTTCTTCTAAAAGATGCCGGGGCCCGGGAAATAGCCACTCTTCTCCTCCTAATACGCGTGGAGTTAAAAAACTAAACAATAAATAATAAAAAACACGAGTAAAAGTTTTACATTTTACGTAACACACAGTTAATATAATATATTAATAATAATAATTTAAATTATTCAAAACAAATGTATAGGTGATAACCGACAAGTTAAATCCCAAGCATGCGGATGCACAAAATCAAATAAAGGTGACTAAAAAACGATTAACGCGACACGCGTGATGATAACTTTAAACGCCGTCGAACGGATTTGATTTCGTTTCGAAATTATAATTTTTTTTGTATAAATAATTATCATCACACATATAACTTATAATTGTACCTACAGGTTGTCATAATTCTGAATCGTCCGAAGCAAGTATAATTAATACAGGTGACGAGAAACAATCATCATAACAAATAATACGTATAAATATGTTAAAAACGTCATTGAAACGAATTTAATTTCACTTCGCTATATTAAATATAATATTATTGTATAATCCATAATTATTATGGTTTTTTTTTCTTTTCAGAAAACTTATTTCTACTACTCACGGTCTGTTTAGAACGAAAATAAAATAAATTAAACGCTCGTATAATACGTACGTATAGTATATATTGTATATGTACGAGCCGACCGTCAGTAGTAGACGTGAGATTTTGTCGACAAATCGTGTTTCGCGCAATCGCAATTGTTTATCTTAGTTTGAAATAATGATTTTTAGAAGACACGACTAAAGACTGGCCGTTCGGTACTAAAAACATCGACTTTTCCGATCAGTCGCCCGTGAACATCGACGAATACGCCACGGAACGTTTGACATTAAAAAAGCTACGGTTTAGCGATTTCGAGTCGTTCGAAAACGCCCGAATCAACGTGACCAATACCGGATCCACAGGTAGGTATTGTTCGGTTTTCCGTTATACTGTTACTGACATCGCGATTTGTTACTCTCGGTGTCCTATTGAATAGTTCGCATAACATTTACCGACGACACTGCCGTAATACCTACAATCAGCGGAGGACCGTTGTTAGATTCCGATTACATACTCGAGCAGATGCATTTCCATTGGGGCGAGAACGAAAAAGGAAGCGAACACGAGATCAACGGGAACAGGTAAGCGCGAATTGGTCGAGTCACATTGACTTAGGGTTGCCAGATTATAATTATTACTGAAAACCGGGACACAAACGTATTTTTAAAAATATTGGTATCGAATTCCTTAATCTAGAAATTCCTAGATCTAACCCAGCGGTTCTCAAACTTTTTTGTTCGCGGAGCCCTTATGTTCCTAAAAAAAATTACGGAGCCCCCCAAAAATCAGAAATGTCTATTCGAGACAACAATAATCCATAGAAAAAATGATGTCAATTGTTAGTGAATAATGATTATTGCTTTTTATTTAAAAAATTAACTAAATTATCGTACAATATGTCAAATGAACGAAAAATCCGACTTTTATCTAATCTCATTTTGACTATGACACAAAATAATATATTATGTGAATTTATAAATAGTTTAAAACGTTTAAAATAATACTTATTGGTACGGTCCAAATTATATTGAATATAAATGTAAAAATTGAAATTGTAACTAAGAAATATAATAATAATTTAATAATTTGAATTTAATTAATACAAATATGCCCTAGGGCTCCGCGGAGCACAGTTTGAGAACCGCTGATCTAACCTATATCTTTAATTTCCCTGTCCTAAATTTAGTTTGTAATAGGATTCTATCATTCCATCATTGCATATGTTTTCCATTTAAATATTTTGAAAGAAAAATACTGAAAAATGTGTATTAATTAATTTATTATTACAATCAAATGTATTTGTAAATATTTTTTTTTGTTAAAAAAAAATTAGTTTTCCAGATAAAGTCAAACTGTCTTCGGCTTGTTTAGTTGAATATTTGGACGAGTTGTGGACTTTTTTCAACAAATCTTGTTGAATGCACGCTACCACGCCACTAGATTGGATTAGATAATAATATTAACAATAATCAATTCATGATATTAGTTATTCTTATTAGTGAAAATTAAAAATAGATCAAAATTAACGTAGTATCGACGAATAATATAAATAAGCGGCGTATAAATTATATCCGGTATTCCATTCAATATACGTAATAAAAATGAATTGTTATTTTCTCAACTATAAATATTAATCCGGGACATTTTCGTGTCCCGAGGCCTTTCTTCGGGACACCGGGACAAAAGTCACAAAACCGGTAGTGTCCCGGCAAATCCGGGACATATGGCAACCCTACATTGACTTCGTCGTTCGACAAAATGCTCGATTTTTCGGATGAGATTATGCCGCCCGAGCCGATTACGGTACGAGGTTACAATATATTATGTTCTAGGACAGCGGTTCTTAACCTTTTGTAGGACACGGACCCCCGATGAAAGATTTTTACAAATCGCGGACCCCCTACCAATTTTTTGTCGAATTTTATAATTTTTTGTATGAAAAAAAAATAATAATAATCCAAAAATATTGTAACAATGCACTCATGTCACGTATTGACTTATGTTAGGTGTTAAGGCTGCCGCGGACCCCCGAAAAGAGTATTGCGGACCCCCCTCCAGGGGGCCGCGGACCACAGGTTAAGAACCACTGTTCTAGGACATTAGTTTCGCAACGTTTTGGTATTTGAAAAACACTTTTCGTCCAAGGAGTTGATTTATGTTATTAACGAGATGTTTCGATTTCTATATGCATTAGATATTATAATATTGATTTCATAATCGATGATATACAATTGTCTTCAAATAGGTCTCAAAAGGATATCTGGGCAGCCTCAACATCTTTTTATTAGTGGTCTGTGACAGTTGAACATTCTTTTGTTTATTTAGTTTGATTGTGATTTCAGGTATATTACGATTTATCGATCTGAGCGTTGGAAAAATAGGACAATGCTCTTATTGTGAGAGTCTCGTAGACTTTAATAATTTGGGCTTTACGAAATATGAGATTTTACGAATACCCGAGACTTATCAAACACTCGAAAATTATTGTTATTTCTCCAAAAAATGTTTATTAAATATTATAATCGACGTAAATAAATAATAATACAATTATACTCTTATACATTACGATTTTCAATGTTTAAGTTATAAACGTGTACCTATTAAAATTATCAATATTTAATTTTCAGATAAATACTGTATGGTTATTAATGTTGTTTGTTTTTAAATGTTAGATTAGCGATGGAATTCCATATGGTTTATTATAAAAAAGAATACGAAACATTAGAAAAAGCTCTAAACTCACTTAAAGGTGTATGTGTTATCGGTGTATTGGGAGAGGTAACTAATATGCACGATATAATATCAATTTTAATTCATTGCCTTGTGCACCCGTTCGTTTTATAAGAAAATATTATATTTTATCGACCGGGATGAAAACATAACGGATAAAACATTTCACAAGCCGTACGCGAGTGATGATTAAGTGAATATTAACATTGTTTTGTCGATTTTTTAGATCAGTTCAAAGGACAATGACGATTTGAAACCCTTCATCGATGTATTAAAAGAAGTCGGCAATGTCGACCAATACGTGATAAAAACTTTCAAGGATGAATTCAGTTGGTTAAAAGACATTTTTGAATATATAACGAAAATGTATCACACATATCACGGGTCACTGACGACTTCGCCGTTCTCGGGAAGTGTAAATTGGATCATTTCACCCAAACCAATTAAAATCTCTTCGAAACAGGTAGAGAAACACGTTTTACTTATTATTAATTATAATATATAATAATTATTATCGTTGAGATTTTAATTGATTCATTTGATTTTAACAGTTGGACGAATTCAGAAATTTGCATTCGAGTGACGATTCATATATACTTGCCAATAACAGGAAACTTTTCAATCTCGAAAAAAGAAAAGTGTATAGAGTACTGAAATAAGTCGGTGACTTTTAATTCATTAATAACATTACTAATTTATTACAATAATAATTTTACTGTTAAACGTTAGACAATATATCAATTGCGTTGTATTCATTTATTTCGAGTAATGATATCATAAAAATAAATTACAGAATCTATAGAGTAATGTGATTTTTATAATTTTTGAAACAATTGCGTGGTTTTAGAGAAAACCTATACGAACATATTATATACGTATATTATACGTAATATGCTTGACATCAATACTAATAAACTACTTTGAAATCGATTTTTTTTAAAAAAAAACTTTACGATTTGTTAACGTACATGTGATGACGGTTAAAATTTTGAGATTTCGAGAGTAAAAATGTAATCGTTAGATCTCAATATTGATTTTAAAAGAAAACTTAGATAAGCTTGCACACTCGGGCGCGGATTCAGGACTTCAATGTGAGGAGGGGGGGGGGAGGGGCGAATAGACAAAAAACAGATCAAATATATACTTTTTACACACTGTTTTTTTATTAAAATAATTCCAAATTTTAAATTTCAAATCATACATTACATTGTTTTGTACTTTCGGGTTTCTGACTCTGAATCAGACATGGAAACCAAGTTTGAAGTTTAAAAACTATCCAAACTATTTATTTACAAATTACAAGACGTCAAGTAGGTAAATTGAGTTGAATTTCTCAATTTCACGTAAAACATATTTTTCATAAGTATTTTTTCGTTTGTAAAAAAATGTTTATAAGAAACGGGAGCCCCACCCCGTGGATCAGAGCCTGTTTACACTTAAATTTCGCGTGCTATTCAGTCGAACACTTTTGGTCATTCAATCAACAACCGGTATAATTAGTTAGTGACATGTACAAGTTATGTATCATACTAATAAGTATAATATACCAACTTAGAACAGGTAAATTAAACACGTGACTCATTTGTTTGTTTAGCCACTTGGTTAAAATCAATTGAAAAAAGAAAAAAGAAAAAAATTGAAATAAGTATATAAATTATATTAACTAAAATCCATTTCGATTCGATGTTTAGAGTGGTTTATGGTCCAATAAGATCTTTTCCGAAATCGAAAAAATAAATAAATAGTGACGGAAAAGTAATGTCAGATAGGTACGTATAAAGATGACATCAAGAAGAAACAAATTGAATTTTTTTAATTGTTGTGAAATGATTTTTAATCAATAGTAGTAAACATAGTAAACATCGCATTGTCATTTTAATTATATCTGATAAATATATTCGAAATAATTCAATTATTAAACGAACGGTTTGATAAATGTAATAGTTATAAAGCGTTTATATGAAAAGGTTTTTTTCGATTAGTTTTTTTTTTCCAGTGTGCGGCCCATGTTAATAATATTTAATATTCATTGCCCTGTAGATGCTTTGATTTTGGTATGCCTGAATTGGCACACTGAATACACTCAGCGGCGACTTCGAGGATGAAATTTCGTAGTGATTATAATAGTGTGTGCGTTATAAGTGTTGTTCTTAGTTCAACAGTAGCTCAAAGTTTTGAATAATTTTCCAAAGTATTAAGTGTAACACTGAATAGAGCAGCGAAAACTCAGTTCGTCGTCAGTGATGACGAAACAGACGAAGTCAATCGAAAAGATCCTCCAAAGTATAAATCCGAATTACTACTTCGACGATATTGTTCGCGACATTGCGCGTTTGTCATTGTAACCAGTTGAACGACACTCATTTTATTTTGAATATGATACGGGTATTGAGGAAAAAAAAAACTCTCCGAGCTGTTATAAAGTAATAAAGTGCCGCGATCGATCAGGAAAAAAAAAAGGGGGCGCGATCACAGTCGTGCACCACCCTATAACGTCGGACTGTAATAAACTCGAGTTTTCGGTTTTGTATAAAAACAAGTCTGAAGGTTTCAAATTGGTAGAATTTACGACGTTTTCTTCTGCGGAATCGTGCGTTTTTAAATCGAACGAACGTCGGAAGGCCTACCCCGCCCGCACAATTATTGTTCCGCGGCTACACACGAGTGTCTCGTAGCTCGTGCACTTGCGTATGTCTCGAAACTATTATTTGATCTACAGCGCACGACGCACTCGCGCATTGTAAATTTACATACGAAACGTGTTTTTTCATCAATACTCGGCTAATATTTCAACCGGCACTGGGCCGCCGCCGCCGCCGCAAACGTCTGTAAAATAAACGCAAATGTTCGCACGAGAAATTCGACTGTTTGGAAAAGAAATATTTACAATAAAAGCGATAAGTTTACCGGATTTTCTTTATTTTTTCGTACGTCGCAAGCTATCGATACGTATTCCTCGCGCGATGTTCGCCGTTTCTAAAATGCTCGTTTTATGGTGTGCGTTGTCTATTACGATTACATCGTCGGTCGGTGAGTACGTGGGCGTAAAAGTTCTTTGAGTTATAAAACGTTTAAATGTCTACGCGAAAAAATGTCAAACGTTTACGATATAAACCGCTTGTAATTTCTATGTATTATAGGTATGTATAGTAGTAGATCAATGTGAATCGATTTCGCGGATCGAAATAATTCGTCGACCGTTTTAGGCATATAGACGCGAAAACAAATTTTACACCATCTAAAACGTACACGTTTAAAATTACAATATTAATTGTCGAATTCTCGTTTTCTCGTTTCTCATCATCGTCTACGCCAGCGTTTCTTAAACTTTTTTATCCGTGGAACCCTTTTTGACGTCCATTTTTATCGGGGAAACCCCTGCTTTGTTTTTTAGCTTTTATGCTTTTTTAGGATTATTTGCAAAAGAAAAATATAATTATTTCATACACTAATATTGTGTCAAAGGTAAAAAATATGTTAAAAAAAAATAAAAATAATAATTATTGTATATAATAATACTTAAATAATAATTACTTAATTAGATTCGTGAAATTGCTTTTTATTATTACAAATATTCTTAATATTGGGCTTTATTGATGAAAGTTGTATTATCATATTAGGTTCGGCATCGAGTCTGTTGCGGTATTTTGTTTTTGTCGATACATAGTCGGAGAACCCCGTTTCACACATATACAAGTGGTTGCAAATGGTAAAAGTGCCAACACGGCCTTTTGTGACAATTGAGGATATTCATCTTTTGAAAGCCTCGGTTGCTTTTTCATTCACAGTTTTTGTAGTTTGGACCATACAGTTTATCGATTTTAATAGTTCGTCACGCTTTCGAATAAAGAATTCTAAATTTTTTTCTTCAAGTTCACCGTGAACAGATTCTAAATGACTGTATAACTGTGTACGTATGACATATACATTATTATTTAATATACAAACATTTTTTTTTCTATACTTAATGCATGTTTTCCCCATTTATAATCTTTAGTTAGACATTTTTTAGTAATTTTCTTGAAAATTTTGAAAAAATTACTTAAGCTTCGCGGAACACAGTTTAAGAAACGCTGGTCTACGCGACGTCGTAAAAATTTACGAGACTACTAAATAATAATCATTAAAAACGACGATTGAATGAAGTTCAAAGAGGAACTCCAAAGGGAGTATTGATTTATAGTTTTTTTTCGCCTGGCATACGGTTTCTCGACTTTTAAACCAAGGCGTTTTTTTTTTTACATTTTTCCGACGGTGTATAGATCTGTACGTAGATTTTTGGCGGAAGAATAAATCACGGCGCCTCGTGCATCACTGTTTACCCGCAAACGTCCAAACACGTTTGATATGATTGATTTACAAATCCAGGCGACGTAGCCGATTGAAGTACGAAACTGTTGTATTTTAAAAATACACTTTATCCGAGTCGTTTGGCCCAATGCGAACATTGTTCGGATGAATTTGTATTCAAGCCAATTTCGAACTCGAAGCCGCCGCGGAGAGAGTAACTCGGGCCGGCGTGTAATACCGTGTAGACCGTACGATTAACATTGAAAAAGAGAAATTTAGTAGCTCTAAATTTCCGGGTTTTCTCGGGCCCGGGGCCAATTTCCACTTTCTTCCCCATTTCTCGTCGGGGCGACCGCTATCATTTACATGTTAAATGACATTCGAAAAACTTTACACTCGTATACTTAAATATATTTTATAAAAAATATCAAAACCATTTAGGTGATTTAACAGAACATCCGGAAACCGGATCAGAAGAAAGCGTAATCAATACAGGTGAATAAATAATACGTATTACGACGCGTATGAAAACTACGGATTTGGTTTTTTTTTCTTCGTCATATATCTACTCGTTTATTAATAACGAAATTGATATTGCGATTATTAAATAACTCGAACGAACAATATTAAACCAATCGTTTTGGTTTGAAATAATGATTTTTAGAAGACAAGACTAAAAACTGGCCATTCGGTACGAAAAATATCAAATTCACCGACCAGTCGCCCGTGGACATCGACGAAAACTCTGCAGTGCACATGAAATTAGAAAAGTTACGTTTCAGCGATTTCGGGTTGTTTGAAAACGCCAAAGTCAATGTTACCAATACCGGGACCACGGGTATTATATTGCTTTACTCTTGAATTTATTAACGTTGATTTGTTATACTCTATTAAGTATCCTATTGAATAGTTCGCATATCGCTAACCGACGACGACGCTGCCGAAAAGCCTTCGATCACCGGCGGACCGTTGTTAGATTCCATTTACACGTTCGAGCATATGCATTTCCATTGGGGCGTAGACGAAAAAGGAAGCGAACACGAGATCAACGGGAAAAAGTAAGCCCGGACGAGTCGAATCGTTTAATAATATAACGATAATAGAAAAAAGTAATCAATATTTTGCACTTTTAACGAGTCGTTCCGGAAGACCTGGTTCGAATTAGTCAAATGAAAATCTAACCGAATCATTATTTGCTTAAATCGATAGTGTTTCGATTAGAAAAAAAAAAGTCGATATTGCCACTAAATACTTGTAATTTTCGAAATACGTACAACACTTTTTATTGTCTTTCTTTCTAATAGGGTAATTTTAATAAATTCACAGAGTTATTGTATTTAAAATTCTACCATAGATTAGAAATTAGAAATCAACATGATACTTAATGAGACATTACGACTTTTTTTTTCGAATTTTTAATGTGTTAATTTCCATACATTAAATATGTATTATTTATTTCGTCATCGATTATAATATGCAAGATGTCTTCAGAAATGTCCCGAAAAGATATCCGGACAATCATTTTGTTTATATTTAGTTTGATCGTGAAGTTCGGGTGATTTGTCGATATGAGTGTTGGGAAAAACTCAATGTATTGTTTATAGTCTTGTTGACTTATCATTTGTGTGTCAACGAGATTCCGTTAATACCCGAGACCTACGCGTTCTACAGTGATTCATATTTTTCTAAATATTCATTAAATTATAATAACTTACTGACGTAAACACATTTTAAACGTAGGCGCAATGACTTTTAATTATTATTACCAGGGTTGGGATTTTATAGCGTTTGCATATTTCTTATGAGATGTTTAAGAAATAGCAGAGTAAGCTAAAAATGTATTTCGTGATACAGAGAACTCAAATTGAAAATTTTATTTTCCATATTTTTGCATATTTTGCGATTTTTTTAGTTTTTAGTGCTTATTTTGGAATTTTTTGTATTTTTACCTGTTTTTGAATCAAAATCGGTTATATTTTAGGAAACATGATGTTTTTAGAGTTTTGTCAATTTACAAATTAATATTTTAAAAAATATTATACATATTAAAAAAAATGTTTAGACAAACCTAATGTTGAAAATAACTTGGCATACATAAAATCAAATTTTTCTATTTTATCTGTAGCTATTGATCAATTGCAAGCAAAATTACCGTTCTTAGCCACATCATTAAATGTCAATTTCCTTCTTTTTTTTTTGCATATTTTGTTGTCTTTATTGCATATTTTTAGCGCATATTTAGCGATATTTAAGGTGATATTATAGCGCATATTTATGCAATTTTAAGTGCTATAAAATCCCAACCCTGATTATTACATCGTAAATACATAATATAGATCAATCTTATTAGGTTATTACTTATAAACATTGTTTGTTTTTAAATTTTAGATTTGCCATGGAACTCCATATGGTTTATTATAAAAACGAATACAAATCACTGGCAAAAGCTATAAAATCACTTAAAGGTGTATGCGTTATCGGTGTATTGTTGGAGGTAACTAATATGCACATAATAAAAATTATATTTTTCTCCTCGTATAATGTTATGTAATAATTGTAAAATACGAAAATTTATAGATTGTGTTATTTACGTTGTTTCGTCTTCTCTTAGATCAGTACAACAGACAATAACGATTTGAATAACTTCATGGAAGTCTTAAAACATATCGTTCAGGTCGACGGGAACGTGAAAAGAAATTTCAAGGATGAATTTAATTGGATAAAACACATTTTTAATCGAACATCGGAATCATATCACACGTATCACGGATCACTGACCACTCCGCCGTTCTCGGGAAGTGTAAATTGGATTATTTCACCCAAAACAATTAAGATCTCTTCGAAACAGGTAGGTAAAAAAATGTTTTTCTTTTTTTATTTTATCGACTATATCGATAATAATATTAGCGTTTAGAGTTTAATTATGAAAATTTGTGTTTAACAGTTGGAAGAATTCAGAAATTTACATTCGAAAAAGCACACGTTTATACTTGCCAATCACAGAAAACTTTTTAAACTCGAAAAAAGAAAACTGTTCAAAGTAGTTAATTGAATTAATGACGTCTAATTATTCATTAATAACACAACCAATCAATTGCAGCTACTGTCAACGCCGGGTACTGTTAATTGCATTGTATTCAAATAATGGGCACCATAATAATAAATTACAATCAGAAAGTAAACAGAGTAATATTATATAATTTTAATAATTTACGGGGAAAAAATCGATTACGGTGTGATTTTATTAGAGGATATCCATAAATAATGTTACATCTATAAATTTCGTTCACATAACTTTTTATTTTCACAATTTCAATAATTTAATTTTAATATATTTATAATAATACAACAGCATTTTATTTTTAAATGCGTATAATTACCTTTTCTCAAATACATTATCAATCGAGTTAGCCTAAAAAAATATATTCGTGTAGGAATTGACGTGAGATCTTTATAATATTATATACGTACTCGTATGTATACGACACCGAAAAATACTGATTTCACCGAAGAAATTAATTCGTTACTTTGTCCTGGGGTATTTTCCTTTGTATTTTTAAATTTTGCACCAAGGAGTTTTCGTTATACTTGTTAGATCTTTTGGCTTAGGATTTGTTGTCGTTCGTTTTATTTTACTAGGATATTTTGATATTGATTTTTTGACCATTGACATATGTCGCGTGGAATCATCAAGGTCCTCGGTGTAGAAAAACAAAGACTAATCATACTAAATTGTCATATTATCATCGCGACTTGCGAGTAAGTTTTTACGAGTTGAATAAAAGTCGAAAATAAACGTCGAATTCTATTTCTCTGTGTTTTTGTTTACTCTCTGTAATCACATATACTCGTATTAATCATTTCTTACTCTCCACAGTCCATCGATGACATATTTTTTTCCACTTCCAAAACGTCGGTAACTACTTGGTAATACTGCAGTGGCTGGAAATAGGGATAACGAGGTAAAAATGATTTATTTTTAAAAACGAGCGGGTTTTGATTTTTTCTAGACAGTTTTTGTCGCAATACTTTGTTCATTTGGTTGCCGCTGCGTAGGCGCGCCATGATTTTTTTCACGAAGTTTAACCGATTCGTTTCGTTTTTGAATCGGAAATTTTTCTAAAAACATTAATTAATAATAATTAAATAACATATAAACGATTAATTAATCTCCGATCTCGTCACGTTGTTCGCCGGGCGGAGGACTGGGAACATCGGGAGTTGGATGGTTTCCCGTCGGCCCAATAACGTGTGTCAAAAAACAATCGTCGCGGAAGGAAAAATCGTTTTTGGGCGGAAAACGCGAGAAAAAAAGGTATGTAAACGATTTGTAGTCGATTGTCTATTAGGCATACAACATATACATATAACGTTCTAGTGTTACGCGCTTATCAGCGTGTACAAAGTTCATACAAGTGGCAATAACGAAGGCGTACATGTGTAAATGTATCACGTTACATAATCGAGTTACGAATCGAAATCGGCCGGCAAACGAGCGCATAGTAAAACGATTATGTCCGTCGATCGCGGTTAACGGTAATAGTATAAACGTAGAGGTGTGATCGAGTGTTTGCAGGCAGTCGTTAAACGGCGTCTGTTATTATACAAACGTCGTCGAAACGACCGCGCGCGAATGTGAATTTGCACAGTTGTGTCAATTCTTCGGTAATAATATACGGTGTCGGTGATCATTGCTATTGCGATCGTATTTGTTGCTAATTGGCGCGACCAGAGATCGAGAGATCGCCGAGAAGGCGTTTGCGTTTTCCCCGGGCAGCGCTATTGAACACGAGAGACCTCGTCAGCGATTAAAAATATTAACTAGCAGATCAATACGGATTTTCTGAAAATGTCCAAACTCGAGTACAGTAAACACGTTAGCCTCTCGTCCGTCCCACAGTTTTCAGGCTTCGTTGAGATATTATTAAAATCACGTGTGTTGGTATATTTATAACGCGTTCGAGCAAACAGACACCTAATGGGGTTTTACTTTCTCAAACCTTTCTTGATCTTAAAACTATCTATTATTTTATTACATGTTAAAAATAGCATTAACACGAAAAAAAACGCAAAAATCAATTGGTTTAGTCGGAATCAGAATGACGCGAAACGAATATAAAAATTAGATTTCTATCTCGTATATTATAAAAAAAAAGAAGCATTTGCTTTAAAATCCGAGCCCTACTTATAATATACTTACTGTCACGACTCCGTCCGGCTGATCATGCGTTCGAGAAAGATACCTGAACGTCATTTAATACTATAAAATATCATGTGCTTAGCCAGTGTAAGAGTTATGGTCTTGTTTCGGTGAATAGTAATAATAAAAGTACAGTCGAGTCGCGATAACTCGAAGTCGAAGGGGGATAAAAATTCACCTCGAGATGTGTATTATTCGAGATACCTAACTCGAATTTATCAAAATAAAATCAAAACTTGGAGTTACCTGTGTAATGAAATATAATTTAAAAATTTTACGATAAAAACGTCATGAAAAATATAATACATTTATGTTTATACATAAATGCTATACAAAAACTAAATAAAATTAAAAAAATAAATACAATGAAATTATAAGTATGTACATTGTACATATGTATTATTTATGAGATACAGTAGAAAAATAATTTGTTATTAATTTTTGGTTTTTTGGCTGTTTATTGACAAAATCTTCTAATTTGCTATGGATTGCAATAATTGCTTATTGAAAATCCTATGGATTCGAAAATAGAAGTGTCCACGCCTTCGACAGATTCAACAAATTGTCTAACAGTTTGTAATGATGACATTGCTTGGTTCGCCGTAATCATATTACTGATATAGTATTACATATTATGTTACATATATTACATATATCCAGATATAGCAGATATAAAAATATACTTCGACTAAGCTAAAATTCATCACAATTTTATATTCGAGTTAACAAGACATTGAGTGATATTATAATTTCTAGGGGAATTAAAAAAAAATCGAGTTGTCGAGTTATCGCGACTCGACTGTATAATATCAGACGAACGAAGAAAAAAGTTTACCCAAACATTTTTCCATAAAAGTTGTATATTATTCTATGAAAGTTGTATTGTAAAATCATATTATGGTAGTCGAACCACGGATTAGGTGAAATTAAATCTATTCTGTGGTCAACTAGTGTGTTTCACACGAGTTTAATATCGTTGATTATAAATAGTACATCTCAAACTCGAGTACTGCAGTTGAATATAGTACTACATAATGGCCGATGGTATTTATTAGCAATGAGACGATCCATAAATTATTATACGTAAATTTTAATATAAATCAAAATAATTTGCGACGAGTAAACATTTTTAATTCGGAAAACGCGTACGCAAATTGGCACCTGAGCAATCACGATTTTTCCTCGTTGTTGCCAAGTTTCAAAATGATTAGGCGCCTATTTTTAGTTTTATTATTGGGCACAGACGACTATTTTCGAGATCACGCGATTTTCCGAGTAAAAGCAAAATTGTTTTCATCGTAAATCCGAAATTTAAAAGAGCCGTTTAAACGCTACAGGCCCTCATCGACGACCACGAGCAATTATTATTTAATTTTATTGCATATACTGGGTACGCCACGGTAACGTTTTAGATTTTAGAACACGCACTCATGCGTAAACTGAGTGTGAGCTCTGACGACACTTCTTATAGTTTCTATAATAATATAAACACAGATAAGGGATTCTGTGTTTCAATGGTCAAATAGATGGCGGGACAGTGTTTATAATACTTACAAATAAACTTACCGATTCTAAAACGCCGATCGATTGGCATCCGCCCATCTCATGTTCTAAATTAAATTGTTTATTCGTTGTAACGTTTAAATACTCATTAAATATATTATTTAAAAAAAAAATGAACACCGCATACACGTGTATTTAATGCTCACACGACTAATAGATGACGTATTCTTTTGATTTAGTGTCTATACGGTTTGATATACCGAGTCTACTAAAATATACAACCGTTTATTGCGACCTAATTGTTTTTTTTTTTTAATTTAGGTATACTTTAATAATAGTACCCGTCGTACATTTTATAGACCACTTGAGTTTAGACCGAACCGTGAAACTTGTTTCTAATACTTTTCATAGACTTAGAATCTCCTAAGTAACCCGAGTAGGTATTCACTAGTCGAGTCCCCGCGCACGCCAAATTATCAATTTTAAGTACGAAATAATCGCGACCTCGCCAGAGCATTGCTGGTGTCCGACAACGAAAAAGGATATAAAATTGTATGATATCGCAAATGTTTATAATCGTAACGCACAACGCCCCCCCCCTTCCAATATACTTGCAATATTATTAAGTATTATTTCGTCGACGGCATTCTGGTAATTTTTTTCAATTTTCCATTCGCGATTATTTCGTTGTTCGATTTGTTTGGGTATTATATTATTATATTTCAAAAACAGTAAAAGAAAAAAAAAATTCGGCGATAATATTTTAACGACGACGTACGAAATCGTCAGCCGTGTTGGTAGAACTTCGGCCGAAACGCGCGTTCGATTTAGTTGGCGTCTGGTCGTATCTCGGCGACATTCTCATCTGCACCCGACGAGTACCTCCGGCACGAGTAAGGCCGACTTCCGGTTTCCGCGTCACGTCGTATGCGATCGAATAGTTTGTGCAACACGTGCCCACAGTGTGGGCCCCACACCGAGCGGTGCAACTCATTTGCGCGTGTTTGAATTACTTTCGCCTGCAGCATTCCGGCGACTCGTTCGCTCAAGGAAAAAATAAATATTTTTCACAGAAAACTATCGGGTCGAGCTTTTTAAATACGTACAATTTCCCATTGCTTTATTGTAGTGATTTGTAATATTGACATGGAAAATAACCTTTGCGTTAGAAACTTGTGTAGATACGATTACACTAGATATTGGTCGATATAGGTTTATCGATAGCTATAAATCTGGACGATCCAGAGGCGAACGCGAGAGAAAATTTCCGGAGAGATTGTTGAAAAAATTTCAAGCGTTCGTAAAATAGCATTTTTTCAGTATTACTCGTTTCGTGTGCACATCATATCGTATCTATTAATCGACAATAATTATGATATTATCAAATAATACCCGTCTCGGTACTTTGGCCACTATACCGGATGACCTCTCGTGGCCTCTCCGTAAGTCTATATATGTTATACGATGAAATTCGAAGGTCGGGTGATTTATATTTAAAATCTGTCTCGATATTTCGGGGGGGGGGGGGGGGGTGTTCAAGCCTCCGTCTGATTGTTTTCGAAACGCGAAAACGTGTGCTTTGTTTTTGTAATTTTTAGACCAAGATGCTGAAAATCTGTGCGCGCCAACGAGTTGTGTAACTCGGTTACCACTATTTTTTTCCCGTACGTTCATAACATCATTGCCGTGGAATTCTAGCGAAATGGCGCCGCCAGGCGAACAATATATCATAATAATATGTACCTATGTACATAATATTACACTGCAGGTAACGTTGCAGGCACGAATTCGTTCGCGCGGCCGAATCGCGCCAATTACAAAACGCCGGAGAGGGGAACACAAAAACACATTATGACGTGTTTTGCAGAGTACGCCGGACCGATGCGATGTTGCTATAGTATTATAGAACGAAAAACAACACTAGCAACGCGCAATAACGTAATAATTCGTCCGTACTTTCGACGGCGGCCGTGAGCGTGGTCGAAAGACCTACCTGCCGTTCAGGTACCTACGTACTGCCTACGCTTTTTCGTATTATCATCTCACTCGGCGCACGAAATAATCGATAACGAGTTCTTTGGCCTTGATCTAAATGGCGAAACTTGGAAAGCTGGCAATCTAGTTCGCCGCGTTTATCTGCGCACGGAAACGACGGCGATGGCGCACATAGTAATATTATATCGACTGTTTTATCAGTGCCCGCGTCGATATCGTAAAAGATATTTGCGCTTTTCCGCCGGACGAGATAATATTCCAATGTTTCAAATTAATAATAAAATCATGACTAATCGATGTACAAGTACAATCATCGGATTAATCATCACGGACCGTAATTTTTAATATTTCATTTTTCGTATAAATGTATATCGAAAAGAAAATCGTCGGTATTTTCGTATTTTCACGTTATTTTGCCCCCACACAGTGATGCCTACAACGATGTATTTAGTAGTTTTCATCGATAATTTACAACAGACGATAAAAGGTACATTTTCAGTGACTGAATCCAATACGTTATAACTTATAAGTTATAAGTTATAAAATATATTATAAAATAAAAGATAAATATTGAGACGTGTTTAAAATTACGCCTGTGTTTAATTTTGTAAATTAAAGAATCGGTTATATATAATAGCTTTTAATTAAACCATTAAGTATTAGCTCATTTAATTGAATATAGATTTACTGGCGATTCGATCTTTCTGGGTTTCCGGCGGATAGGAGCCGGTGTGTCGCCAGTGAAATCGGACGAAAAATTTCAACATTTAAATTTTGGAAAAGTGCCCGGCGCAAATTTTCACACGACAATAATTATTATTATTAGACTGTTCGTAGTAATGTGGGTGGGTGACTACTACTGGGTTGCATCTATTATAGTAGGAACAAGCAGGGGACCATATTATAGTACACCGTACATCCGCACGCGCTCCAGTAATTGTTCCGAGCGGCGGTGGGTTCAGACTTCCCCAGTGAATCCCCCGCGGTCGATCGATACGGTAGAATTAGAGTCCGGATAAAATGTTCTTGAAAACCTTAAACGGTATGCTTTTATGTACAACAAACCCTTGAGTATTCTCTCGGGAAAAATTAAAAGATGTGCATTTCCCGCGTGCAATTCTCTAAATTAACCAGCCGTGTCTATAAAGTAAACTCTATACAGTATCTCATAAACTATAAATACGATTATATGTAAAACAGCACATAATTAGTCATCTAATTATACATATATTATGTATATCGCAGTCCAAAAGTTTCAAATCACATTAGTATATATTATAGTGACGACAGTGACGGAAACAATTTTTCAAGTTTATCACGAGATAAAACGATATTTTTCATTGTGATAAACTCATTACCCGCGCGTCTCTGTCGTTTCTATTTTTTTACAATTTGACCGTGTGAAAAATGTTTTACTTTAAGCAACGATTAATTAAGACTAAGTGTTGACAATATTTCGATCGATTAACCGTATTGTGTGATGTTAAACCGCAAGGGGCGTTGTTCCGTGTTGCAGTTAAATTAAACGGATCACGACGGCCGAAGACGAATCATAATTTTTTTTATTAATTTTTTTTCGTGGCGATGTTGTTTCGTAACGTGTCGGTTTAGGATCAATTGAAAATGATGGGAAAAATTCGGAAAAATAAAAAGGAATACTGTGGAACCCTAACCAACGGGGGGGGGGATGGGGGGGCAGCGAGTCATTCGTACGCGCGCGCGAACGAACGGGGAGGGTCTACGAATCGATTATTGAGTAGGTAGCCGACGACGCCGCCGCGGCTGCCGTTTGGCCGCGAAAATAGTACCGTCGCGCGACTGCGCAAGGGGCGGCGCTGTCCTTGAGACGACCGCGGTCGGCCGATATTCCGAACAGCTGTTGGCGACACGTCGTCGTCGTCGCAACGCGAAAACGCGTGTCCCGTCGAAAAGTTTGATAGAAACTAGAAAGGTCCCGCGTCAGAGAGAGCCGCGATGCGCGCGCGAACGACGTCGATAATTCGACGGCTCTCCGCCGCCGCCGCGCCGGCCGATTCAAATGTTACGGAAAATCAGAGTCGAAACAGCCCCATATCGAATTTAAATCGCGGAAAAAAACCATTTGAAATTGATCGTAATCTCCACGGTCTTGCGGGTCGTGCACGATCTCGTAAAACTAAATATTATGAAAAAACTATTTTCATTCGTACGCATTCGTTTCGTTTCGTGCGCTTTTTCTACCCGACGACGATGAATTTTATACGAAACCGGTCGTAAATACTCCAGGCAAGACCTATTTATTCATTATTAATTAAAATATTTCATACATTTAATAATGTTTTGTTATTTTGGTGTTTTGCGTTCGAGTGATCGGGTAATGGCATCGTGATATTTTTTAACACGAAAACAGTGGTGGGACGTCCCGCGGGGGTGACGGTAAAAAAACGCCCGGAGACACGCGCAAAACTCGTATGGAAGTCGATTGGAATCTTTCGGAGACCCGTATCGACTGGTCAATCAACTTTCGACTTTCGCGCGAGAAAATCGTTTTCGTAGAACCGACAGAATGTCGCACGACGATTAACGCAATCCGCGTGAACAACACGTCCGAACAATATTGAAAATAAATAACTAAGGACGACCAATTATTGACAATACGTTCGCACCAGTGGGGCGTATTTAGGACTTTGTCAAGGGGGGGATATACGTTGGCAAACATTTAGTTTCGTTCTGTATTTCAATAATATATAACATTGTTATATTCGCACACTGATAATTATTCGGATGTTGGACGGACACTCGGTAGAATCGATTTTCGGCCACGCGTTCGGTTACCGATTGGCGTACACCGGCGGTCCGTCGATTTCAGCATTGTTCACCGCCTATAGAGCCAAAATTCCACACGTCTCTCGAGTACGACGATATCGTCGTCGCAAAATTGTTTTTTTTTTGTCCGAAACGCGTCGCACTCCCGACGAATTCGGCGTTATTATATTAATAATAATTAGGGCTCGGATTTTGTAGCAAAATAAATCCTTAAAAAAGCATTTTAAGTAGCCCAAAAAAAGCAAAAAAAAGCATTTGTTAAATTTAATTCTAAAAAAAAACAAATTTCAATTACACATAGAATTAAATATTAAAAAAGGAATTTACGACCACATATTTGGTCAAGATACTTTCATTAGAACTCATTCTATTGGGTGCTGCTAATATATTATTATATTTATACGTAGAAAAAGACCTTTCCACATCAACCGATGTAATCCATGCATATTTCATATAAACTATTAAATCATTTAAATCATACTGTTATGATTATTCATTACAATTTCGGCACAACAACGATGGTTATTTTATCATTCATACGTTTATTACTGGTTTTAAAATTTCTGGTAATAATGATCTATAGTCCGAGTTATAATATACATAAAAATAAGTTAAATTTTCAAGAAAAATATTATGTAAAAATTAAGAAAAAATAACCAAATAGGGGAAAAAGCAATAAAAAGCAAGTTTTGTGGAAAAAAGCAGAAAACAGCAAAAAAAAGTTTACTTCATTGAAATCGGAACGATTCAAAACGTATTTATCTATGAGAATTATCTTTCTATCACACGCCCCTCAAAAGAAGCATTTGCTACAAAATCCGAGCCAGTGGCGTAACTAAGAGGGATCAGAGGGTGCGGTCGCACCCGGGCCCGTTCCGTATAGGGGCCCAAAGAAATAAAAAATTTTTTCTATTAATTATTAATTGAATATTTTTGTTATTCAAGTGTATAATTTTTTTAAAATTTGTATTTTAAAATAAGTAAACCTATGAGTGGAGCACAAAAGCGCAAACAAAATAATAGAACAAAAATTTAAAGATGCTAAACTGCCCAAATTAGACAGTTTTTTTTAAAAAAGACAGTTGAATCTACTTCGGAAAATCCTACTATAACTACATCTGTTTTTGAAATACCACATGAAAACTCCGAAAAAATTACGTTACCGATCGATTTGTCAAAATATTAACAATACTGATGATTGTGATATTATATCAGGGGTGGCCACAACGAGGCTCACGAGCCGCATGCGGCTTTTGAACCAAATTTAGACTAAAACTAATAAAATTCTGTTAGAATCGTTAAAAACGTTAGATAGTGTGTTTATTGCCACCGGTTTCGTTATTCGTTTAAATTAATTAAATCTAAATATCGATCTGTCTGATGAACGTTTAAGTGAACTTGTGCGAACTTCGCTTACAAATTATCAGCCAGATTTCAATAAACTTACAGAAAAAATGAACACTCGAAAAAGCACTTCTCGTGAGTAAAACAACAATAATGTTAATGTTAATAATGTCAATAATGATCATTTTTTTTTTTTGTGTAGTGTAAAAAATAATAAATGTTCCTTTATTTGATTTAAAATGAAAAATGTGTCTTCATCATCGTTTTACAATGTGGCTCGCCTCGAATTACTTTTATACATTTGCGGCTCCCTAAGTTAAGGTTAGTGGCCACCCCTGTATTTTATTGTTAAGTAAAAATACGGCGATCATTTGCACAAAACAGTATCCTACTGATATAGTTAATTTTAGTAAGGTGAATACACTCCCCCGGATCTTCTTAATATATACGTATATATACCTGGGACCATGGGCGCCCGCAGGAAATTTATCAGGGAGGGGCATAATGAAATCACACTAAAAAATACATTAAAAAAAAGTTTATTCCTTGTAAAATATAAAATGTAAAACAAAATTTATTTCGTTATTAAATAAAAACTGAAGTCTTCGTGGTTGTTCTATTGAAAACCTTGTTATCAATTGTTCAATGAATTTCTGCACTAGGCGATTAATATAAATTCCCAGAATTTAAACGTATTTAATGTATTACACTAATATGCGTTATTTTGTACGTCTTAAAGTATATTGTTATTACAATCATCAACCCCACACACTAAAGTAAAAAATAGTCGATGAAATGTTTATAAATCAAAATAAAAGTTAAAATGTTCAACATTCTTGTTTGAATTCCAGGGGGGGGCAGATGCCCCGTCTTGCCCCCCCCCCTCCGGGCGCCCATGCCTGGGACGATGGGGGGAGCCCGTTGAAAATTTCGCTCCCGGGCCCAAATTTTGAAGTTACGCCACTGATCCGAGCCCTAATAATAATATTGACAATTTAGAACGGCGGCGTATCGTACGGCGGCGGCGCTCCGATCGTCCAGAAAGTGGGGACGACGACGACGCACGGGTTCACGACAACAATAACAATCGGCGGCCAAGTCACGTGGGCGCGTCGTCATCGATCGTCGATGCACCGCCGGACACGACGGCGCGGCGGCTCGAACCACGACCTGCGCGACTGGAAAAAAAAAAAACCACGTCCGTTATCGCGTGATAACGCTCGACGACGAGTGATAACGAGATATTTTATGACATGTACGATGGCGTCTTACTTGACTCGTCGCGTCCTATAATTATTTATTGTATCATTTCGATCGCGGCGAGACGTTTCCACGACGTTTTTTTATCGTGTGCCCCGTTGACTCACGACTACTCGGGGGATCTGTGGAAAATCATCTCTTCCCGTCGTCGGTAAATCGTCACGACAATAAAACACATCGACTCGAACACTGTCCGGTAACTATTATTACGAGCTGTTGCACTTTGGCCCGCGACTCTCGTCTTCTCACGAGTTTGGAAACAAAACGGCCGAAACACCGCGAGACGACACCGACGACGACGCGCGACGCCTTGAGTTCGTTTCGAGTAGACTACACGCACGTCAAATCGCGCCGACCGCACTGACGTCCGCCGCGGCCCCGACTGCACGCGGTCGACGGTGATAACGCGGCACGGGCCGTGGCGATCGTTTTGGGAACCCGCGGCTGTAATCAATCGCGCGGCGGGTACATTGCTAGCTTCACGTCCGTAGCGCACAACACCATCCTCGGGGCAACAGCATTCGAGCCGAGTGGCGGTGACTTCACTTTCACTAAATTCAGTTTTTTCGATGCGGTCCGGCGGTTCGCCCGTTCGTCATTAAACAGACAATTTATTTATCCATCAGCTTCGGACGCCGCGATTGATCTATTATGAGTTTCGATGAATACGAGACCATACCATCGTCGAATGTGACCGATCACATGATGGCCGGCGCTATTGCAGGGATCATGGAACACTGCGTAATGTACCCTCTCGATTCCGTAAAGGTAAGTGTGTTAGTTGTCCTTTCCTCGCGTTAGAAAGTACGCGAGTGCAGCGATTCCGCCCAGTGAAATGTCAATCGCACAAAACGCCTGTCGACAACGGCGTATCGTCGCTAATTTTCATGTCGTCAACGAAAATCGCTTCACACACCAGTGACGACCTGTCAATTGAAAATAATAAAAATCTCGTCTACCACACTACCGGGGGATGGGAAAATTATCATTTATCGCTTTCCAAAATCGATCCGCCGTTGACCCATTAAGCGAATATCATTTTTCAGTTCTTCGTATAATAATAGTTTCATTTCATTTCACATGTAGGTATAATTACAATATAAATACACTGCGGTGGTACCGTGCTATTAAAATTACACAATATAGATTACACTATAGTGTGCAATTCGTGTTCGTTGGAATACATCTATTTTTAATTTTAAGTACAGCCATTGCGATTATATCAATATTATAGAGAAATTGAGATTTTGGAAAAAATGCTTGTTTTTAAAAATTAAAAAATTTGTTTTTCACTGTTATTTTCGGCGGTACACCGACAATTTCAAACTTGTATCGCTTTATTTATGGTTAAATCTATCTAGTAAATTTTACACTTTCCACATATTCGGGAATTATGAATTACTGAAATAAAAATTCATCACTTATGAGCTTATTAATTTTCAATTTTTAATTGAGTAAAAACGTATGTACAAAATGATTACTCAACTGTTTTGACCTCCAAAGATTATTGTTATCTATTGAACTTTAATCAATTTTTTTTCGTTTTAGACTCGGATGCAAGCATTCATGCCGTCTGGAAATGTCAGTAATCGAGGAATTGGCACTGTTCTTTTCAATATGATAAAACACGAAGGATACTTAAGACCAATGCGTGGCATGGGAACAGTAATTATTGGATCTGGCCCTGCTCACGCTCTGTATTTTGCGTCTTATGAACACTTAAAACAAAAAATTTCCCACCAAACGTCTTTAAATATGACAGTATCCTCGGGTGTTGCAGGTTGTGCTTCAACAATTATACACGATGCAATTATGACGCCAACAGATGGTAAAAATTGTATTCTCATTGTCGTTGTTAAATCATTTTTTTTAAAAGTTTTGATTTTTAGTTATTAAACAGCGTTTGCAAATGTCTAACTCGCCGTACAATGGAATTTTAAATTGCATAAGTTCAATTTGGCGGGCTGAAGGATTAGGAGCGTTTTATCGTTCGTACTTGGTGCAACTGTTTATGAACGCTCCATTTCAAGTGGTTCATTTTATGACCTATGAGTATTGTCAAAATGTTTTGAATCCAGATAGGATTTACAATCCTTTATATCACATGCTATCTGGAGGTATTGCTGGTGGACTGGCAGCTGCTGTAACGACACCGCTAGATGTATGCAAGACTCTGTTAAACACTCAGACCGTAAATGTAAGTGTAATATCTACATTTTATTCATTAGTTTTAATTTCGTTGTGCAAATAATCATCATTATTGTGTACATTTTTTTGGTAAGGCATGTGATCAGTAACATCTTATGTGTTTTAGTTTAAGTTTTTATACATGATCTAGACAACCCTAGACAACTAACCTTATTTATCCGACTTTATTACTAACCATTCGCGGATATGACAAATACTATAAATATTATAAAAAAGTATCCAGTTTTTTAATACTTCAAATTCAATAAATCAATTATTGGATTAATAAAAACACAATAATATTAGTAATAATTGATAATATTAATAATGTTAGTAAGTGTAGGTAATACGAGTCATGTTATTTAGCGTTACAAATTGGACAAGTTACTATTTGATGTTCTCCACAAACATGTTTTTTACATGTTGCACATTGAGTTTTTGTCATTCGACTTTTTTTATAGTGACAAAAGTTGTAAATTTTTCTTTTGTTGGTTGATGTTCTCTCTTCTGTTTCTTGAGATTGTAGTTGACCTGTGTCTTTTATTCCTAAACTGTCTTCAATATTTTTCTTCGAATTTGTTTGAAATGTAGGAATAGAAAGTCTTGATTTCATCCGATCTCGTTAAAAGTTATCGGGATAGATATAGAACATAGTATATGAGAGATACAAGGAGGGCTTAAAGATATTTCATAAAATGCCTAAAAATAGCAACAATAAAATTGTCTAATAAATAAATGGTTAGTTATCTAGGGATAACTGTATAGCATAACTCTAATTAGTTAAATCAAAATTTAGTTTACTTTTTACTAATACAATTATTGGTTTTTATCATTTAAGTTGTTAATTTTTTTACCTAGAACAAATTTTTGATAATTATTGCTTGAATATTTTAAATCGGTTTAAAAAACAAAAAAAAATCAAACTATAATCCCTTTTTGTGTCTGTATTTATTTAATTTTAATAATTTAATAATGAAAAATAACAAATTTTTCCTTATTAGATATCTATTTATTAAATATTTAGATAATAGGTATTTATTTTATTTTGGTTTTATGCATTGAATGAAAAATGTTTAGTATTAAATTATTAATAATTGTCCTGTTTCAAGGTTAGATTTTCATTGTTGATTGTAAATTTTGTCTTATTGATTTATTTAGACCAATTGTCATAGTTTAATTTTACATATGCAAATAACTACTTCTCAAGTAGAATTCTGAGCTGATTTTTTAAAAACAATTGATCTTTCAAAGATGGAAATTATGTAGAAATAATCATTGGTTTTAAAAACATAAATGATTTTTTTTTATCTTTTTCAATATTATGATACACACATAGATGTGTTCATAGTAAAATTTAAAATTGCTCTGATGATGTCAAATTATAAATCAAAACTTTAATTTAATTTTTAGTTGAACTATTTTCCAAATAATGTGAAAATTCCATACTTCTCTTCCTTTTTCTTAAATGTTTGTATTTATTTCATAACTCATAAGTACTACACAAAAATGCAATTATTAAAAATATAGGACACTGTCTTAAGTGCCAGAATATTATGCAAAAAATTGTAGGTAATAATAAATGTGAATAGTTTTATTTTTTAAATATTATATATTATATTAATTTAAAATAAAATAATCACACTTTCATCAAATAAAATTTACAAACAATTTATGAGTAATGTATTAATTATATATTTATATCTAACTTGAATTGGCTATAATTTTCACGGTAGTCAATGTACTAGAAAAATGGTTTATTCAAATTAAATGTTATTATTATTAAATAAATGTTATTATGTCTTATTTAGAATAATTAAATGACATATGAAAACTATTTGATTTTGTTTTCCCCTACAATTGTGTATGAAATAATTTTGATTGATATAACATGTACGGACATAATTTTGAATTTATATGAAATCGTATTTCAGCGGTTTTATATAATATTTATATTTTTTGAATCCGTTTGGACTTAAGCCTTTTAATAGTTAAATCTATTTATTTATCCAAATCATTTAGTTGATTAAAATAAATTTCTTGTCTAATTCCATATTTTTTATAATACGTCTATATCAACATTTTTAATCTATTAATTATGTAATTTTTGTGTTTATTGATTCAATGTCTATGTCATTGCAATGTATTAATTTTAAATCACGTAATCTTTTATCGAATATGTTATTGAAGTTCAAAATGTTTATTTGTCAGTATTAAATTGATGACTTATACACACTGCTTCTAGCTGGTATTTTGGAACCATTATTTCTTAAAATTAGATCAGGGTCAAATACCTGTCACCCAGATCCATTGTACGTGGTAGGGGAATAGCTTTGAAGTTTTATCTATAATTTATTTTAATTGTTTTCCTTACACTACTATGAGTAGTGTACCTGTAATTTTATTTTGGATTTAATATAGGTAATATAATTTCTTACTAAAATTCATCAGATTGATTAAAGGACAGGATTTGAATTTTATAGTTTGATAATAATCAAAGATATTAATGTTAAATAGCTTTAATGTTATGAATAATGTAATATTTTGTTCTATGAAACGATAGGTTTTTTCCCTTTTAAAGCGTAATTTGTATAACAGGACATTTATATTTACCTATAAAAAATGTTTAGATCAGACTTAGCGGTAATAATTTAAAAAAAGTATGAAAATTCAATAATATTAATGGCAGTTGGCCAATTTCGATTGTAAATTTGCCCACTATAATTGTTCTATATAATAGTAAGATGTACTATTTTTAAAGTGTTATTTTGTAAATCACACTACCTTAAGGAAAATAATTGAATCCGTGTACTTCTGTAATTGAATTGAATTTCACGTATAACCGAGACAGCAATTCAAACGTTTAGCTCCGTTAGGCATTCTATTTTTCCTATGCTAATTTACACACGAGTGTACCTTTATAAAATGAATTTGATTTAAATAACTTAATGATGTATTTCACAAATTAATTAGTTTTATTAAATATTGCCATTTAAACTATAGTTCTAACACGGGTTGCTTCATTTATAGATAATAAATAACATTGAACTAGATTGATACAATATTATTTTCTTCTTTTAAAATTACAAATATGTAAACAATATTTTATTCATTTCCTACATTTGTTATTGCGATAATTTTTCAAAATGTAAGTGCGAGTTAACAATTTTTATATGTACCTGTATTTTATGAATTATCTAGTTTTATGAATAATGACAGGGTAATGTTATGTATTGCAAATTTCACCTAGTTATTATGTACAGTATTAAATATTCAACTAGTATAAATATAATAAAAAAAAAAAAAAAATCAATAACACCAATAAAATACTTAGAGCTCTTATCGTCTATTACAAGTTTGTAATTTGATACAAATATGTATCTACTTCAATTAATCAGTATACTAAACTGTAGTTTGTACGCTATAGGTAATAAAGGACGGATACAATATGAAAATTAAAAATAACTGCATAAATTATGTGAAAATGCATTATGTGTAACGGATGAGCAGTGTTATAATTATGCTATTCAGGTCAGAAGACTATAGTATGTGCGCGCATGTCTTTAGGTGACTCTTAAATCAAAGTTTATTGGAACACGAATATTTTATCGAGTATAATTTTAAAAAATATTAAAACAAAAAAACCTTCATAAGAAACTTTGTGTTGTTTAAGAAAAATGAAAAGCGTTTTTAATGATTCTGTTTGGTAAAAATGTCCGGTGCCCTAGGTAATAATATATTTTTATTTGATGTACCAAAATAAAAAGTTAATTTGCTTTGTCGGTGGAAAACTTTCATACTTAAATATTATTCATCATCGTCGTGTTCAAATTAATACACACACTATAGGCATTATTCTTTATATCTTTAAGAAAAATGTTATTCATTTTGCCATTTGTCTAAGAAGCCACTAAGAATTATTTATATAAAATACTCGGTCTTCAATTCATTTTAATTGACTTAAATACCTAATAGGCATTACTTATTCTGTTCACTTGTAGGCGTAACACACACACACACGCAATTATATATATATAAAAATAATGTATACCTCTAAGATTATGTGTGATGATTATCAAGTAATAACACGTGCAAATATTTGTATTCTATATTTGTGTGTTATTGTATGACATTAAAAACGGTGTATGTGACAAAAATCAGCTTTACCATTTCAGAATACGTATATCTAAATAGACCACTTGAATTAGTGAATGACATGTATACATTTTACATATTTATGATTGAAGTATTAAACTATTTATTATTTTGTCATTGAAACATTGTTAATAATGCATAAAATAATATATAATTTTATAAAGCCCTTTTTTTGATAATGCATGGTTAATCAGTTTATTCAATACTTATTTGTCAGTGTATTAGGCATGCTGATGTAATGACTTGATTAAAAACTAATTTTGCATAACAAATTAAAATAAATATTTGATGATCTATCATTGTGAATATTCATAAAATTATAGATTATATAATATAATGAAAATTATATCTCGCGCCCGTGTAAATAATATATAATTTGCTGGAACGATATAAATCTAAAACTATTGATATATTTTGTTTTATACATTTAATATAGTACTTGTAGTTTTAGGCAACTATTTTTGTCGAAAGACTAAGTTTGTGTTGTGTTATATGTCACAATACATTATGTATATGTGGCTATAATTTTTCAAAGAAAAAGTATTAAGTTCATAGGTTATTATTTCATCAAAGCTTTAATAATTATTTTGTTTTGTTCGTTTGTTTGTGAATATTAATTCTTTACATTTTTAACTATGGAATACATAATTAGTGAATATAACATGTAACTATGTACTAAAATCATATCTATTTCATTTGTAGATAATTGTATTGTACTATAATTAGTTTCTAATTAATTTGGTCTAGATTATAGGTTGTGCATTTTTATAATTTTGTGCTGTGTTCGGTTCCATTTCTTCTCGTTTAATAATTTCAAAAACATTTTGAAATATTTTTTTATTTCAATATTGATATTAAACAACATAATATTACGTTATAATGGATGTTTAAATTTATGGAAAAATTGTAAATCAGTTTTTTTTATTAATTTTAATCTAATTGTATTTTGTATATTTTGTATTATACCATATTCAACTTACTATCTAAGTCAATGCCTATTTTAATATAATCATTTATTTTTATTTTTTTTTTTGATTTTCTAGGCGAGAGTGGAAGGTATATTTCGTGCAGTGACCACCGTGTATACACTTGGCGGTCCCAGAGGATTTTTTAGGGGTATGGCAGCTCGAGTAATATACCAGATGCCATCGACAGCCATCTCATGGACAACATATGAGTTTTTCAAATTTATATTAATAAAAAAAGCCAAAATATCCGATGACCGGTCCACGCCACCTCCACCGCCTCCTCCGATAAGTTCAACATTGATAAATGAAAAAATCACAACAAAAACTAGTGTTCGATGTGATTTGCCTGTAGCTTCAAGATCACGTATATATAGTCATTATACAATTAGAGATGATGGTTCTAAAGATCAGCAATTTTAGGTTAGTATTGAGTTACCTGGTCTAAACTCTAAGTATTGGGCAAACATTAATCTATTATGTATACAAATTGTTTTTTAATTTATGCTTGTTTATCAATAGGGTAATGTTGTGTCTCCATGTTAATTTTTTAGTCCCAGGTATTCAGTATTAAAATATATTAGGTCTAAAGGGAAAACAACTGAAATTATAGGAGCACAAAATAGTGAATACTAAGTATTTAAAAGCCGATGTGGGTTTATGGCAAATATTTATGTTTAGAATAAACTCATGTCATAACTATATAAACCTAATTCTAAAAATTCTAGAAGTCAAATTGATTCTCTACTCACTTTTTTTTTTCTTTTTTTTTGATTATTGATAACTTTGATAGTGCTACAGAGAGAGAGAGAGAGTAAAACGTGAAATAATATGATTTCTTTTATTCATATATACCTTTTTTATTCTTAACTGAAATCCTATCTTCAACATTTTTTTTTTAAATTACTGTGCGTATATATAAATATAAATATATTTATGTACACACACACACACACACACACACACACATAATACACATACATACACACACTTGTAATAATAACCAAATAGATATATTGTATATTTCTGTTTTATTTTATTGTGTATAATATTCATATACCATATTGTATAAATGTATATAAATCTATGTGTGTACAATATATTTATTTGGCAATAATTTTCAATTAAGTATTGATGAAAGCATTTGAGATGATTGGACAACAAAGGGCACGAGAATATAATTTGAACGTTGTGAGTAGAGATATTTCTTAATATATTTGGTCAGAAACAATTTTTTTTTTCAAATAAAGGACCTCCCTTAATCTATACAATTTGTCATAAATATTTATATATAACGAAAGGTAAATAATTTACACAAATATTGTGCGATGCTTAAGAAGGGGGGGGGGGAAATTCAATTTCAAAAGTTGGCATTCTTACCGTTTGTTTGTTTAAAAAAAAAAAAAAAAATTCTGAGAAAAAGATCATTACTAATCTCTTGTATTCATGGTTTTTAGTCCCGAGTCCTAAGACAAACTTCGTCTAGTCTTCTATTGCGTTTGTCGTAAATAGTAAGTTTGTGTTTCTTGATACATTAGTTGATTGTTATACTAACTACTTTCTAAGGTATGATTTTAAATAGTTATTAGTTGTTTTTCAGTGTTTATAACAATAGTATTAAAGTCTTGTGTTTTACTATCCAAGAATATAAGGTATTATTGATTAAAATACTTAATTTTATAATACAAGACATGCCCATCTTAGAATTTATAGACATCATTAACGAGTATAAAATATATATTTATTTATATATAATATATATATATATAAATAAATTTTATTTTTTTTTTTTTTTGATATAAAAACAAGTGTTAGGTGTATTAAAAATGTTAAAATGTCTTTTTGTCTGTGATATGTTCATTTATTATTATAACTATTATTATTATTATTATTATTATTATTATTATGATTATTATTATTATTACTATTACTTTTGTTATATATGTTTTTGTTATTGTAACGATGTTCACTTTGGAGGGAAGTAATATCATTATGTTAACGTTTGGTATAAATTTGAAATAGTTTTATTTTTATAAAAAATTAAGAACGATAAAATGCAATGTGTACGGTTACAATAAAAATAATATGAATAATAAAACACTTGAAAGTTTAAATTGCAAACTAATTGAAATTAAATTGTTACAATGATTAAGTTTATTCGATATTTTTATGTGCATCACAAGGTTTTTTTTTCTACCAAGTGATTACTATTTGTTTTGTATATGTACAGTACCTACTATAATATTTAGTAATCATAGACTTAATCGCTGCAGAATGTTTAAGAAAACTACCATTTTCCTTGTAAACTTAGTATTTGCTCCACAAAAATGACATTTATGTTAACCATTATATATACTATCATGTAAACAACTTGTTGCTCGTTTTAAGAGAATGTTGTAAAATGACAAAACACGCAGTCAATAAAAACACCATTATTATTACTGTTATTGTTATTATTCATAAAACCATTAATCTCATTGTTTCATTTGTCAACTGTAAACAATCGTTTGTTTTTGTACATCATTATTTTAGGTAAAACCTAGATTAAAACGATGTTAATCACATTTTCCATTTTTTTTTTTACTTTGATAGAGCTGTTTGCGTAGATTATTCAAATCAATATGTTGTTAAAATATGTCAAATATTCATATACACTTTGATTTTTTCACACGATATTTAAGGTTTTATATCGAAGAATATTTGGTTTCACGATTTTGTTGTAAAATAGTAAATGATTGTTTCTAGAGGTACCACTTTTTTTTCTCGGAGAGTGGGAGGGGCGAGTGGTTTTAAAATTAGGATCATCTGTGGGCGATTGAGTGCTATGTTTTCCAGAAATTGTAGCGTACCTCTACGCATTTTGACAAGTTAAAAGCATAGGAACAATTTTTTTCTCATTTATCCAATTGTTTTGGCTTTAAAATAAATACATGTTCAATGCTGCAGTATATTGCGAATTCAATGCGATATTAAGCTTTTTTTCATGCATTTTCCTTATACAACTGTTATGTATAAATGGTCGATGGTGTCTTTTGTTTTTTTTTTTTCGATCTAAAGTCCAAGTTTTTAGTCAATTTTGTAAATCAATTAGTGTTTTTAAATACAATAATTATGTAATGAAAGAATCAAAGTAATATTTTTGTTATCGAGTCATATTTAGTGGGTGAGGGAGGTAAATAAATAATGCAGATTACAAATTGTTTTTTTTGAGTTAATGCGTCCTTCTATTTCCATATGAAGGAAGGAGGAGTGCTCATGCTAAATTTTACCTACCTTATTCGTTTGCCGTACAATTCTTTATACGTGTTTTATGTCGTTTACAGTGATATCTAATAAGTTAAGTGTTTTAAAGATTTAGGAAGATCGTAATACGTTTGATCAAGATTTCGAATCGAGTAAATTAAATTTACTGGTTTCTTTAAATCGTATGTTGCTGAATTTTTTTTTAGTTCAATTATTTTACCCAATATTATATTTTGTGCTCATTATAGTTTGTTGTTTCATAGTCTCACGATTAATACATATTAGTTAACTTTTGAAATAGTAATGTAATAGTCAATCTCTTTATTATCATGAACACCAAAAATGTGTTTTTGATCAAAGAGTTTTTAGCAATAAAATATTGTGGCTTGATAATATATTTTTTAAAAGATGAGATCGCCTAAAACAATTTGTTTTTTTTGTTTTTTTTTTTTAGCTGAATATATGTTACTGAACCGTGAACGAGATGGCAAAACAAATAATAAATGCACTCCTGCGGCGTTTGTTCTCCATCATCCGGTTATGAGTTATATAGACTTATGACTTTGGAGTAAAATATTAAAGATGTGCAGTGGTTATTTTCTGTGTTTTTCACTCTATAAAAGAATGCAATTTGTAAGTGATTTGAACTCGAATGTGAAAGAATCGTGTCGGAAAAATTGAAATATACTACCAAAAAACGAAACGAATATGATCAACAAACGGTACCATTCCAAACACTGTGTTTTAAATGTGATTTTTTTTTTTTTTTTGCGTTTTCTAAAGTTTATTGTTATATAGATTATGATGCATGCATGCACTTATTACGTTTGTGTTGCAACGTAATGGAAATAGTAATCGATCTAAAAACTAATTGCGGTTTTTTTCTTCTTCTTTTTATTCACAATGTCGGTACATTTATATTATACATATTATTAAAATGATCCTCGTGTTCTAACGATTAGATATTTTTCAGGGGAGGGGAGTCGATTTGTAGAGGATTTTTGTAAATTTTACTGTAAAATGAGAAACTATTGTGAAAACACACGACGCAAATACCAAGACTATTGCATTGTGGGGTTAGATTCAAAATTTGTCACGCTGCAAGAGTCGCTGAGGACGACGGCACATGTCGGACTAAAAAACTTTGCGTTTCGGAGACGTATGTCGTATGACATAATATTTTGTTATAGTTGTACCTTAGATTCTATAATCTGTGATAGTATAATATCGTTTAGTTATTAATTGTCTCGGTAATAAAACAAATATTTTTATCCGTTTTAGATCTTTCTTTTTTGTTTATTATCGATTTCCAAAAATCTACACGAGTGTCACGTGGTCGGAATATTAATAAAATATCTAATGTAATAAAAAAATAAAAATAATAACCGACGACTATTCTGCTCTCGGACACGGCGCGGCGTTGCAAATATTTAAGGAAATGTTCACATTTCACACGAGTAAAAACATAATATCGACAACGACGACGACGGGTTCTTGTGTTTTCAGGGCTCCAGTACGGGAAAAAAACGCACGTTTTCATTGCGTGGCGACTAAAAGCCGACCATTTTCAAGTTTTAAAAGAAGGATTGGACTCGACGAACGCGTCTTTATCTAAATCAAAAACCTGTAAAATGTATATAACTGTTTTTTAGTGACCAAAAGTCTATTGATGAGAAAACTCGATATCTTAGTGACTAAAAAGTGCGGGAGTCCTTGTAGGATTTCTTAATAGAAAGCGTTTTAAAAACAAACCGATGTCCTTGAAATGAAAATTCTATTTGTTTTCGACATACCCGTGTAACATCTTAAACAATTAATTTGTCAAGTTTAACTTTTTCATCAGTTTAGTAAGGATACGCGCGTTTGAGCTATGAAATTTAGGTGACTATTTATATATGGTCCGTGCAAAGTAACATACATATTTCTATCGTTTTCCTTTCGACGACGGAAAAAAAAAACTGCATCGACGACTTCTCGCGCCATCACCATCACATCTTGCGAAAACCGCAGAAAACGCGTGACAAATACATCACTTTTACACGACGACGAAATAGTAACGAGTTGACATATTGCGCGGACAATATTATCTACTTAACCAGTGATGCCGAAATGTTAATCGTTTTACTTTATTACGATTTAGTTAAAGGGAACGAGTGGAAGAGCAGGTGGAATCCACGAGTCCGGAACCTTGGCGATGAATAGTCATAAAACACTCATTATCTACAGATTGACCTTAATAAATCGGATACTTTCGAGGTATACCTGCTACACACGTATATACAGGGTGGTGCGAAACAGGCAGTGCAGTTTTGAAAGGCTATTAAAAAAAAACTCCGCAACTCACAGAAATGATATTTATTTAATTTTCTTCAGTACATTATGCCGTTTTATGTATCACGTTTTAAAAATGACACGAGAAAGATGATGGCCGCCAGCAGCGATACATCGATGAAGGTGATTTCTGAAATTTTCTGCCACATTTCGACTGGTATAGCGCCAATTTCCTCCCTAATTCGGTATTCGAGTTCTTCCAAGGTGCGAGGCCGATGTTTAAAAACCTTTTCCTTCGGGTAGCCCCACAAGAAAATATCACAAATGCTCAAGTCCGGTGAGCGCGCGGTCCACCTCACATCACTCCTCAGAGAGACGAGTTGCGTAGGAAACATCTGTCGCAGCTTAGTCATTGAAACTCGAGCAGTATGTACCGTAGCCCCGTCCTGTTGGAACCAGATGCCCCCCATATCTGTTTCTTCCATTAGCTCTTCCAATTGAGGTTCAAGAAAATTGTCCAACATGGAAACGTAACGTTAAGCGTTGACAGTTACGGTTTGTCCATTCTCCTGAAAAAAAATAAGGCCCAATCACCCGAAATTTGGAAATCGCACACCACAAGGTCACTTTTGGGTAGTGAAGAGGTCTATCAATGTATCGCTGCTGGCGGCCATCGTCTTTCTCATGTCATTTTTAAAACGTGATACATAAAACGGCATGACGTACTGAAGAAAATTAAATAAATATAATTTCTGTGAGTTGCGTAGTTTTTTTTTAATATCCTTTCAAAACCGCACTGTTTGTTTCGCCTCACCCTGTATTATACGTATTTTGATGGCTCACCAAACTTTCGTTTGATTTGAGAGAAAAAAAGAAAAGAAAAACAACCAATATATACGGCGGGATAGAAATTATTTATTTTTTTTTTGGTAAACTTTATCCGACGCCGTCGTCTTGTTCCGAGTCTGTCGAACGCGCTGTGAAATAAAATATTAACGTATTCCCTAAATAATATTATCGTTTTTTTATACACCACGTGAACACGCGATGCAACGCGATTTGTACGGTACACGAAAAATAAAGAAAACAATAGACGGTTTTTTTTTTTTTTTTTTTAATCGAGTACAATAACGCTTTATTCAACAACCACTGAAATACCATAATGCGATACTTTATAAAAAAAATATCTTCCAACAAGGCAATAATAATAATAATAAATGTTCTCAATACTACTATAATAATAACAATAGGTATAATATTTATTCTAAATCGTGTGCGATTACAAATGTCTAATCCGCGGGCATTGTATAATAACGTAATAAAACGTACTGTTACAAACGCGTGTCGCGTATATAATTATTTATTAATTAATATTTTAATACTCGGACGGTCGGATAAAAACAAAAAACCGTAAATAATTATTATTATAATAGTGTAGTGCTATAGTTCGGATATCGTTACACACGCCGCCGCGATGACTGATAACCGAAAGACTCGTAAACCAAGTGTGTCGTCGCCGGCGTTGTTTGTTCGTACCTACTTTACATACATTGTGACCTAGACATGTCCCCTTACACCGGAAACCTTTTTAAATTATTGTAATTATTATCTCGTCGGACTGTAATAATAACGGTGGGCACCTGATAACCCCTGCTCCGACTGTGTGTTTCGTGTTTACCTTGCGAAGGAACAACATAATACTAGTTCCGAATCCGTCGGAAAGACAAAAAAACCTCAACTCCAGTGCCGCAACAATTGGGTGTGCAAGGTGTGCGATGCACACGGGCCTCCGGTTCTTAGGGGCCTCCCTAACCATAAGCTAAAAATTGAAGATTGTCCGAATTTGAGACTTAAAGAAGGGTATTTAAAAGTTAACTTATATTTTGAAAGCATTGTATTTTGTTAGTATTGGATTTTTTAGCAAATGCTAAAGTGGCGATCAGAGAAATAGGATAATCAGGTAATAAATAAGATGTAAGAATTTTTTTTAATTTGTATGAAAGCCCATCATGCCAATAACAGCTGATATCATTAAAAAAAATGACGAATGCATAAGTTTCAATTGGTGATTCCACTATTAAAATTGATAATGTATCTATTGACAATTTATAATGTAATGAATTAGTCTAGTATAATGTGTATCAGATTACAGATGATTCGATTTAAGTTATAGTGCTAAAAAATACTAAAAAATTTCTGTAGTAATACAAATATCAAGTAATAAATATATTATTAATTTGGGGCCTCTAAATAAATCCTTGCACACGGGCCTCAGAATTCATAATTGCGGCACTGCTCAATTCGAATAATTTTACCCCCCCCCCCCCCCCGGAGTTAAACGCGCGTAAACAGTGTTGTCAATTCGGTTTTTTCCTAAAACGGTCTAGTTAATGAGTATATTTTAGAAATGTGCACATGTAAGCGGAACGTTTTACAGCCGAATCGCGATTAGGTATAATAATAATAATAATAATAATGATGATTCTATAAACGTTGTCGGTTATCAGCAGAGCCAGGCCCCGCTTACACAAGGGGGGGGGTCGACTCCCCCCCCATCTCGAAATGTCAGGACAACGATCAAGGCGGCGGTTTCACAGGCAGCAAACGTTCATACAGTTATATAATTTAGAAATGACAATTTTCTATTGTAAAAATTCGTGTTTTCTATTATGTTTTAATATCGTTTTTTTATGAGTTTTCTTCGAGCTTTTATTTCAAACCGTATATAAAACGATCCTATAATTTAGATTATCATGACGTGAACTTCTATTGTTTATATAAAATATGCGAAACTCCATAGCCGAAATATTTTTTCGTCGAGTGGAGCTGTAATAATACGTAATATTTCATTCTGTGATTATTAACAAATTCGATCCGATGGAAATTTAACGGAAGCGCATTACACTAATACGGTTTTAGTCAGGTACCCACCCATACATATTATACTTGCAGCCGTGGCTTAAATGTACAACAGGTTTTATTGCGGAAAGCATTTTTGTAATCGTAAAAAAAAAAAAAACAACAAAAAACCGGCCGCGTAAAGGTGCAGTCTCTCTCCGATCGATTTCCCGATTTATAATTTTTACAAATTTTATTTGTACGTATTAGCTCGAACGAATACATTTTTCCGCCGATTCCGAGTGCTATACAGCCAATAACGACACCGCTACCGTCGTTTTATCGTACGACCGCGGAGGAGTGGGAACATAATATCCGAGCAATAACCTTGTGTATAATCGCGGTGGCCCGGCGTAGGTCGGCGGGACGAGTCGCGGCGGGAGTGTAATCGAATCGCCTATTGCAGAAACCCCACGAGTGATAGAAATAACAACCTTTTTTTTCTCATAATATTCTATACCACATCCCTTCACAACCTTGGTGAGTATATGAGTATATTCGGTGTTGTGTATAGTTGTGTTCCTCTTAAACTTCCAGGAATGAAAAAAAAAAAAAACCGAAGCTTTTAGGAAAACGAGAAGTTTTTATTAATTACGCGAAGGTTTAAATTTCCATCACTTATGGGGTTTCTGCAATAAGCGATTCGAGATCATTCACACGATATCTTTTTGAATACGAATACTAGGTAAGTGTACCCGTCTTGTGTAAACCCTACGTACAAACGTATGATTATATATTAATTAGTATAAAACCCACCCCGAAGATTATGTCTTACGACCCCGCGAGTCATAGGGGTTGTTGGGCGACACCGACTGAAATAAATTTAAGCGATCGCGTCTGAAAAAAACGGGCGGTAGTTGATATACACGCGCTGCGGAGACGGCGACGCGAAGAGGACGAGGACGAGGACGAGGACCTTTTCTATCGCCGGTACGTGGCCTTCATGGCGTCCATCATGTTCTTGGAGTAGTCCTTGTACGCGTTGTTCTGCTGGGACGCGGCGGCCGACTGTTGCACGAACGTGGAATAGTCGCCGGACATGTCGGCGGTGAGCGGCGCGAACGCGGCCGCCTGGCCCACGGGGCCCACCGTGCCCGCGGCCATCAGGTTCCCGAGCCCGAAGCCCGGGAAGTTCGGGTTCCGGCAGAACCGCAACATGGTCAGCACGGTGGGCAGCGCCATGACGGCCAGCACGAGCATCTTCTTGATGATCATGACGGCCACCAGGATGGGCAACAGCAGCGCTTTGATCACCAGGAACTTGAACGTGGCCAGCAGCGGGAACAGCAGCGCGTACTTCTTGTGCGGGTGCTTGCCGCGACCTGTAATTTGGTAAACCACTGTAAAAAACAACAAAACCAATGTATTCCTCCGCGCTGCATGTCACGGGCTCGGCGTCCAAATAAATAACAATAATAATAATCAGGGCTCGGAAGTTGTAGGAATCGCATACGTTGTTCTGTATGATCTCAATTTAAAGCAGAACTAAAAAAATTGAAAATTGAAAGTGCATATTTCATATTGATTTTATACGCATAATATGCATATTTCATATTTTTCCAAAAATATTGATTTTTTTTCTTTCTGAACCTGTGTATACTTCAACTAATATTGAATATAAAACTCAAAAAAATACTGAAAAAATATTTTTAATTTTATTTCCGGCTCATTAAGATGTCAAATAGCCGACCAGTTAAAACTTTTTTTTAGTTTTAAATAGTTTTTATGTATGTCAACAACATCTGATGTATTTTATTTTTGGAATTTAGAATAATTTTTTCGTGCATATTTATTCAATTTTTTGCATATTTAACATTTTTAATGCATATTTTGCAATTTTTTCGTGCATATTTTACTTCTTTTTTAGCTCCTACAACTTCCGAGCCCAAATAATAATAATCGGGCGTTCGTAATATGATGTATTCTCAAAGAAAAAGCGATCCGGAGAACCGAGCGGTTGGTTCTCGTGTTGAAACCATAAAAGAAGCCGCATGTCAAAAAAAAAAACACGACGATCAGAAAATCACTTTAGAGCCTAAAGGGTTCTTAACCGGTGGTCCGGGGGGGGGGTGGGTTACGGAGGTGATTTTGCGTTTTTTGTTATTTATTTTAAAAAATTAAATGTATGCAAAAGCAATTCAAATTGTTAGACAAATCAAGATTGTCGGTCGGATTAGTAATTATTTTATTTTATAAATTTTAAATTTTAACTGTAAACCATATATATTGAATGTATATATTTTATTATTTTGGTAAAATTTCTGAAAACGTAATTTAAGAAAACAATAACAATTTCTCGCTCGTGTTCAGCCTCTTGAAAGACCATTACGGTGTGAAACGGTCATTATTTCGTGTTTATTTGACACGTACTCGTATATTTTATATATTTTACCGTGGCAATACAATTATTTAACTACTGAAAAACTAAAAGCCTATGAGTTATCGTTAAAAATTATTAAAATGAAAAATTGAATTGTTTTTTTTTTTTGAGGGGGGGGGGGGGTCCGCGGTTATACCTTTTACTTGAAAGGGGTCCGTTTTAAATCGACGCTAATCGAGAGCGATACGTTATTCAACGGATCTGTCAAATTCGTACGGGGTCGTCCGGCCCGTGAAACGTTTTTTAAACGCAAAAACTAAACGCCGCCGCCTCTCTGCGCGGAACGAAGTAAGGGTTGAATTGAAACTCGAAAAACCGCAGCGAGACCGAGCGTTTGAACTTTTTCTGTTCGACATCAATCGGAATGCCATTATTAGTTTGTGCAAGGGGCGGGGGCGTGGAACGAATTTCGCGTTCGAATCGCTACAACGTGATCGTGTTAATCGTATTAATAATAATTATCGTGTACGTTTCGAAAGCGAAATGTTAGCATATTTAAAAAAAAAGAAGCATTTCTCCTATACTTGTGTGCATTATAACTGGGGCAGAGGACTTGTAGCTCTAAAAAAGCTCTAAATATGCAAGCACTTATGCACTAAAAAACCCCATAATATGCACTTAAAATTTTTCCGCAGAACTGACTGAGACTAAAATACTAAAATATTGATTCTTGTCGTGTCTGGAAACGTTTTATAAATAAATCCTAATCGAATAAAAGCCCGCGTGGTGCGTACACGTCTGTAGTGGTGATGTCGAAGGTATAGTTTACGTTAGATAGTTATGGCTTCTAGAAAAACTTTGTGCCCGAGCACAGAGTAAAAAACCATATTATACGACAAAAATTAAAAATAAATACATTTTTATTCAAACATTTTGACTGTATTGTTTGAAATAAAAATGTCACTGTGTGGAAAAAATCGATTTAAGTTAAATATGACGTCTCAAAAAGTATAAAATAGCGTATAAAAGTGTAAAATATGCCCTAAAAACCAAAAAAACGCAAAATATATGCATTTATATGCACAATAAAATTTCAAAACTATCTTTGTGGAAGCATGAAACGTATTTGTATCGCACTCTGCTATTTTTGTGACCGTGCAAAAAAAATATGCGCAAATGCTACAAGTCCTCTGCCCTAATTATAACAATGCATATTTTATTTTGAAACGCGTCGCGATTCGTGTGCCGTAAAGAAATCTTACAGATTTTCGATTACCGAAATCGAAACTCATAATATGTGGAACGCTTTTATTTTATTTTTCACTCTATCGTTATATCGAAGCCGAAGAGCAGCAGATTCTGGGCCTCGCGCTCGAAAAACAATACCGGGAAGATTATTATTTAAACTTTTTAAATTTCATTTTATACGTTGTATTTAAAAAACAAACATTTTCGAGCGTTTTACATCGCGAATAGAACAAGTGCATTTTTTTTTGAACAATAAACTGTGAAAAACGAGTGCGTAATGTTTGAATGACGATCGTAGTGAATGGAATGTTATCCGGTTAAAACGTTAGTGTCGGAAATTTTAAGGACGGCCCCGCGGAACAAGATCTCTTTTCATAAGAAAAACAAAACATTACTTTAACAACTCGACCCGGGTCGTCGTCGTCGTCCATACTCACGAATATACTACGTACACTCGTTTCATACAGTGGCTTTTTCGGAACACGTGCGTTATATGGGCGTCGGAATTGATTCAAAAGTTTCGTGCTCCGTATAGAAGAGTGGTACATCGAAATGTTTATTTTATCTTTCGAGAACGGCCATAAAAACCATTCGGCTCGGACTAGTTTCCAAAGTGCGATAATAATTGGTTTGGAATTTAATAAAACATACCGATGACATATTTTTCTAACGTTCCGTTTGAAGTGAAGTTCGCTCGAGACTGCAGTGGCTCGCTCACGTACGAAGAGAGCGAGTCTACGTTTTGTTGTTCAATTATAATATTATTGGAATCTTCTTTTTTTTTTGTTTTTCCAACGTTTTCTATTATTGGATTACATCCCATTTTCAAGAAGAACGTTATTGTGTCTCGACTCAGTACAGAATAACGCATACTGTACAACTTATTTATGTTACCGGCAACGTTTTGAATCCGGCATTCAACGTAATATCTAAGGATCCCGGATCCTAGGAAAGAGCGAGAGACGAGTAATAAAAAATGTCATCCTTTTTTCGCCTGTCGAATTTTGAAATTTTGAAAAACTTGAATAGTCGATCGATTTTCTGCGTTTTTCTTTAGTAATATTACCTATAACGCCGTGAAGTGTCCGACTCGGGTTTTCTTCGACTAAAGAACAGACCCGAGACTAATTATTGAACTCGCGTTTTTTTTTTTTTTTAATTTATAATTTGTCGATCAAGATTAAAATGTGGTTTAGGTCGTGGCCGATCCAGAGATGGTAATTAAAAACAATCGCATATTTATGCAAATCAGAATATTTACTATAGTACTACTCGTATTATAACCGTCACATCACAAACAATTGAATTTAAAATAAAAATGTAATACACTGCGAAATATTTAAGGGATTCAATAGGACGCCCGTTTTTAACACTTTTCCGGTGTACACGTGAGCTGGCGAGTCGATATTTCTCTCTTGTAACACTCCATTTGGAGGGCGAAGCCGATCGGAAAAAACAAAATTAGTTATAAACAAATTTCAGGAGACATTAAAAATGCAGTTTTAAACGAGTCCTTCGTAGCAGCGGTAGTCTGGTAGTCGTTTTTTTTTTTTGTGCTTAAATTATTTAATTTGTTAAACACTCAGGAACGATTATGTACTCACTAAGTCTCGCTGTTCTTTTTAAAGTGGTTTTCATAATAAGTAAAAAAATAAAACGGTTTTATGAAGTAAAATACTAGTCGATATCGAAAGACAATCACATAAAACGAGAGTAACAAAGTGAAAACTTATAAAAACGTAACGCTAATCCTAGTATTATACTTTCAACGGGCAGGTACCTATCTACTATTAGATAAATGAATTTTATTTTTAATTCACCGCACGCTTTATTTGGATTTCGATGACAATTGTTTTTGGAATTATTAAATGTGAAACAATACAACGTTCAACGAAACGAACTTCTTGAAATAGTGTCCGCTGCGTTTTGTTGAAATATCAATCGTTTCTATAAAATACCATTTGCGGTGAGTATATAAATAATATGCTCGATTAGTAGTCGTAACGATGTTCAAATGACGCACATAAACGCCACATTAATATCATTGACAATTACATCGAAAACATTGCCACAATTATTATATAATTATACCCTTTACCATGTCTGATATCGTGTTAATCGAGAACGACAATGTGTAAATACTCGAAAAACTATCACACTTAAAAAAATATTACACACGGACAATAACAATTATTATATATTATATATTATTATGTAACAATAAACAACAAATTACAATCGAATAGCAAATACGAAAGATCAATGGCAGGGCCGAAAATAAAATATATTATATCAGTCGGAAATCTACGCGGCCTGACGAGATTATTCTAAAAGTGTTCACTCATAATATTATTGACTATTTCTAAATCGTCGACGGTAATAATTGTTCTTTTAATCATTCAAAACGTCTTTATTGTTTCTAATCACGAAAAAAAAAAAAATCACCTTCCTTAATATTACTACACCCGATAAGTCCGTGGAACTCTACCCGACGGATTCACCTCTGCAAGAAAAGCAACTTACTCGCAGTACACAGGCAAGAACAAATTAATTTAAAATAAACGAATCGCTGTTCTCACACGACCGACCATTATGCTTTATAAATAAACCCATTACTTATTAGTTATTAGTATATTAATCCAAAGTAAACGAAATATTGTGATAGTATCAATATGTACCAATACACTTCATAAAGGCAAATACATATTGATAAATTAATCCGAAGTAAATGTATTACAGTGAAACCTCTGAATAGCAGACACTCTCGGTCGCCGAAGTTTTCTTCACTATTTAGAGGAAAACATTTTTTTTAATAAATAAATAAATTCAATAATTTTATTTTATATTATTTTTACATTAATTAAATTAAAAAAATCTGTTACTTTAGTTTGTTTACTAATTGCAGGCGTAGTTGTTTCGTGTGTTAAGGCATTATCTAATTCAATTTTCATATACAGTATAATAATCGAGGTTTTTATTCAGGTATTCCAAAATAATTCTTAATTTAAGATAAAAATTATTAATATCAATGTCATAAAAGTGTCCGTTATTTAGAGTGTCCTGTTATTTAGAGGTTTTCCTATACATAAATAGTGAAAATGTCTCCGTGCCCAAAAAAACGTCCGCTATTTGGAGGTTTCACTGTACCGTGATAATATTAATAACAGGTATCAATCGGTTAATGACAATAAAATATATTTGTTTAGAGAATCTGCGACCCCGAATACTTTTTCAAGCAGTAAAACGTCGGTGTTAATAATATTATAAAACTAAATATGACCTACATGGCCTACATGACCTGATCGACATATTGTTGTAAGGTAATTTTCTTGTTTTTTCTGTTTCCTTTACATAGTCGCGGGATACTGAAAACGTGATCGACGAAAACGTGAATTTGAAAAAATAATCAAACGCTCGTGTTTGAAATATAATTAACACGTTCGAAGTATATTATTATAACGCGGACGTAATATTATTATAAAACGTACACTACGACGGACCTTTCGTAATTTCGCGTCTCGCATCGGTTCGATAAAACGATAAAATATTAAGAGCCTTCGCGATTCGGCGGATAATTTTTTAAGTGCTTCCGAAATTGTTTTATTACGACTCACGAGGGACGACTACACCTGGCATTTGGGAGTTAAAACGGGCACTCTGTTGTTCGCAATATTACCCCGGTCACGGCGCCGTCGAATTCGTTAAGGATACATTATTTTCGTCCTGGAAAAAAAAAAAAATGAAAATGTAACCGACCGAACGGCTCGCCGCGATCGTTATTTTACGATATCAATTTTCTCGTCGTCGGGCACGTGCGCCGAACTATATATTTTATCCGCACGAAACTGTTTGTTTTTTTTTTTTAATAATAATCGCGACCGTTTTCGGAGCGTTGATTTCAACGACGAATTTATAATTTTAAATTATACTTTTAAATTCAGAAATTAATAATCGTGTGTCGCGAATTCTAGTGGAAATCGCGTTGAAAAAAAAAAAAAAAATGAAAAAAAACGAACAAATAAAATATGTACTACAATCACGTCATGAATTTGAACAACGAGGACTTGGATTTTGAAAAGCCGCGCGCGATAGTGATACATTGCGAATATCGTTGCGGAAATAATACAATCTAAAATGCAATCATCGACCGGCAATTACGGACTCGTAAATACAATTTTCATGAATAATTAAAACGTTTGATGTTCTTTTGTCTACGCGAATCGCAATTCGTTTTCATTTCGCGTATGCGGACGCATTCGCGTATAAATCGGATGCATTAGCGGGTTGAAACGGAAAAAAAAAAAAAAAAAGAAGAAAATTACAATGGAGCGTCGCGTCGCGTCGACTAAGAGGAAATAAATTCGCAGTACAATAAATGCATTTTTCGCGACAACTACGGGGGGGGGGGGGGGGAGTTGTGCGTATCAATTAAAAAATAATATTTCACGCGCATAAAAACAACCGTAGGATAGCGAGAGATGATAAAAATGGGTTTTTTTTTTTTCGTCCGCGCGGCCAGTTATCAACTACAGGGTGGGGCAGTGAATCGGACGATTTTAAAATAACTATAAAAACCCAACAAGTATTTTTTTTAACAAATATATTTATATAACCTGAAAGTATAACCTTCTATAACGTGAAAAATATATCACTTTTTTGTGCGCTTTACGAAGAAATTATAAAATATCCGGGACGAATTCAATTTCATTGATGATAATAATTATAATTTTTCATATTTTCCCTACATTTTAAAATAAAAATAATCTAATAAATAAAACTGTATTTTGTACGCCTCCCCAGAAATGTTTACACGCCCCCCTGCTTTAAACCTTCCCCGACCAATCCGTTAGTGCTAAAATCCACCGAGTACTTTTCGAGTAATGCGCGTACAAACACAAACGAAAGGGCTTCTATTTTTCATCGTAAAACGGATAATAAACAAGTATATTTATTTATATGCAATACGTTTATTGTCTCACTCAATGTGCTCTCAACATGCTGAAAAAGAACAAATCGCACTCCTAGAACAAAACTGCCACAACTCAAAATTCATCAATTTTGAGTTATGACCACTGTTGAATAGAGAAAATTAAGCTCTATGAAATGCAATAACGCCACATTCAATATCATTTTTCATTTAGCCACTATAGAGATGTGTCAGTATTGAATTATTTAAATGCTAGTTAATTTTCAATGCAAGAGAGCCATATATTTACTTTACGGCTGTATACTTATTTTAATTTATCCAAATTATCACTGAAGTCAAAATTCAAGACTGCCTTATTTCGACTTGTGGCGTTCTTGCACTGAATAAAAACTAATTATCGTGTGATATGTCGAGTGCAAAACAGCAATATTTAGAATTGTGGCAGTATTGCATTTTATAATTTGCGATAGTGCAGCCACAACACGAAATATGACTATAAAGTGGCCATCTAAAAATCAATTTCTGTATGCAATACAGTCACATCTCGAAATATGGCAGTCTTGCATTTACTTGAAAAATTGTAAATGGCCACAAGTCTAAATTTTTGGGTTTAAGAGTGAATTTCATAATACGTATTTGAAAAAAATAATATTGTAAAGTATGATTGTAAGTATTCAAGTGTTAAATTTCAAACGCATAGGTAAAAAACTCATCAAAATATCCTAGGTCCAAACTTCAAATCGATTTTTCTCAAAACTATAAATTTTGAGTTGTGGCATTCTTGTTCTAGCAGTGCGAAATGTAAACGTATGAACGAAAAATGTATCGCGTGTGGTACAGCAAAATGATAATCGATAAAGCCACGAAGTGAGTTGATATGAATCTAACGACATGAATCGATACGGAAGAAACGACCGTATTCCATCCGCGTCGTCGTCAGAACTGTTTTGATCTACCTCGAGATGTTTCTCGAAACCACTACATCGTCGTTTACTGCCTTTTAGGAGGGCGGCATGCGTGTGGCATAATGTGATATATTGGAATAGATATAGCACTCGCGATGTGCACGATATCCACTACAAACGGACATTTTACGGCAGACTCGATCCGTAGAGAAACCACGATGACATCGTGGCCACAAAGCAATTCCGATGTCAGTTACACGATGTCGAGTACGTACGCGTACGTCATATTATCGACTGTATGAAAACATTCGTCGCTCGGGTATGCGAGGTAATAATAATTACGCGTATAGTAATATTGTAAACGACTACGCGCGGTTTCCGTTGGGCGTCAATCGCCGCGCCGCGCCGTAGCGATCGAGTACGGACGAGACCGCCAGACGGTTCGAAAGTTCGACGAGAGCCCGACGGGCATCAAACGTAGTGGTTCGTCCGAGGGGAGGCGTCGAAAATCGACCGTACGAAAAACACAGTGATTTCTAATATTACAGTAGAACTCCGATTGTCCGGACTAATTAATGTCGGTGGTCCGGATAAGCAAATATCCGGACGATAGGCATATGACTAGGGAACGGATTTAAATGCTCTAAAAAACAAGAAAAATGCCTTAAAAAAATGCTTTAACATCAGAAAATGCACTAAAAAAATGCCCTTAAAAACTTTAAAAATGGGTTTATATTCAATAAAAACAAATTTTTTAATTTAAAACTTATAAAAAAACACATTATTATAAAAAATCTAATAAAAAATATTTAAATACAATACAAGTGCATACAATACATGCATACAAAATTACAATTTAGAAAAATAGTTTATCGTATCTTATCTTTACCTTAATGTGGGTAATAATCTGTTGTAACTTGTATGTATATTATGTAATAATTTCGTAATTTCGTAACATAATACATATTTAGGTATTTTAAATTTTTTTAGAATGAATGTGGAAAAAATGTTGAAAAAATGACTTAAAAACCACAAAATGCACTAAAAATTTCAAAAAATGCAAAATAAAAGTTACATTTGACGTATGAAATGAACTTTTTGCTTGGAAACCAATGTTTTCGGACATTCAGAAAAAAATGCAATTTGCATTCAAATCCGTTCCCTACATAATATGACATATCGAAAGTCATATAATAATTGTATGTGTTTATTATTTATATGTATGTAATATAATTTGAAATTCTATAATGATAAACAAATAACTAACTGATTATAAATATTTAACTGAAAAAGAATATTTTAAAACAAAAAGCCGACTTGGCACATTATTCATTTTGAACGTACGAAAATACGTAAAATACGAAATGATTTTACGAGATAGTCGTTCGGTCAATTCAATCCGAGAAATCTGGACGATTTCGAAAATCGAAAACGAACAGTGCGAAAAAGCCCGAATCTTTTGAAAGTCTCTAGAGAACGGCACCATATTAGGCCGTATGTTCGGTGAAATTTGTATGTCTATACGATTCAGTATTTCTTTTTGAATTACGACGAAGAAAAAAAAAGAAAATCGTTATATCATATTTATTTCGGAGACGCAAAATATAAGAATTAAATGGATTAATGCCGTTCGTCCATTTATTTCGATCCACTAGATGCGGTTGACTTGAAAAGAGAGAGTAGGTACACAAAAAATATCTACTCGACTTCCAATATTACGCACTCCCATAATGCATTCCGCGGAAAACGACAAAATTTATTGGGTCACCTTCGACGGTATTTTCTGATCAAGGATAATGTCCTGTAAAATTGTTCGTCTTAATATTATTTTAACCTCGCCATCACCGGTAGTGGCGTAGCCGGGAGATATCAAAGAGGCGCACGGCTCGTCGTCGATAGTTTTTCGTTTGATTAATGTAAAAGAAAACCGTCTCCGATGTTGACCGTTGAAGTTTTAAAAAATAAACATCGTTATAATTACGGGGAAAAAAAACGACTCTTACGAGATATTTTCGACGGATTAAAAACTGCGTTCCGGGTCACACGTCGCCGCCGTTGTCGTTTTTCTCAAGATATTTTAAGAATATAAATTCTGATCGCGCGAAAGACTTTTGAAAAAATAAGAAAAATAATCTCATGACGGTCGAGACGGAACGCGTTTGTTTTGATCATCCGAAAATAATTGATATTGTTGCTGTTATTCAATTGTACGCGACGGAGTGCTACACAAGTCTCGAAATCCTCGTCCAATATTACGGAGGCCGACCGACAGGAGGACGACGCACAGTGGGATGAAATCAATTCTAGCACGCCAAAAGTCAAAAATAAAAATTGTATAAAATACGAAATATTGTAATAGTTTTATCTTCTATACATATTATTGATATAATAAATATACATTATTATGGTCCCAAAATGTTTATCTTATCGTACCAATGACATTTTAATTAACACATGACGCGCAACCGATATCGAATAGTATTAAGAATTGTAAAATACGCTTATTTATCGTTTGATATTCACCGTGTAAAGGTAAAACATTATTTTTTAAAGTTTTATTTAGTTAAGTAAGTTATTTTTTTTCATATTAATTCATTGTTTCATCAACATGGACGATAATAATATACTAGGTAAATTTTTAAATTAAACTATATTTATCATTAAAACAATTGCGAAAAAAAAATTTTAAGTTGATGTACTTTTTTTTAAACACAACTTAACTTCAAAATATGAAATTAACATTATGGTATAGGATGTTGAGATTTTATTTTTGTTACTTTCGTGAAACCGCCGACCAAATTTCATACTCAAAGCTCCGGCGGTTTACCAAAATTATAATTTTGGCGTGCTAGAATTGATTTCATCCCACTGTGCGACCTTTGCTCTCGAAAATCTTCAACTCTCGTCGCTGCCGACAATTTTTCGTCTCGTTACGAACTTTTTGTTTTGTGTATCGCATTCGTAGCCGACGAAAACCTCGCGTACCTTAGCACGGCAATACTAGAAACTAGAAAGCGAGCCGAACGAATTCGAAGAAATATTGTACCAACGAGGACTACAATTAAAAAAAATAAGCGTTTAATAAAATGAAATAAAGAGAAATAAAAAAGAGCGTTTGTTCTGAGAAATCTTTGTTCGTATTGTTGTTTTTTTAGTACGTACGCGTAACGATTCTTAGGCGCGCAATATAATATTTTGAACGCCTCAATTTATTTTATTATTTTTCTTATAAATCGAGAGGATTTTTTTACGATTTTATTTTTTATTTTTACTATTATTTTACACATGTTTTTCATTTGAAATCTTTATCAACGTTCCGACGTATTAATATAAGTACTATAAGTAAATTGTTAATTTAAAAAGGATATTTTTTATGCTATTAAGTCTCAAATGCAATTCGTAGGGTATCAAAGCTCTATTGGCGATGCGACTCGGGGAAATCGTGGAAATTTACTTCAAAAAGCTGTTTATTTTCTGTCGATATTGTTAGAGTTAGTCGTCATTTTCATATAGACGAAAGACATTACGTTATCATATTAATATCACGTCCTAAACTGTGTTACACCTAACGATTTGATTGGTTTCGAGTTTTATTGCATACGTTTTGCAGATTACCGCGATATTATATAATTTACAAGTGTTGAAGTTTAGCACGAATTATACATTTTTCACAAACACACGTTTGCCTACGCTATTCGGTTTATTGCAAAATGCTAGAAAAGCAAAATGTACAACGGACTTTGAATGACTTTATTATGAAATCAAAACGCGATGACAATTTGAAAAAGTCAAGCGGAGACATGTTATAGTGATTTTGCAATTTTCGAAAACCGCCCGCCCGAGGTCACAGTTAAACAGGATCTACTTGATTTACTCACCTTCGTTGACCACCTGGAGAAAGTCGTTCTCGTCGACGACCGTTATGGGCGGGAATTTTCTCGACCACTGCGGCAGAGACACTAAAATGCCGTGGTCGCTGCTGTAGTTGGTCAATTTTTTGAACGCGTACACCAGTTGTTCCCAAAAACCTCCGGAACCCGAAAACGATCTTTTTTCGTCAATTTCGTACCGTTGATCGATGTTCACGGAGTCGTTGTCGAATTTCAGCTTGATAAATCGCATCGTGCCGCCGTCACTGTCCAGTTCCTGGAACGCGAAAAAAAAAAAAACGCATTTTTAAACACTAAGGTAGAGTATATTTTTTTCGACCGACCGGACAAAGTGGATTTTCGCACCACTCTGTTAAACACTCTGCGGCACAAGGCGAGAAAAAAAAGAAAAGAAACTCTAGTAGTTTTTTTTTTCTAAACTCTATTACGTTCACGTCGTCGCGTCGTTTGTTTTTCACGCGGTGAGTTTTATACGAGACGTGTCGCCGTTGCTGTTGCCGTAAATAAATTAAAAAATCTAATCCGATCGGTTGTAATACAGCGAAGCGTACAATTGATATTCAAGAAAAATGCCAAGATCGAAAATCAGGCGCCGACGCAGTGGCATAATTGCGGGCGAAAATATTGTCCTCCTCCCCCTCATACCCATCGACGGTCTCGAATATTCGAACGAATTGAAGTAATGAAAGTAAGTAATAAGAATGAAGTACAGTAGACGCCGCTTATAAGACTCACTTTGGGACCAGCACAAAGTGAGTCTTATAACCGAATGAATCTTATAGGCGAAGTGTGGAAAAAAAAATTAATTACGTATTTTTAAATTTCATTTTACTACATATTTTGCTTTGATTTTAATACATAAACACGTTTTACATATTACATACTTTATTATTGAATAAATTTAATAATCCCGATAAAAAAAAACTAAAATTATAATAGGTAAATATTACATATAAAAATTATTTATTTTGAAAAATTTTTTTTGAAAAAAATTTGTAATTTTAGTTTGTTTTTTATTTTGTTCTAATATTCCGAAAATATACTGTTCGTATTCGTATTGTATATGAAAATTATTACCGCGGTGATGGACAGCTCTCCTTAACACGTCTAAAGCCTCCAGAACCTCTTTATTTAAAAAATTTAAATTATTATACGTTATAAGTAGGGCTCGGAAGTTGTTGCATTTGCAACTTTTTTTCCATTGCTTGGATTTATTGCTAAGTAGGTTTTAAATTCATTTCATCGGAGGACGAATTTAAATCTAAAAGTTTTTAGTGCAACGTTTTGCAATTTCAGCTATTTTTCAATTTGGTTGCAATTTTGACAATTTTTTCAACTTGACTGCAATTTTGTTGTTTTTTTCTCATTTTTGTACAATTTTATATATTTGTAAATTGTGAATAACATAATTTAAATTTTTTTGAAGGTAAGAGGTATGTTAAAATATATATATATTTATTTTTTTTTTATAGTACGCGTATTGATTGTTATTTAGAGATTTAGATCGACCAGAAATGCGATAAGACGATGCCGCGGTTATTATTAATACCCATATTATTTTTCAGAAACTAATCTAGAAATATTGGGGTAAATATGACGGTATATCGTGATTTGTAGATTGTACTAAATTTTAGTTTTAAGTTTATTATAGAATTTTAGTTTAGTCTTCACTTCTTCAGTCTACAGTAGTCAGTCGTTTAGTGTGTCGCGTGTTTCGTCGTATTATACGTTTGTGTCTTATTATTTCGTATTGAAGTCGAAAATGCCGAAAAATAAGCAATCAATGTCTATAAAAAAAAAAATAGTTAACTTATAACTAAAAACCATTAATAAAAACAAATTTTAAGCGCAATTCTTAAGTGCAATTTTGGGTATGCAATCAATTTTCAACGTTTTTTAGTGCAATAACTTCCGAGCCCTAGTTATAAGGTACCAACAGAAACTAGAAATAATCAACACGAATATTATTTAATTTTTCAATTACCAATTTATTTCTAAATTATAACCAAAAAAGTTTATTTTCTACTATTAATTTTACGAAATTTCAGTCTTATAACCGATTTTTTTTTAATGTATTTGGATTCGTCCGGACCGTTCCAGAAGATTTTGAGTCTAATAAGCGGCGTCTACTGTAATTATTGTAAATCCAACACACACGAATCGTTGCTCGAGGATTGAATTTATTTTACGTTTCCACCGGCTGCTGTTCCATAACGTATCGACTTATTACGTTTTCCGGGCGACAAAAAAAGGATACAGTAAATGTACTAAAAATATATTATTATCTAGCGTAAGTTATAGGTTTATAAAAGTGTCTCTCCGAGTTGTAAAACTCGTGCAGAAAAAACAAACGATTACAAATACGCGCGCTGAGCAGAATGCATTCGACCTGTTCCGACGAATATATTTTAACATCGCCAATGCTCCAAAGTAGTGTTTGGAAAAAATCGACGTCGAATCGGTTCGGACGGAAGCGGATTATCGCGCGGACGCTCGGAGACACGTCGTCGTCACGAGTATAAATTATTATAAAAATACAATCGTCGACGGACTCTGCGAACCATGTGCGAATACTCGCGGGAATTTATGCTTGACTACAGTGGCTGCTCAGCCCTATCAAACATAGATTTACGTCCCTTCCGAAACGTCCGCGGTTTTAAAAAACTTGGCTGAGAAATCGTTTCTATAACATCTGACAGTGCACGTTATCGACGTGGAATTTTCCAAAAGCGCGTGCGTGTATTTGAAAAAAAACCAAAACGGATAAAAGTATAATATTATTAATCGAGTCATATAATATAATATTTAAATAATCGACGAGTAAATTAAAAGTCTGCCGATGAGTACGAGCTATTTGATACTTAAAAAAAAAAAATTACAAACAGTGTTTTTTTTTTTCTCTTCTGTTTTTAAATCGCGACCCTTTAAATGTGTAAAAAACGACGGCGTTTTTTATCCCCAACTCGTTTTATTTAATTTCTAGAAATTCGCGTCTCCGGTCGCGCCCACCGCCCTAATCCTCGGCGAATCACTCACGTTGGCTCGGATGAAGTGTTCCGGGTCCTCGGCCACCTTGGCCAGGGTCTCCAGTATCAGTTTGCCCACGCACTCGGTCGCGGTCAGGTTGGTGTGACGGCGACCGCACCGGTCCAACACGGACGAAGATTGCTGCGCGCGCCCGACGGCTGCGGCGGCCCACGCGAACGTCATCAGCGGCAACAGCGGCGACATGATCACGGCTGTGTACGGCGGGGCAGGACGGGCAGGTCTGGACCGCGTTTGTCGATCGACTGATGGTAATTAAAACGTAGCGTCCTCGGACGGTCTCCGATCCATCCCGCGCTTTCGTGTCCGTTCGTCCTGCAGTTGCAGCTGTCCTGCGTCCCCCACCGAGAACACGCCGTCGCCGGAACGCGTCATGCGGAAATTCGAGTGGTCGTCCGCGATGGCAGGTGGAACGCGTCGCGTACGGAGAACAGAGCGGCCGCGAATCGTGCGATTTCGAGACGCCGACGCGCGACGACGAGGCCCGTGCCCGCGCGGTGACGAGTGCGTTTTTTTTAGCCGATATTTCACACGTAGCGAACGCGAATTCAAATCGCAGCGGTTCAAAACGGAGGGAGAGGGGCACTGAAAATGCGGCGAGCTTTCCGGATAATGAAAACATTGAAAAAGCACCAGAATTTATCAGAACAAGAGTGTTTATTTTGATTTAGAATACCGATCCTCGAGGGAATTTTTCGATCGGCGGGAGCGGGGCAGTCAGTTATCTTGGCGAAGATAATTATTTATACCGGATTTCTCTGACGAAAACGGTTTCAATAACAAAAAAATACGTCGGAACAAAATCCTTCAATATAGTTATCGCGGTGAGTTTTACAGTTACAAGCTAATGCGAAATAATGCTAAATCGAATAGTGTATTGTCGATCAACGGCGCACGAAGCTTCTTTGTAACTAAACGAATGTCACATAGCTTTAGCGTTGAAAACTAAAAACGATTCCCGGCCGTGTCTTAATCATTATGCACCGAATGAGATGAGTGAAAATTGAGAGTTTTGAAACGGTGCGTATGAATCGATATGACGATGATAATAATACGACGAGTCGTATTGTCGGTCGATGAATATTATTTTCCAAACAATGCCGTCGTAGATTTTTATTCCGTGTTCCGCGCCCCGTCAAAGGCGTTCCGATGAGATTTGACCGTCACGAGAAGTCAGAACGACTTCTAACCGCGTCAGTCGGACGTTAGCGATTATTGGATAACAACTGTAGCTGTTATTACTATCGTATCAATAGTTCCTAGTCGACATCAGTCGGCAGTGGTGGCCGAAAAACTCAATGTTTGAAATCGAATTGTGCTAACGTCGAGTAGAAAACGATACCGAATAACAGCAGCCATTATCCAATCAATGACGTCCGACCAACGGGTTTCTCGGACTAGTAACATCGGAACGTTTTCAGACGGCGCAGATTGAGGAATAAAAAATATGACAACCATGCACTTTTAAAAATAATTTATCGACCGACAAATTTACTCGTGGACTGCATAGTAATAATTATACATTTGAAGTCGTCGAATAAAAAAAAAATCTGTGTTGAATCAATATTTAACAGAATAACTTTTATAAGAAAAGCAAATTAAAACACAGCCGATCGCGAGAAATAAATATAAATATAAACATTCATTTTTTTTACACTTATTATATATGTTTTTTTATCGATAAAAAAAAAATTGAAAACCTAATATTTTGAAGAAAGAAAAATATAGTTAACACGTCGCTACTACGAAAAATTAAAAAAATAGACCAGTTCCATGTAAAAATGTTGAAAATCATGAAAATGTCATGCGATGAGCCAGTAGCGACGTGTAACAAATATCAGTTAGATAATCAAAAAAAAAAAAAAAATCGAACGACGTTCACAAAAAAAAAATTACCACCCGTGGAATAAATATTAATAACTAGAAAATTGAAAAAAAAAAAACCATTTTTTCAATTTTCTAGTTATTAATATTTAAAAAAACCATTTTTTCAATTTTCTAGTTATTAATATTTATTATATTCCACGGGTGGTAATTTTTTTTTTGTGAACGTCGTTCGATTTTTTTTTTTTTTTGATTATCTAACTGATATTTGTTACACGTCGCTACTGGCTCATCGCACGGGTGGTAATTTTTTTTTTGTAAACCAGTTCAAAATCTTACTCTAACATTTCTGCGGTCGAGGTTAGTTATATTTACTACGCGGCTACTCATCAGTCTTCCTGGACTGCGGATTCCTGTCGCCAGTTGTTTTTTCGCAGTCCGAGCAAATGTTCCAGCATGGAAACGGTTCGCTTGGGCAGGACGACGCCGTCCGGCGTGCATCCTCGCGTCCTGCATGCCTCGAGTTCCCTGTACACTTCTTTCAGGGAAAACTTGCTTTTCGACTTGTTCACCTGAAGAGGGGGGGGGGGGACAGAAAGAAAAACACGTGTCCGATCATACGCGAACACTATCATAACGCGGATTTGCACGCGATTTAATTACTTTTTTGAATCTCGGTCCCACGACCGTCAGTAGGACGCTCAGGCATTCCAGCGAATTCGCGCTCGGCGACCCCACGAACTTGCCGACGACGTGCGACACGAAACAGAATAGTTTCAGTGGACTATCGTTCTGCATGAACAAATATCCGATAAACCTGCGAATCGAATGTCGTTCGTGTTAGAAAACACGCGCAACCCTACGCGATAATCCACCACTGAGAGCGATTCTGCGATTTTACACGCGCGATGTCCACTAGCGATTTCGACGGGGACGCCTATAAGCGATTTTACATGCATTTTTACCTAGCGCGTGTTCGTTTTAATTCGATCGTCGACCAAAATGACGGTCCGTAAAATGTTGCTGTCTGAAAGCGCTGCTTTGATTGATATTAAAACTAAATTTGGTCAAGTGCCGTTTTGGGGTTCACGAAATAAATGAGCACAGGCTATCTGAACGGGAATTCCATACACTATTCGGTAAATTGAAAAAATCATCCAGTCAAATTTTTTGAGTACTGTCGCACGAGTGAATCTACTTTTTGTATAATTTTGGAAGCTATAAGAAGCGAAATAGAAAAAGAAGACACCAACAAAGAACAATTTCAAAGCAGCGGCAGTTATTTGTTCGGTACACAACCAACGTAGAAGACATTTTGACAGCGATTAATCGCCGAATATTATCTATTTTGTTCTTTCGGCGATTACGCGCTCAGTGGGGCGCCACTACATATGAATCACATACTATTGTTAAAATCGCCAAAACGCAAAATCGCAAATCGCTCTCAGCGCGTAGCTTAAGGAATACGAAAACCGCGAACACGGTCGTATCGTGTCGAACGTACTTGCACGTCTGAAGGACACGGAGGTGCTCGTCCAAATTGCACACGCGCGGTTGTTTCGCGGCGTCCCACAAATACGCGGCGCACGAATCCAGCAATTGCCGTTTGAACACGTCGGGGATGACGTTCCGGACTTCGGGCCTCTCGTCGATCGATGTGTTTTTCACGATCTCGGAGCAGAGCGTCGCCATCAACAGGGTCTCGTCGTCGGACGCCTGGGAGGCCTGTAAATATATAATTTCAAAAACGTAACGTTAGCGTTGTAAAAGACGACGTGATTATTACGAGGACCTTTTCCATAATCATCTGTACGATCAACTTGAAGTACGCCCTTTCCGTCGTGTTGGCCGCGACGAGTAAGATCGACATCAGTTCCGTCGTGATCGATAGCGAGTCGTCCGACAGGTTGTCCAGCAGAGTCATCGCGCTTTCGACGAAGTGCTGTGCGGAGAGAAACAAAAAAAGAAGGAAAGACATATGATTAATACATTTTCTCAAGGCGTAAAACGTGTCAATTTCGCCGAGATATTCACATCGTACGATCCCTTCTTGTAGTCCACGGGCCGTTTGGCTTCTTCGGGCCACGCGACGGGCGGATCGGTTTTCGTTTGGTCCGGAGTTTCGGCACTCTGGACGATCGGTTGTTCGTCTGGGCACCGGTCGTCGGCACCGCGGGTATCCGCACGTTCCTCCGCCACTATTGTTTCGGCAGTAGCATCAATCTGTAACGACAAAAAGGGGTTATTTTACAAAAATAGGGGCTATCCGTATTTTTTTACCAAGCGTACGAAATCGCACGCGAATTAGGATTTTCGAGAAAACTATTACGCCTGAAACATTATCGATTTAACGTCCGCCCATATTGTATTGGTTTTTGAAATGTTCATCAACGAAAATGCATTTATATAGTAGGATTATGACTAGCAGTCACGCGATCGTTACCTGGTTTTGGATCTCCAGACTCGTGTCGTCGTCGCTGCCGATCGAAAAATGCGTCAGCTTTTCCAGAACTCGGGATTTGCACTCTTGTTCGCAAATCTGTGAAAAACGTGAATTACAGCGTGTGATGCGCGTTCGCGAATACGAAGCGATCGGATGAAAATATCCGTCCGCACACTCACCGACTCGTCGAATCCTCGGACCGACGCTTCAAGCAGCCCGATTCTATATACGACTTGCCACGAATCATCGTCATCGTCGCAAGTCGTATTTACCAATATATTGGTGCCCATTATTTTCGAAAAGTCTCCGAGTCGCTCGTCGACCGACCGCCGTTCCATGTGGTGAAGACAGTAATCGGAGAGTTTCTTCGCAAGCTTCTTAATCGTACCACATTTGCCGTTCAAGAAGCTTTGGAACTCCATTTCGATTGTTTTCGAGTGAAAAAAATATCGAACGAAAAATATTATATGAAAATAATATAATAATATAAATATTATCGTTGTAGTATTGCGTACTATATACAACGATGATAATAAATGACGAGAGAATATTATTCGATTAGATTCGCTCAGTGAAAACAAATTATTCGTCGCGATATCGGATCCTATGAAATTTCTTTTGAACAATTATTAATAACGAATCGTCAAGTCAATAAAATATTTCGTTGCCATGGCACGTTGGCCATATTTCATTCAAAACTATTTGTTTTTTTTTCCTAGGCCAGATATTAAAATATATTGTATTTTACAACGTAAACGGTGGTCGAATCGGAACAAAAAAATAAGGAAGGACTCTAAGAGTAGTCGAACAATTAGCGTTCCAAAGCGCACGAATCTAAATGTAACTCTAATAAAAGAGTTATAATTTACTCAGTCGAAACAAACTTAACGTTTTGGCTTAATTTTAAATTATAGTTTATACGACTCGCGTGTGTCCATAGTTTTAATGAGTTGTACAAAGTAACGTACTGTTTATAAACATTTTTCAAATTATCACGTATGAAATAAAGGTCCGGGGGCCGAAAAAGAAAAAGAAAGGCTTCTCGGATTGAATTTCGTTAGGTAAAATCAATCAACGAATTAAAAACTTGTTATATCATAACACTCGCGAGTATTGATATCGATAATGTAATATTTTGTCGAGTACCTGGTCACTAATAACGATGTTTATTAGTTATTAACATTTTCCATTTAAGCAATTAGTTGTATTTCTGTATATTTTATACTTGGTATAGTTCTTATTATTTTTTCCTTTTTGTTTATTGTAATCGAAATATTATGTAAGTTTCCGTTCATGTAACTTGTCAATTGTATTATACCTTATATTCAAAGGTCTCTAGCCCGTCAAATCAATAAATAAATAAATAAATAAATTATCAAGTCTGAATACGTCGACTTAAATGTAAGTAGTTTAATTTTGAGCGAAAGTTCGCGGCCAATTCGAAATCGCTTTCAAAAAGAAAGTTTTTCATTGCCCGGGGAATAATCTCGCGAATAAAATATCCGCCGCATTATCGGCTATTTCGCCGTCGACTTGATGGATACGTTCGGCCCGTTCGGCAAACCAACAGGACTTCTTACTCGAAGGCGTCCTTCTATTGACGCGGCGGAGCTGTCCGTAAAGGACCTTGTTTTTTAGAAAAGTAAAAACCCGCCAGCCAAGACGTCCGCCCTTTTGCTAACTCTCTTCTCCATCGATAACACGCCGAACACACAAACGATAATCAAACGTAATAAATACATAACGCGCACGATGTAGGTAACGCGTGAAATGTTATTATTCCGTCCGCCGCCGCCGCCGCCATTTAATTATTATTACGAGGTACCGACAGAGCGGGTCCGAGGTTATTTTACTGTGGAATTTATGCAAAACGAAATGGGAAATAAATAGGATTTGGGAACTCGTAAAACAGGATTAAAACTGTCCTAGGGGAAGTTTGCGACGGCCGCGGGCCCCGGAGCTTAAAAAAGAAACGGTCACGTTTCGAACGGACCACGTTCACGTTGTTACGGAACAGGGCGTGGCCGTTCTATTAAATTACCATTGAAGATTTATTCCATTATTGTTACCATCGATGTATTGTCGATACGCGTATTCGTTTTAACGGTTTTGGAAAACTCTTGCGGACGACATCAGTTCACAATTTAACTCTTTGTAACATTGTAAAAATATATTACCGTAGATAATATTATCATAATACTCGTATTATATGATTATTATTATTTTTATTATTATTATTATTATGCTATAATAATAATATTTATTTCAGCAAAATCAAATTACAATAGTTAAATTATTACATTAATAGTGATAAGAGCTGATACGTATACCAACTGAGCAAGCTCGTTTCTGGTATACGGAGTTCCTATACATATTACTTATATAATATAATAAAATAAAATGACATGTGTCTTATACAATTGAGAATGATATATTTTACTTCTCTAATAACATTATCTTATAATTACAACTAAGCGATACTAATAGATAATCATTTATATTTACACATAGATACTTTTTAATAATAATTGATTTTTACACACATTCTCATATCTAGGTCATTTACTATTTTAGTAATTATAATTTTTATATGATTATAATTATAAGTTTGCTAATTATGTTATTATGCGAAATAGATAATATTGTATCAACCAATATTATCATAATACTTTAACATTTAAATTTTTTCTAATACACGTGTAAGACAAATGTTTTTTGTGTCTCCTGAAAAAAATTGTAAATTTGGACGTTATTGCACTGGGGGGCCTTCAATTTCTGTCACTTATGGGGTTTCTGCAATAAGCGATTCAATTCAGGTCTGGTCTGTCTGATCCGAATCGATTAGTCGATAAATGCGTTGCTAATTATTAAGTAACGATTTTATCGCCCTCGGACTCGTGAAATCGTTTTTTTTTTTGCGTTAGATAAGTTGTTGAAAACGCAAGTAACTTTGAACGATCTGTAAACAAATCTATTACGACGAGCATCAAATGAGCGTGTAAGAGCTAAAAAATACGAGCGTTGAATAAAAATTAAAAACCGACGTGATTCGTTGAAAATTATTTTTGCGCGTTTGCAAAGTAAAACTCGGCAAACGCGAAAGGAGAACCTACTCAATAAAATGACTCGTCTCCAAAATTATTTCGCGTCGTTTGTGGTTTTACAGAAAAAAAAAAAAAAAAACGAACAACACGTGGCTCGTCGTCACTAACCGTTAGATAAATCGACTGGCTTTGACAGACTGTGGTTTTCGGAAAAATAGCGAAAGAGCTTGGAAATAGGGGTATAACGTAATATTTAGTTCGGGGGGAGACGGGTGTATTTTTTAGGTAAACGCGAGCGACTCGAAAGACTTAGCACGCGATCGATCGCGTTTTAGACTTGTTAGTAAAAAAAAAAAAGCGTTTTTCTCGCGTAGACCGCGAGAACGGGCGTCGTTTTTTCCAAAGTCGTAAAACGTGCATTATAAACGGTACAAAAAAGAAGAAGAAAAAAGGGCGTAATTATGTGTGTTAACTGTGTATAATAAACGTGGACGCGGCTCCTCGTCGTACTAAGTTGTTTTAAAATTTAAGTGTGAAAATAAAGTGAAATTAAGGAAATGATAAAATCTCATAAAATATGAAAATTATAAATGTTATAAAACGCAGCCGGAAGTCGCGTCGGGGAGTTATTACACGGTACTATATTTTATATACTGTCTTCCTGTATAAAAAAAAAAAAAAAAAAAAAATGAAAATATCGTCCAGTCGTCGGACAGCCTCTTTTTCTTTTTTTATTATAATAATATGTCATCTGACACGATTGGACACGTCAGGTCGTTTCTATACGTCTGTTTTAAAAATATAAAACGACAATGATAGAAGTACGAAAAAAAACAACAAAACAACACGTAATTTTACATAACAATATAATCGAAATTATTTCAAATCAAAAATAAACACATTACAATAATAATAATATATTGTCTTTGGACGAAAAAAAAAAAAAAACTGATCCTATAAAAAACAATAACGAGGACACTGTATTATATTATAATATTATGTTTGTAGACCATGTATTCACTTGTAGACCATTTTGATTTTTAATTATTTTAGTTAATTTTTGATACTTTTGTTTATTTTAAGAATGTAAAATATTCATGCACACGTAAGGAACCATATTAATACTGAAATATTCAAAATAATCCATAAATATTTGAAAAAAATACAATTATCCGTCAGTGGTGAAATTTTGATTATTTTTTTCATAGCATTTTTATTTTTAGAACTACTTACTCTGAATTATCTTCTGATTGGTCTGAAGTTATAAATATCTTCGAATGAAAATGGGTATAAATTACCATATAAATTACCTACCATATGCACATTAAAAATTGATTAAAAATCTATAAACACATAAAACGATTTCATATTTATTTTTACTTACTGTTTATAATTCGTTTAAATTCAATTAATTAAAATCATAGATAGTTATGATGAAAATAATTTTGAAAATTTACAATAAAAAATAGGAACACGGTTAGTCGCGGTTAGTCGCGTGGTCTACAATTATTGTAGACCAGTAACAGCTACCCAAAAGTACAAGACACTTTAAGTTATTTTTAAAGTCTTAAATTGATAATATTTATTGCTGGTCTACAACTGTAGACCACGCGCCTAACGAAGGGTTAACGGTCGGGAAAAAATTCGACGCGCAGAATCACGCTCGTCACAATAATTCACACGCGGCATTCGTTTGCGTACATTTGAAAAAAAAAACCAAACGAACGAACGACCGATGATATTATAATAATTTACAATTTGTTTTTTCTCTCGCACTCGGAATAAATATATAATATTAAATTTCCACACGAAATCGCGTCCTCCGTTTAGTGTTCTCGTTTAGTCTAATCTCGCGTAAAATTTAATAAAATACTCGTCGAACTCACTGTACACGTATACACACAAGTAAAATATATATTTTATATTTATTTTTTTTTTGGATTTTTTAGTTTTTTTTCGTCGTCGTCGTCCGAATCAGGACGCGAAGTCAGATTCTTCGTTATCCGTCGGCACCGCGTCCGCGTCGATAGCTATCATGTCTTCCTCGTCGTCGACCGGCATCGGCGGCGGCGGCGGCATCGGCATCGGCGGCGGCGGCGGCGCGAGTTCACTGTCTTCCACTCGAGGCAACCCGAGACCGATCGTCGCGCTTATTTTGGTCGTCGCCTGTCTGAACGAATTCTGTAACTTTTCCTGAAACGAAAGCGCGTCGGTATGAGTGCGGTTGCAAAAAACGGTTTCATTTAATCGCTACGACCTCATCAAAATTCAACGTCCTAATAATATGAAAATGTCCCGATTAGTTGATTACGATTTTAGCATCTGTTCTCGAGACGTGTCGATCATTTTCATCGAATAAACTGTTTTCGTATAAGGCATTTCGTAATCGATATTCGTCTCGGTCAATCTGTACAATCGTCAGCAGGATTGTTTTATATTATAAAGAGATTGTTACAAAAAAAAAAACCGAGCGCCAAACTATTTGTGTTTCCGTTTTAATTACGATTTATAAATCGTGTTTTTTATTTTTCGATCGATTATATTAAATATTTTATAATCTTGTTTTTAATAAATAATAGTAGCACACCCCACTATTATTGTGTTATCTTCGTGTTTGCTACAATAAATAATTATATTTTATAGTATTATGATAAGAATTACAAAATCAAGAATAAAATGTATTTTATATAATATTCGCTAATTACAAAATATTAATAAATATATATTAAATTATTTTAATACAAACTATTAAATATAATATTTAAACAATAATAAAATAAAGGGCTTGAGTATTATTAAAGTTTCGATTAAAAATCATCGTCGGGTGTAAAGAGCGCACCGGATAAAACCGGTCGTGACTTTTTTGCACGCTTAATACTCAAGGCAAGTCCTTTATTTTTATTATCGTTTAAATACATATATTTAATAGTACGTATTAAAATAATTTAATATATTTAATAATATTTTTTCATTATTTATGATGTAAGGGGTGCTTTTGCAGCATCTTGCTTACTTCACACTGTACGTTAATACAGTGCACGGTACGTAGGTTGGATCGAACAAAACACGCAAATTACCAATGAAAAATTACGTTATTTTATTTAGAGAAAGAAACGGATAAACACACGACTTCTGTACACAAGGGCTTCCGCTGCAGATTGCCTTGCCTGAGCTCACATATGCCCTTATAATACAGCAAGTCTTTGCGACGTTCGGTCGAAAAGGCTTGTTCTTCAAATTCTTTCCGACCGACGCGCGACGTTCCCATCGATTTTGCTTACATTGATTTATAAGTTCCAATAATTAATATTATGTCGAAAAGGATTATTAAGCACTCCTTTTCGACGTTCCCACGTTTATATAAAAAACAATTATACCGAATTTATTTCGGTGTGTGGTCGAAAAGATTTGTTCATCAATTCTTTTCGACGTTCACACCGTTTTAAATATCTTTTCCCATAAGCTTCTTGTTACTAATTATTACATGATACAGGGGTTCATTACAATGAGTATTCACCATTAAATATTAATATAACTACTTTGTTAATTTATTTTATATTTTTTATACTCGCTAATTATCGATGTATCTAACTTATATATTTTTTTTTCCGCACGGGCCTGCTGTATTGTACGTACTCGACGAACGCCATTGATGATTGGAATAAAAACGACGCGTTTTGTGTATATTTTAATATAGATTATACGCCGGGCATATTTTAGGCCCGCGCGCGCGCGCGTGCGTGCGAAATAAATAACAACGTCCAGAGAAGGTTTATATCCTGCGCGCACACACGTGAACGAATTTCGCATTCCGCGGGTAGGAAATATCGTTATTCCACGGGTACCTACCCGTTTAATTAATAATGCAACGTACACGATATATTCGCAAGAACCGAAATCCCCTCGCGCGGCCACCATATTAGGAGCTACCTACACCCGTTCCGCACACGTCGCGCGATTAATAATCCGGCGGGCCCGGGACGTCCGTCCGGACACTTGCAAAATATTCATAAGCCGCGCGCGCGTAGGTACGTACACTCTCGTACACATTACGCCGCCGCCGCGCCGGTTTGATAAAGACGACCTCGCGGGAAAAACCTCACGTTCGGACACGTCATAGATTCGGTTTTTGTTTTTAGTCGTGCGCGATAGGTCGCGTACACTCTTTAATCTTCGGCATTAATACGCGCGCAGGAGAATATTAAACGTGAAAAAAAAACCCTAAATCGTTGTCGTTTTATGATGCGCGACTAGGGTTACCAGATGGTGCCTTTAAAAAAAAGAGTACATAATATACAAAACCATACAAGCAATTTGAAAAATCTACTCTCATATTTATTATTTATTTAGTTAACAACTTAACATGACATTTCAAATAGATTTTGAACCACTAGTTGATTGAATATTTTTTGAATGTTTAGACGAAGACAATTAATGTTGTATTAAGTCAGCTTTGCCTTTATTGGCCAATGAAACAATTATGCAACAAATTTTACAATAAGCCTCGTGTTCATTTTCTGTTTTTTTTACACATTGGAAATTCTTTAATTAATTTTTCATTATATTTACATTTTCGGCGAGACATTTTTGATAACCACAAATCACAATTCACGAATACCGACGGACTACAGACGTACAACGTAGAAAAGTTCGTTCTGATTAAATTTATGTTTATGATTATGTTATTACTAGGGCTGGGATTTCGATGCACTTTGCATTGTTTTCCAAAGCTTACTGTGCAATGCTCGTCTTGTCACAAATTCGTTTTATGTACATTTGAATGAGAATAAGAAAGTTTATTTTGCATTTTTTGTCATTTTTTGGCATTTTTTAGTTTTCAAGTCATTTTCTTAATTTTTTAGGGCATTTTAGAGTTTTTGGAGCATTTTTTGAGTTTTTTTAAACTAAGTGTATGAATGAAATGAAATTTTATTTTAAGATTTTTACACCAACATGGTTTTTAAATAAATATAACAGATTATAAGTAGGTATTCGTAATTCGTATTATATAATTGGCTTATCGACGATAAGTTATCGTCATTATCGGACAAGGTATAATAAATAGGTTTAATATTAGCCTATTATTAATAGGTAACCTAACCGATGATATCGTTCGACGTTCAGTACGAGAAAAATTTTTAGATAGTAAAAGCATTTTTTTAGGGCATTTTTCGTGGTTTTTTAGGGCATTATTTAGAGTTTTAAGGTCATAAAAGCATTTTTTTTAGGACATTTTTCGGGGTTTTTTAGGGCATTAAATTCCCAGCCCTAGTTATTACTTTATTAGATTGGACGTGTGACATTTCGATATTTCCAGGGTTAATTATAAATAGAAAAAAGAGTACATTTTTGCCAATGGAAATAAAGAGAGAGTACAACAATTTTGAGAGCTCATAAGAGTACATGTACTCTTAAAAGAGTACTAATGGTAACCCTATCGTCTGGCGACCGGCAAAAAGAGCCGATAAAAACGCTACGGGCCGAGTATATTATATTGTTTCGACTGTAATTCGGTGTTCGGCTGGGGGAGGCTCGCGCGCTGCGACCTCGTGTCGCAATGGTTCGTTGTTCAAGCGTGCGATAATGATCCACCCACAAGGATCGCGAAATCAAACCGCCTCTGCGGTTTTTCGCGGTCTCGCGACACACCGGCACGGCCGGATAAATTTCGGCGGTAAATCGGGTTTTTGAAAAAAAATCCTCTACTCTTACCTGTACGACGTTGATGCACATGGACGTCAGCGCGAGTCCGAAAACCAAGTACACGATGGACACGATCATCACGAGTTGGCTCTGTAAATTATAAAAAAAAATACATATTACATATTATAGGACCAGTAAAAATTACCAAGCCTAGAGTGTCATAAATAGATTTGTTGATTATTATATTCGATATCGCGGTAACTATATGCACACGGTACACACTTACAAAGTATTCTTTTTCCAAACTTAAATTGATAAAAAAATCACTTGAGGAATTCTACTTCTCAAGAAAGGTTAAGTAATATATCAGTATTGAGTATTGAAAGAGGTCGTACTGATGAAATAAATATTGAAAAGATTATTACTGATTTCGCAAATGTTAAATCTCGAAAGAAAATGTTTTTTTAATATTTAAACATTATAAAATATGTAATAGGTATGTTATTATATTATAATGGTAATAATAATCATTATTTTTATTTCTAATGTTTTGTTATTATAATTTGTTATTATTATGTTTTTTATTATTAATATTTTATTGTAAATCATGTTTGTATTATCAATAATTATATAATATTCATATCATATACTTTATATACTAACTTATTTATTTTATCTACCCATGTAGTTTATTCTACAAGTTTTTTTATTAATAAATACACAGGATCACAATTTTATATTGAATAGATTATATAAAATTGTGATCCTGTGTTTCTACTACGTTAAAGCTCTACACAGAATTGTTTCAACGAGAAAATTATCCATCGGTTCTTTAAAATTCAATACATCCACAAATACTATCCTTTTTAAGGAGTAAAAAATTTCCATGCCGTAAACTACTACTTTTTTACTTATCTCAAGAAAGAGGGGGGCCCATATATGTACATTTGTTTGCACCTGGGTTTTCCTTAGCCCAGTCTTTCTTGCCTTAGTTACGGCACTGTATAGGACGCGAGTGAACGATAGTAAATTGTCGACGGAGGCATACACGAATCTATCGAGGTGGAATATCAAATATCTATTTGTTCACGCGAAAAAATTTAATAAACTATTGTCAACGGGTCGAGCGAAAAAAAACGGAAAAGTGACAATACGCGGGTTGAGTATTTTAAGTTTTCATTCCGGGGTTCGCGTCGATCGGGCTTTTACCTTGGGCACGAAGTCGCCGAATCCGATCGTCGACATGGATATGAAGACGAAATAGAACGACTCGAAGAATCCCCATCCTTCCTCGAAGCAGAAAACGATGGCCCCGATGACGATGTACAATACCAGCACGACGAACGCCACCGAAACGGGCAGGTTGAACTCGTCGTCGATCGTGTACACGCTGAGCGCCGGCGTGCTGGGCGAAGTCGGCGGGAACCCTGACGGGCCGTCCGGCACGCCGCCGAACATGTTGCTGGGCCTCCGGAACTTGGTAATGTCGTACACCATCTGCATGCCTTTCATGACCTCCTGGAACGAAAACGCGAGCGGTTAAATTCCCTAAATAACCCGAGCAACGGCCGCGCGATCGATCGAAATAGAAAAACAGAAGCCGATGTTATTTCGGCGGCATATTTTGTATTTTCCGCGTCGTCGGTTAGTCTGTTTTTTGTACGACGACGCACAGTGGGATATTTTCATAAAAACCTGGCCAAAATTAGAAATTTCAAAATGCATTTAGAACGATAATATTGTCGACAGTTTATCTATAATAGAGATAGCATTAATGCAATTCCTTTATATTTATAACGTCCATAATAGCAATAATTTTGATGCGACAATGCCTTAGAGCAGGGGTCTCCAAACTTTTTTATTCAAGGGCCACAAAATATATCAAATGCTCTTAACGGGCCAAAAGTTTATTAACACATATAATTTTTAATTTTATGAAAATATAGGTATACAAATATAAGTATATACTTTAAATCTTTTTATAAAATATTGTCTACAATATACTTAAATATAATTGGTATAAATTAAAATGATAATATATACATTGTAATTTTAATAATTTTTGAAATAATTTTTTTTTTTTTTAATGAGAAGTATGAAATTGATGTTTTTCTGCTAATATTTGATCGAATTGAGGTTGTATGTTACTAGTTCCAATTTTCAAATTGACTCCAAGTGTTTGTCAGTCATGGCCGATCTATATTTTGATTTGATGTATTTAATTTTGGAAAAAGTTTGTTCGCACAAATAAGTTGTAGCAAATACAGATATATATTATATTATATATTCAATTGGAAATTTTTTTAAATTCGGATACTGTATATCTGGGAGAAATTTATAAAAATCAACTAAAGTCTCTTGTTTGATTTTCAGTGCATCATTACTTTGTAAATCAATCATTTCCATTTGAAGGGTAGGAGGTAACTAAAAATTATTACGAAATAAGTCTTAGCGATTTGAATTTCAGAGTGAGTCTGTCCGGCTAATCCGTTTTTTAAAACGCTAAATTCAAATTCGTTTTGTTTATTTTACAAAGAAAAAAAAAAAAACGTAAGAATAAACGAGATTTATTTTTTTTAGTTTAGTGTCTATTTTCGTTTGTGCTTTTCTCTCCCTCTCTCTCTCTCTCTCTTGTAAATCGGAGTACATAATGAAACTAAAACCTTTGCACTGGGGTGTTTTTTTCCCCTTTTTTTTTCGTCTTCAATGAATTTAGCTCCCATTACAGCTTTAAATTAATTACTATCGTTGCCGAAACGCAATGGCCTATCAAATTAAATGATACCCTCGACCTCTTGTTTTAATGTATTTACTGTACACGAGAACGGGGAAGGGGTGATGATAAAATGACGATTCTTTTTTCATTTCAATTAGACGAGTAATATTATAACGGTTTGTTTTTATATAAATTTCCCACCGTCGCGATTAACGAACTTTACTCTCGGGGGGTTACGAAAAAAAAAAAAAAAAAAATAATAAAAACAACGTATCTTTTATATATAATTTTCTAATAATGAAATTATAATACAATCATGTTTGTACACTGCGCGATTGTTATACACATAATACATTACATTTTTACCGCCACTTGTTATTTTACTTTGAATTTTAATTGGTAGCCCGGCTATACGGTGGTAGTTGTTATTACAAGCGTCGAAATATCAGAACGAGCAAACAGTTTTGCGTGCGTTTCGTTTTCACGTTTACGCGAACAATTTGATATTTTTATAATATGAATTATTAATTCGGTTATTACGCGCGCGCCCGGCGGATCTAGAGAAAACAAAGGGGATGTTAAACACTTGCTATAAATACATTTCACTTTTAACCCGTTTTATAATGTACACAACGCATCATAAAATTATAAAATAATACGCTGCTGATACCGTGTGTCAAGTGTATTATCAAACACACACACACACACACGTGCATAATATATAATATCGTGTAATTTTAACGTCGGAGCACATAATATTATGAAATAACGACTAACGAGCTATGAATTCGCTGCAACAAAACGGTACGGAACGATTGCGACGTACGGGATTTATTTTCTCAAAGGAAACATTAATTGAGCGAATAATAATAATAATAATAATTTAATTGGCGCGACGGTATTATTCGTTTTCAGTACTACGGAATAATACTGTTTCGATTGTTGTTGTTGTTCGACTGTAAGTCATTCTGAAAGCAAGCGGTTCGCCGCCGCCGCCGCCGCGCGATAATGTGAGCCATTTCAACGATACACGTCTGTAGCAGTAGTATGTGAACTTTAAATATCAGTATTCGTCCTTTAAACGCCTACGAAAGGGCCAATTGTTAAATATTAACGTTTCCAAACTGTCCGTGTGACTTTTATTATACATTACAACTGCAAGTACTTCCATCAGTGGCGTAGCCACGGGGGGGGGCGGAGAGGGCTGCAGCCCCCCCCCGAAATGTTAAGGAAATTTAAAAATTATTTTAATGGTCTATGCAAGTCGCTACAAAAGTCTTAATTTGTATATTACTAATCTTAAAATGGTCATCTTTATTTTGTTCGTTTTCTATAGCTTCGGCCGTGCTAGTAGGTATTTATTTAATGCATATATTATTGTATAACCACAGATTATATGAAATTTTCATATAATCTGTGGTATAACATTGTGCATAGGTCGGTTTCATGATAAAAAATTTCAATTTTACATAATTTATGGATGCCTGATATAAATTATAAATTTCCAGCTCAAGATAATGGCAAGTTTAAACGAACTTTTCAGTTGAAATGGCTTAACACATTTAATTGGTTGGCTTATTCAAAACTGAAAGAAGTGGCCTTTTGTATGTATTGTGTACTTTTCTTGCATCAAACAAATTCTGGTAAAGGTTCTCACGTAGAACTAGGCAAACTTGTAACCAAACCTCTTATTAAATTAAAAGATGCGAAGGCTATAACGCAAAGGCTTTTATCACTTACAAATCAGAGTAAATTAAAAATCTTTACTCATTATAAAAGAAAAAAAAAAAATTTGTGTTGCGAATAAAAACGATCCAACGAATTATGTAAATTTTAAAACGTCTTTTAAATGGTATTTAGGAGCTGGTTCTCAAAATATGTTATAGTTAAACTAAATGTACTGAATTCAATAGTGATTTGAATTTTATGAATTTGCGAAATTATATTCCGTTGTTTTTTAATTTTAAAATATTCTATTATGGATTATTTTTTCTAGATCAAACTTTGTACAGTAACAATTAGCATATATTATTATGATAATGAAACGAACGAAAAACAATCAAAAGTGAAAACTACGGGTTTTTTTTTTTTTTTTTAAATAATAATAGGAGACAATATTATTTTATAACGACGAACTATAGTAATCTTATATATAAAAATGAATCGCAAAATGTGTTGTAAGCGCATAACTCAACAACCTCTGAACCGATTTCGCTAATTCTTTTTTTATAATATCCCTTGAAGTACGAGGATAGTTTTTACGGAGAGAATTATTAAGAAAATTAACCCTAAGGGGGCTAAAAGGGGTAAAAATGGAAAAAATCCTGAGTCACTGGAGCTTTGTGGTATTAAATTTTATCAATAGTTTCATTTAATATAGCAGAGGCCCCTAAAGAAAGGATTTTTCGAAATTCGACCCCTACCGGGGTTCAAAGGGGTAAAAAGGGTGAAACTAGAAAAATTCGCCTGGCCGGAACTGCTGGAGCTTTGAGTATGAAATTTGGTCAGCAGTTTCGTTTTATATAGTGGAGACCCCATGGGAAAAGATTTTTCGAAATTCGACCCCTACCGGGGTTCAAAGGGGTAAAAGGGGTAAAAATGAAAATAACTGATAAAATAAAAAGTTATACTGCACACGGGCGAAGCCGGGTTATTCAGCTAGTGTGAAATAAAAATTCAAACCGCTCGTTAAAAGTATGCTTTGTTCGCGGTAGAAAAAAATAAAAATAAAAATATCATTCGGTATAATATTATAGAAACGAGAGTAGATCATTGATCATGCGTGTCTCTCTCTTGTCATTCCAAGTCTGAGAATCTCGAAAACCTAAACCGCGAATCATTCGCGTAATTTCGCGATACCCAGTATGCGTATATACATGTATTAGCGTGCACAGTTCGCGCGCTATACGGTCCGCGGTTTTTTTTATATATTTTTTTTTAATTTTTTTTTTCAAGTTTGTCTGTGGTCATGGATCCACAGAGTCGGCGGTAAACAGTGTCACTTACTTGAACCGGCGCAGTTCTACGAACTTTTCTGCAGCTGCCGGTGTAGTACAGCCGCCGCACGAACGCCCAGACGAATTTGATGCCCCTGGTGAACATCTTTCCGAAATCGGCCAGTAGAATAAGAAATATCGGTATGCCGAATATCGCGTACACGATCGTGATCAAACGTCCAGTGTTCGTCGACGGAGCTATATGACCGTAACCTGAAATCAACGACACCGTTTTGAGTTAGACAAATTATTAACGACGACGTCAACACGCGGACCCAAGTCTCGCGATATACTAAAAAAAGGACGTAGAAAAAAATAAAATGACAAAATATTATTAAATATAATATATTATAATTCTACTGTACGTGTGTATGACAGTGAACTCCTCCCGAACGGAGGTAGTATGCGTTTGGGTGACGACGCCCCGGATGGTTTAGATTCACAAAATTTTTAAAAAAACCCAATCAGGGGAGGTGCTCAAACGGGGATTTTGTGATGTATTTTTGAAATTTTTGTTTTTAAATGGTTGCTAATGGTTATAAGTAGGGCTCGGATTTCAAAGCAAATGCTTCTTTTTATGTATATTTAAGATAGAAATCTAATTTTTATACATAAATTCGTTTCGCATTAATCTGATTTTTTTTTGTTTTTTTTTAGTGTAAATCAATTTTCAATTTTTTTTATTCAATTTTATAAAATTATAACTAATTTATGTTAATTTTTAATCATACTTTTTTTTTTGCTTTTTTAAAAAATTTCAAAGACTATAATAATATGCTTCCTCACAATTACGTCACTGTGTGTGTGTGTATCTTTATAGGAATAACGGTTGTTTTAAACGGTTCTGTGTTTTGTTCGTACGATAACGATGATATTGTTGTTTGCACGGCTCTTGCGTCTCCCCCCCCCACTACTCGAGGTGGGGGGGGGGTAAGGAGGGGGGCGTTTCGATTCCTAGCTTTTTGCCTACATAAATTATTATTATTATAATACAATACGCGCGCGTGTATGGGGTAGTATTATCCCAACATAATATTGTGGTTAGGTTAGGTTACAAACAATGGTTCGCGCCGTAATAATACTCTAGGTATATACTGGCCAGTTTGGGCGTGTAATGGATAAAGTTAGTAAAACCGGACCGGTCTAATTGAATTCGATTCGATCGGAAGAGGCGCGCGCGTGTAGGCCCCACCACAAACAGGTGTATTATTACGAGCGTGTTTAGCGTGTTCGCCTGGCGACGAATATCGTCCCACATTATAATCCGTATCGTGCGGCGGCGCGCGAGTTTATTTGCCCGTCGTCTGTCGAGACGAATGAAAAATAAAACGGTATATTATTTCAAACGCGCGTTTGAAATTGACAATCGGTTACGAGATTCGATCGTTCTCACGCGACGACGCGACGGTTGTTCGAATAAGAAGAATTGAATAAGCCATCTCGGTACGCTCCTCGGTTTCGTTTTGAAAATATCGTTAGCTTTGAAAAAGCACGCACGATTCGCGGTTTCGGACGTGACCGATTTACGCGAGACGCTCGTAATTTGTTTATATAATATGGGCTAGTCTGAGTGTGTTTATTCAATAACTAGCTGAATAACCCGGCTTCGCCCGTGTGCAGTATAACTTTTTATTTCATCAGTTTTTTCCATTTTTACCCCTTTTACCCCTTTGAACCCCGGTAGGGGTCGAATTTCGAAAAATCCTTTCCCATGGGGTCTCCACTATGTAAAACGAAACTGTTGACCAAATTTCATACTCAAAGCTCCAGCAGTTCCGGCCAGGCGAATTTTTCTAGTTTCACCCTTTTTACCCCTTTGAACCCCCTTAGGGGTCGAATTTTGGAAAATCCTTCCTTTAGGGGCCTCTGCTATATTAAATGAAACTATTGACAAAATTTAATACCACAAAGCTCCAGTGACTCAGGATTTTTTCCATTTTTACCCCTTTTAACCCCCTTAGGGGTTAGGTTAGGTTAGTATAAAAAAAGAATTATCGAAATCGGTTCAGGGGTTGTTGAGTTATGCGCTTACAACACATTTTGCGATTCATTTTTATATATAAGATAAACGGCGAAATCGAACACTCGAACACTGGACTTCCATCGTCGAGTAGAAACGGCGTTTGCAACACGATAATTTAATTTACGTATTTAACGTCGTTCTCGAAACAAACCATATCGATTGTTTAATCTCGATGAAAACAACGACAACGGCGCAAAGGCGATATAATAATGCGACGACGATGAACAAATCGACTGTACCCGACGACAATTCGCACAAGACTGAAACGACAAAAGTCGACTAGAGAAAGTCCATAGACATTTTCGCCCAAATCGATTTCATGAAAATCCTCTTTCGTGAAAAACACGATGGAATGTGATTTCACACGGCGGCGGGCGCACGAGCGAGGGGCCTCCGACTTGGGAAAATCGCAATTTAAAAAATTAAAAACTAAAAACCTCGTGAAAGTTTTTGTTCAGTTATAAACTAGTATGTTAATTTACTCGATAAAAAGTCATTCGAGTCGAATTTTCAACTCGTTCAATTCAATGAAATTTTTATAGAATTTTCAAAATGTAACATTCTGTTTTTGATCGAATCAATATCGCGATTTCGCAATTAATTTAATTGTAAAAACAAATTCTTCAACGTTTATAAAATTCTGGTCCTAGCAATAGGGCCTCCAAGAATCCGCCACTGCATTACTCGTTACAATTTCAACAAATTTCGGACAGTGTTGGCTCGCGACTCACGTGTGTGGTTTCGGACCCGTCGTCGGCGGCGAGCCCGTTGTAATCGTTGCAACGATTTGCGTACGCGTGGGAAGAGAAAATCACAACATTTGTCTCGATGTGTCGAACGGTCGCGACGAGAACGCACATCGAAAGGCTATCGGATTTTTAACACGTCGGCGCGGTATAGGACAGACATAATATTTCGGCGGACGATATTTTACGGCACTCGCACGGCCGTAATGGCTAAAATTTATGCTCTCTGCGGAGCGAGTGCGCGGCGGCAACACGGCGAGCTTGATTAATGAACCGTTTGCGTTGTAGTTTGGACGAAACGGCTGCGGTGAAAATGTGTTTGAAACGATAGGGCGACGAGGATGAAATATACGACAACGACTCGTGCCCGTCGCATCGCTCTTCTTGTCCGAACATCAAACGGTTATAATCCGTCAGCCGTTCGTTAGATTTATTACGATTTTGATTCGACAAACTTTGCGCGTTTGAGACATATCGCGGCGGCGGTACAATAATATATTCATATATTCGTCGCGAACAGAGCAATGTTTATGCGTCGAGAGTTGTGATTTGTTTTACTCCGACGGTTACCTATTGTTTTCATCGTTAAGGCTGTCGAAAAACGTCGTAGTGACTTACAGACACGTTTGGAATGGTGACGCGACGCCGATCGATTATCACGATTAGGGGCGATTCGTTTAAAACTTTCGCGAATCGAGGTGAGCGGTAAAGTCAACAGACACAGCGCGGGTAAGTACGAACCGGTGGCGAATTCAAAATTACTCGGTGGGAATTTTACTGACAACCGCCCCCCGAGCTATAAACTTTATACACGTGCGCCCAGCCCGAAAATCTCGGAGGCCAGTCGCCACCGATACGAACTAGCACGCGATATTCTAGTAGTACTGCGAAGCGAACGCGGAAAGAAAATCGAGTTAATTTTCGGTTTTTAGTCGAAAAAAGTGATCGATATATCAGATAAATAAACCAATAACAATTTACACGAGTAAATTACGATAGAGCAGACGAAACGAATCACCCGAGATGTGTTGGCACACGTGTTGTCTTCGTTGAGAAATCTCATTAGATTCCGAGAATTTAAACATCACGATGATGGTTTGTTTTCACGGTCGAGCGATCGTTTTCTAGCAAACCATATAATAATAATAATAATAATCGACGTCACGCGACTGTTTGCGCTTTTTAGTTTTTACGGCGAAACGACGAAAGTAGAACGATATTCGTATTACAGTGTGTTGGCGCGACGACGAGGTTACGATAATAAATAGGTACGATTAAGTTTTGGTTTAATAATTTCGGTATAAACCGCGTTTATTGCGCGCCGTAAAAGCGCGTTTGTCAAATCTTTTCGCCGCCGGTAAAAACGTGTATTCAAACTGGCCTTTGCTCATAAGACGATCGCGTCGTCGTCGTCGAGATAATATAAAACGGTGTCGTAAAAAGCAATCGCGATCAACATTTATGTGTCGCGTCATTTTTTTTTCCTCTCCGAGTAGTTAACTACTGGAAAAAAGAAAAATAATATTATACTCTGACCGCATGATTTTTTACGATAACGCGACGAGCTGTGACCGAGGCGCAAACCGTATCCGTCATAATATTATTGTAATATCGTGTCGCGTGTGCTTTCAACGAATCCCGTCAAGGTACGAACCGATAGACCGGGGCCGAGAGGGATTTTCTTTTCGGAAGGAGAATTTTAGTCCTTTACAACCGTAAAGGAAATCGTTGGAAACCCAACAATTATTGTCATCACGCACGGTACGTTTACATTACTAATTATTAGGGCTCGGATTTTGTAGCAAATGCTTCTTTTGAGAGGTGTGTGGTAGAAAGATAGAATTCTCATAGATAAATACGTTTTGAATCGTTCTGATTTCAATGAAGTAAAATTTTTTTTGCTTTTTTCCACAAAACTTGCTTTTTATTGCTTTATCCACTATTTGGTTATTTTTTCTTAATTTTTACATATTTTTCTTGAAAATTTAACTTATTTTTATGTATATTATACTTGGACAATAAATCATTATTGCCAGAAATTTTAAAACCAGTAAAAAAACCAGTAATAAATGTATGAATGATAAAATAACTATCGTTGAAATATGCATGGATTACATCGGTTGATGTGGAAAGGTCTTTTTCTACGTATAAATATAATATATTAGCAGCACCCAATAATAGAATGAGTTTTAATGAAAGTATCTTGACCAAACATGACGTGGTCGTAAATTCCTTTTTTAATATTTAATTTTATGTGTAATTGAAATTTGTTTTTTTTAGAATTAAATTTAATAAATGCTTTTTTTTTGCTTTTTTCGGCTACTTCAGATGCTTTTTTAAGGATTTATTTTGCTACAAAATCCGAGCCCTACTTAATTATTATTAAACCAGAGAAATGATCGTTTCTAATTTATTTTTCGAATTTTAGATTATCCTTTTCCATTCTGTCCACTCTGTTCGACCGTTATCATTACCGTGAGGTTTAGTCATTTTTGAGTAATCTCTTTGAAAACCTAAATCAATGGTTTCCGTTTATAAATATTAAGACTCGATTACGTTTTAACAACGGAAAACGATACGCGCAGCAATCGTTTCGATCGCGAACAAACGTGTGGAAACGCAGCGGTGGAATATTTCCAAAAATAATAAAACGCGAAATATAAATCGCCAATATTTTTCTTTCAGTCGTCTGGTTTATACGAGAGAATCTCCCTTCGCACGCGCGCGCATAATGTATACTTTTTTTACGACGTAAATATGTGCAAGCGTGTACACACAAACGACTATGTCTACGATAAACAGAATAATTCTCAAAACGATAAACATTCATTTTCTTAAAAAATAAATTGACGCGTCGCGAAAGAGTCGTTTTAATATTACCGTTCGGAGTCGGTATACTACATTTACGACATATTTGTTTATGCCAAAAAAAATAAATAAATATTTTTCACAATTTTTTTTTTCACTTTTAACCGTAGTCGTCGTCGTCGGCAACGTTTCTTAATTTCATCATTTTTCTGTTCAGGAATACTTTTTTGAAAATATCTATTCGCGTAACAATACGGAAACCAGTAGTTAATATTATTTACGAATAGTTAAAGTTTCGACTCTTCCCGACAAAATGCCGTCCCGTTTGAAAACACGAAATTATCCAAAGTATACACGCCGGAAACAAAGTGGAAATTCATTAAGACGTCAAAAATATAGTACCGACTTTTACGTTCGCAACGTTATGATAAAACGATTTTAAAACTCGAACGTAAAGAGTTTCGATTGAAATATCGCACAGACCGGTCTTGAAAACCCTATACAAATTCCCTGTATTACTGCGGGCCAGCAGAGAACCTTAGAAAGCAAAAAAAGAAAAGGTCAATAAAGGGTTTTTTTTGTCTGTCAATAATAAATAAAAATACTGATTGTCCCGTAAGCTGTTAAAACTTCTATGTTCATCATCGATTTTACGCCGCTTTTTAGCGGACGATTTTGAAACACTTGAGGTAACATAACAATACGTGACGTGAGTGCGTTATTACAATATTTTTGGATTATTATTTTTTTTTTTACTCGATAATTAAGTTTAATTACAATTTTTCTTTAAAATTTAAGTGTTTAACGATGTTAGAGTTTTAAATGAAAAATTAAGTTGAATAAAAATAATTATAAACGCCTATATTTTGTTATGTCTACTTCTATAATTTGTAATAAAAAACAGGTATTATAATTATTTTGATTATGTAAAACTTGATATGTTTTGTAAAAAAAAAAGGTATTCGACAAAAAATCGGTAGGGGGTCCGCGATTTCTAAAAAAAAAATCTTTCATCGGGGGAGTTTACATTAAACGCGCGAAAATAATATAAAACCATAGCCAACACGACACTAGTAAACCGATATTAGCCAAAATGCCGTCCCGTTTGAAAACACGAAATTATCCAAAGTATACACGCCGGAAACAAAGTGGAAATTCATTAAGACGTCAAAAATATAGTACCGACTTTTACGTTCGCAACGTTATGAAAACGATTTTAAAACTCGAACGTAAAGAGTTTCGATTGAAATATCGCACAGACCGGTCTTGAAAACCCTATACAAATTCCCTGTAGGTACATATTACTGCGGGCTAGCAGAGAACCTTAAGAACCTTAGAAAGCAAAAAAAAGAAAAGGTCAATAAAGGGTTTTTTTTGTCTGTCAATAATAAATAATAATACTGATTGTCCCGTAAGCTGTTAAAACTTCTATGTTCATCATCGATTTTACGCCGCTTTTTAGCGGACGATTTTGAAACACTTGAGGTAACATAACAATACGTGACGTGAGTGCGTTATTACAATATTTTTGGATTATTATTTTTTTTTTTACTTGATAATTATCAAGTTTAATAAAAATAATTATAAATGTGTATATTTTGTTATGTCTACTTTTATAATTTGTAATAAAAAACAGTGATTATAATTTTGGTTATGTAAAACTTGATATGTTTTGTAAAAAAAAAAAGGTGTTCGACAAAAAATCCGCGATTTCTAAAAAAATCTTTCATCGGGTGAGTCTACACTAAACTACGTTTTAGAAAACGCGGAAAAATCCAATAAAATTTTGAAATTTTCAAAAAGCGATTTCGAAAACGTCCCCGTACGATCCGGGAAGGCTACCCTACGGTGGTTACCTATGGTCGTGACCACGGTGAAACAGTAAATGGCCGAGTTGACGAAGCTCCACGAGCTGCGGCCGCTGTACGTGGTCGTGCCCGCCTCGAACGCGTCGTGAAGCTGCTCCTCGAACTCGACCAGTTTCCTGCGGGCCGTCTGTTTCCACTGGTCCTCGCCCATCCGCCGGCTGTCCGTCCACAGCCCGTTGAGGAAGTCGCGCTTTACCCGCTTCACGCCGCACTTGTAGAACGACTCGAACGCGCCCTCCGTGTAACGGAAAACCACACCTCCCACGCCGCAAATCACCACCAGTATCACCTGCGGGCATCACACGCGCCGTCATCATACGCGTGTCCTGCGGCCTCGCCGTCCGGAGCGTCCTGCGCGGCCGGCAACGCGCGCGGAGAATACGGTCTTTTCTCCTGGTCCGGCAAAAAAAACCTCCCTTATTTCGAGATAACGCCGTGCGTGGCGTGTTTAGGTCATTTTGTCAAGGGGGGTGCGGGATATACGTTGGCAAGGGGGGGGGGGTGAGACTTATCATTTGTACTCTTTAAAGTACTAATTCAATTATATATTTAGACATAATATTATATTATTACTAGGGAACGGATTTGAATGCAAATTGCATTTTTATCCGAATGACCGAAAACATTGCTCTCCAAGCACAAAGTTCATTTCATACATCAAGGAATTAAAAAAATGTAACTTTTATTTTGCATTTTTTGACATTTTAAGTGCATTTTTTATGTTTTTAAGTCATTTTTATAGAGGAATGGATAATATTCGATAAAAATGTATGAATAAAAATAAAAATAAATATTTATTATGTTACGAAATTACGAAATTATTGTTGACACGTGTAGATGACACACGTATAAAAGATAATTGAGAAGACAAGAGGAGGTTTTATTGTATTTAAATATTTTTTATAAGATACATTTTTCATAAAAATGTGTTTTTTTTTATAAGTTTCAAATTCAAAATTGTGTTTTTATTGATTTTAAATACATTTTTAAAGTTTTTAGGGCATCTTTTTATATTAAAGCATTATTCTAAGGAATTAAGTCGTATTTTTTTAGGACATTTTTCTTATTTTTTATGGCATTAAAATCCGTTCCCTAATTATTACTGTAACACAAAATCTAATGTTCTCTTTGGACGGTTATAGACAAAAAAAAAAATGGACGATTGACGATATTAATTTACGATTTACGATACTAATTATTGTTTTCAATCGTATTTAGCAGTAATAGTAATGTTAAGTGAATCATATTTCCGAATGTATATCAATATTCATTATAAAGCGTAGCGTTTTCAACCATTTTGTTCTGTATTTCTGTAATATATAACATTATTATACCTATAGGTAAAAAAAAAAATGCCAAGGGGGGTTTATCCCCCATACCCCCCGCCACTGTGTGAGTAGTGGTGGTGGATACAACGGCGGAAGAGGTATCGATTGATAGAATAGCCGTTTTTAGTTTGCCATGAAGAAGTCTGGTTCCAACAAGACGGGGCCACGAAATGACACGAAGAGTAATGAACATTTTCCTGGGAAAGGCTTTGTCAACACAACGAAGGACGCAATTTGACGGACACGTTGTTTAAAAACGATAATAATTATTTAATTTAACGTAAAACGGCATAGTGCATATTTAAAAATAAAAAAAAATTGTCCGTATCTTTGTTTGTTTATTTGTAATTGCCTTTTGAAATACGAGAGGTGTTTTTGCCGGACCCTGGTATAATATCGCGGTCAGAACGAGCAACGTGCGTTGTAGAAACTCCTTTTGCAATAAATTCTTGATGTTTCGAAAACGAATCGAAAACTTCTAAGAAATTGTTTGAAACTTTTCCCTATCGCGGAAGTCACGGCGAAAGAAAGGTCGTTGTCGATATATTATTACTTTAACTGCGCTCAAATATTCGCACGTTAGTCGCGAATTTTCAATAATCAACTATTAATTTACACGTCTACTTTCGAGTAATGTATAATAACTATTGTGCTTGTACGAGTACACACGAGTTTAGGAAGATTAGTCATGCGTAGGCGCAAAAATGTTATCGACGGGTATAAATCGTTATGGAATATAGACCAAGAATGTCGATAAAACTAATAAACGCGGACGAATAATAATAATCAGGGTTCGGGACTTATAGCATTTGCATATCCATCATAGGTGATGTAAAACATAGCAGAGTGATCTACAAATACGTTTTGTAGTACAGAGAATTAAAATATGAAATTTTATTTTGCATATTTTGGGGGTTTTTGCATATTTTAAAGGTTTTTGCATATTTTTTGCTTATTCGACGATTTTTAATGATTGATGGTTAATATAATTGTTCAAAATGTATTAATTAAAATGTTGAACGATTAATTGCGAAAATTTGTTTTGTAGTAATACTATTTGTGTAGCTATCTGTCACAAAAATGTAGTACATGCACTTGATTTATAAATACCTACTCAACAAATCGAAAACCATGTAGTTATCTGAGTTATGGTTAATTGAAAAACGTCTGATATGTGTACTTATTTACAGGCTACATTCGTATCGCTCGGCAAGTGATTAAAATAATCTAATTTATTGAGAGATCGATAAACTGCACCGGTACACCAGTACAATTACCTATTAAATTTAATTTTTTAAGTATAAAAAAATTTATATATTATATATACCTATTTATTAATACATATTATATCAAATAAATCTTTTTTGTTAATGATTTTTAATTTTTTTTAAAATTTTTTAGTGCATATTATTTTCATTTTTAGTGCATATTTTTAAGTTTTTTGGGTCATATATAAGCGCATATTTTAGTGCTTTTTAGTGCTATAAGTCCCGAACCCTGATAATAATGTATGAAGTCGGTCGTGTCCGCCGCCGGAATGAGTCGTCGGTTCCGAATTTAACGCCTCGCGTGGCGCGAAAACTACGAGCCAAAAGAAAATACGACAAGGGACGACCGCGCGCGGCTGTGGTGGCTAGGAGGTGGCAGGTAGGCGTTGCGAAAATATCAAACGTCCGCGCCAGCTGTCGAGAGCCGGCGAAAACGGATAAATAGGTACCTGATTTTTCGTCGGCTCGATTTATTTATACTTTAAAAATAAATAGTTTCACGCGAACGCGCGGTATACGAATGCGGAGAGAACGTCTCGGATTTCCACGCGTTCGTCTAGTTTTTCTCCCCGGTCGCGATCTACATCGTAACGGGCAGTGCGGTGCGGTGCGGAAAACAAAGAGAGAAATTAGCGCACGTATAAATCGATTACGATGTACCGTTTCGACGAGGCAATCGCGTCCGATCTTCCTGAACTCGCGCCACTCTTCGCGGTGGTCCTGCAGGAAGCTCCGCCACTCTTGTCTCAGTCCCGTGCTCGCGGCGGCGGCGGCTGCGGCGGTGGCGGCGGCGGCGGTCTTCGTTTCCTTTCCGCGGTCCTTGGCCTTTTTCTTCTTCTTCCTTCGCCTGGTCGTCGCGTCCGCGCCACCGCCTTGCACGGATTCCAGGAGCGTTTTCTCCGAGCTCCAGAAACCGTCCGTCTCGTAGTCCGTGTAACAGCTCTCGTCGTCGCTCTTCTTCGTCATCGTCGTCTCGCGCACTCACAATATTATATCGATCGCGGGTATATCGTCGAAGAAGAAAAAAACAAACCCGCGCAGTTACGTCCCGACGACATATAAAAATATCTGTTCGACTCGTCGGCCGTTCCAGCTTCGCCGCACTGACGGCGCACTGATGTGGCTCTTAGAAAAAGATTTGTTTGAGCAAAAAAAACAAAACAAAAATCGTTATAAAAAAAAAAATCAAAACTGTGTCACACCGCGCGCGCGAATCGCCCGGCCGTCTCTATAAATAGCCGATAGAGTTAAATTTAACCGCGCGCGCAGCTGTGTCTCGTCGGAAACCGACGACATGCGCCCGAGGATCGCCAATAGTAAAACAGACACTGTCGTCGTCATCGGCGGCGGCGGCCTCCGCGAAATCAACAAAAAAAAATACCAAACGAAATAACCTTAATATTCCGATTTCGCGTCCGCGAGATAGCGACGTACTTACATACCGTCGTCGTTGCGCTCTCCAAATAATATTATCGACCCTAACCGAATCGGGCGCAGGAAAACGAAACGCGAATAATCGAACTGTGAGTCACGTGGACAATTTATTGAGCGCAGAATTATTGAAATCCATAAAAAGAGGAATTATTTTAGGGTTTAGGTCAGAAATGCGTTTAACAACTCGATCTTTTTCAAGTCCAGTGGATTTGAAGACGTATCGACGCTTTAAAAAAAGAGAAATATAATATTTGAAATCAATATCGGGTTGTAATAACAACGTTATAGTAGCGAAAAATATATTTTCCAAAAGGAATTGTTCAGAACGTTTGATCGAAGGTCAAATCATCAGGGCGCGGATTTTTATGTAATAAAAAAGTCAAAATATTTAAATATTTATGTTGTTATTTTTGCCAAAATATGTATTAAAAATCACGAAATATTTAACAACTGCTTTGACAACTTTGCTGCATCGTCCACACATCGCCGGGCTTTCCAATAATCGAAAGCCCGGCGATGTGTGGACCCAACCTTTTTTATTCTACGCCCCCCTTTGTATATTTTCGAAACTCTCGCGCCCCCCCCCCCCCACCTTCTATAACGTGAAAAATATATCACTTTTTTGTGTACTTTACGAAGAAATTATAAAATATCCGGGATGAATTCAATTTTATTGATGATAATAATTATAATTTTTCATATTTTCCCTACATTTTAAAATAAAAATAATTTAATAAATAAAAACCGTATTTTGTAATGACTGCTTACGCCTCCCCAGAAATGTTTACACGACCCCCCAGGGGGGCGCGCCCCCCAGGTTGGGAAACGCTGGATTATTGTGATATTCGATGTTTCTAATTTTTTTACGACTTGAACCGAAAAATAAAAATTTGCGGAAATATATGCTAAATTATTTTCCGGCTCGTTATTAACCTAACCGATATGGTGACATCAGAGGAATCGTAGGTTCGTCGAGTTACGACGCGCGACGTCGATAAACGTCGAAAAACAAAACGTCCAATAGAATCGGATGGTTATTTTTGACATTTCTGGAAATTTAACATGTACATAACATTTATAAAATATGAAATATTTGCAAAATATGTACTTATTAGTGAAATATTTAAAAACATGTATTTACATCCAAATATTATGTGAAAATATACAACATAAAAAAGTGTCGTTTTGTTCAGGGTGTTATGAAACGCGCTTATTTTCAATCAGAACGAAGATATGTGCTGTATTCAATAAAAATTATGTATTTACATAAAAATCCGCGCCCTAGTAATCAATAAAAGCATAATAAATAAAATGTAAACGTAATATTTGTGCACCAAATGTCAAAATTTTATTTGTCGCGATGAAAAAAATGCTAATTTGATATTTATTTTTATTTCAATCGTTGCAGTCTCCGAGCGCGCTCGACTGTCTGTTTGCGCACTAGATTCGTACTCGATTAATAAACCCGTGCGATGAGAAATGCAGTCGGAGAAGTCGGTCCTACAGCGAGCTCTTGTCTCGAACGAATACCCGTTCGACGCAGTGGCGTGTCATACACGTGTGCAATGTGTGCAAATGCCACGGGCCCTTGGCCCAATGGGGCGCATTATTAAATTTGTTATATTTTAGTGAAGAAAGATCAAGTGGACTTGGAATTTTATCTATTGAAAACTCGATCGAGCTCGTCAATTAAATTTAAAAGAAATAATTAATAATTTTGCTGAAAAAAAAGCACGCAAACGAAATTTCCATTGAATTGTTATTATTAGGGAACGGATTTAAATGCTCTGAAAAACAAGAAAAATGCCTTAAAAAAATGCTTTAACATCAAAAAATGCACTAAAAAAATGCCCTTAAAAACTTTAAGAATGGGTTTATATTCAATAAAAACAAGATATTAAAGAATCTAGCTCTAAAATTAAAGAAATTAGCAGATACCATTGCAGTACAAAGATCTGTAGTAAATGCATTATTTTTTTGGAACGGTATTAATTAATATTTGAACAACTTCACTTTTTTTATTTTTTTGATTATCTAGTGCACGTAAATGTTTTTCTCTACCCACATGTTGTGTCACGGTAAATTTTTTTTCGGCTGCCACTCTGACCTCACAAATCTTACAAAAAAGAACGCTTCCATCGGTAGAAAAAATTGATTCCCCATATTGTTGAACGTATGACCGCAAACGACAAACATCTGAAGATTTGGCCTTAGACATTTTCAACGTAACATAATACATATTTAGGTATTTTAATTTTTTTTAGAATGAATGTGGAAAAAATGACTTAAAAACCACAAATTGCACTAAAAATTTCAAAAAATGCTTTTAAAATGCATTAAAGTCTTGAAATTGCAAAAAAATACAAAATAAAAGTTACATTTTTTAATTCTTTGATGTATGAAATGAACTTTTTGCTTGGAAACCAATGTTTTCGGACATTCAGAAAAAAATGCAATTTGCATTCAAATCCGTTCCCTAGTCATTATTATAGTCCTATCGTTATTAATAGAACATATTTATTTTATTTGTATGTAATTTCATCTTTAGGGCTCGGATTTTGTAGCAAATGCTTCTTTTGAGAGGTGTGTGGTAGAAAGATAGAATTCTCATAGATAAATACGTTTTGAATCGTTCTGATTTCAATGAAGTAAACTTTTTTTTGCTTTATTTTGCTTTTTCCCACAAAACTTGCTTTTTATTGCTTTTTCCACTATTCGGTTATTTTTTCTTAAACATATTTTTCTTGAAAATTTAACTTTATTTTATGTATATTATACTTGGACTATAAATCATTATTGCCAGAAATTTTAAAACCAGTGAAAAAACCACTAATAAATGTATGAATGATAAAATAACTATCGTTGAAATATGCATGGATTACATCGGTTGATGTGGAAAGGTCTTTTTCTACTTTTTCTAAATATAATATATTAGCAGCACCCAATAGAATGAGTTTTAACGAAAGTATCTTGACCAAATATGACGTGGTCGTAAATTCCTTTTTTAATATTTAATTTTATGTGTAATTGAAATTTGTTTTTTTTTTAGAATTAAATTTAATAAATGCTTCTTTTTGCTTTTTTCGGCTACTTCAAATGCTTTTTTAAGGATTTATTTTGCTACAAAATCCGAGCCCTATTCATCTTGTTTTTTATGTCGTTGAAATTTTAATAAAAATAGAAAGTACCTATTGCATAAGATTTTAGAATTTTAGAATAAAAACTCTTACTTTAAATATTTGAATCGATGTATCTATATATCTATATATTATTTAGAATAAAAAGACGAAGGGGGCGTTTTTTTTAGTTTTGCACACAGGCCCATCTTTGGGATAAACCGCCGCCACTGGTTCGACGATCAACCCCCTCAGAGGACGTGGCATAATAACATCGCGTTGTTATTACAAAAATATAGACGTCGTCGCTTTTACTGTGGAAAAAACAACGTTTAAAAACTTTATGCCAAACTCTTGTTTACTACTCATATTTTAACGAACCGAGTAACATGAAAAAAAAAAAAAAAACCAAAAAAAACTAAAAACTAAACGGCCCGGCGATTGAAAACGCACCACTTCCGCGCGGCGTTTGTGAAAGAAAAATAAAAAACACGCTTTTCGAAGACTTTTACGCGGTTCGTTTGTCGTACAACGCAAAAGAAAAAATATTTGTACGTTTAACACGTCGTGTAGGACGATAATATCTTGTGATTTTAAAGTTCTGGTATTCGTTTATTCGTTTCGGGATCGCCGTGAGATGTGACTCGAAGCAGTTTGCAGTGTTTGATGAAAAAAATAATAATAATAATAATATACATTTCCCGGTTTTTTTTTGTCGCTCCGGGCGGGCGGCCGTTCGTTCGTTTTTTTTTTTTTCCAGAATATTTCACAAACACATTATTTATTTATTCTTGTTTGCAATAACGGCCGGTGGAAGCAGCTCTTGAAAAGTTAAGTGAATAATTAAAAAAAAAAAAAACGAAAAAACTTATTTCGTCCAATTATTAACATAAACGTTAATGATTCCCCTTTAAAAATAATTATTTTCACGCACTGAATATATTATAGACCTTAAAAACGTGTGCTTTTTATTTTACAACTTAAACTCGTAATAACGCTGCTGTTTGCATAACTAAAATAGATTAAATAATTAAGCATGTGTCTACACATAATAGCAGTGCGCCGATGCTTTTTTTTCGACTCGTTTCCATTTAAATTTTAAACTTAATTGTACGGCCTGTAACCGGCGCGGCGCGGCGAGAGAAAAACAAATACGCTTTAAAAATTCTCGATAGTCAAACGAAAAATAAACTTGGCTAAAAAATATTATAATAAATACATTAATTCGATTGGGACCTTCGCGAAAATCAACTTGTAATTCGTTGCTATCCGTAATCCGTTATTTACGTTGGTGATTCGACCGTTTCCGTTTAATAATACAATTATTATATAACTTAGTGATAATTACTATTTATTGTCCTTTTTTTTGTGTCCTAGTGATTATCACATCACTAAATATCAGGATAATTTAACGGAACGAAAGGTAATAAATCCTATGTCGGTAAAACAACCGTTCGTAATAAATCATGACGATAAATTCACCATCAATAAGTAAATGGTATTTTATAATAATTCTGACGATCAATTTGTATTCACGTCGAACGTTCGAGAATTATTATTATTGAGTAAGCTTACATAATATGTTATCAGTTGTTATCGAAAACTTGCTTTTCAATATTTTTCATTGCATTTGATTGCATTATTATTGAATTTACTTTGAACTCTATAAAAAACTATTTGATTTTTTTTCATAAATGTGTACAAATTTACAAGTTCGTCCTGGCGGGTCGTGTTCTGAACTAATACTGAATATTATTGTCTTTGTTTTGGTTTTTTTTTTTTTAAAAAAATTCGGGTTGTTTTAAGTTATTATGATTTCATTACAATTAATACAATCATAACTAATATAAAATACGTTTCGAAATGGATCGTTTTTTTTTTTTTTTTGAAATTCGTTTCTTTTTTCACTTATTTTTATACTATGAACTTGTAGTATGTTATTCGTCTGACCGAAACGATCATTATTATGACTTGATATGATGGCTTGTATTTTTTTATGAAATGATACATTCAAAAAGGATGGATTCGCCGCGTTACATTTTCAATTGTAATTTTATTGACCAGCAAATTGTCAAATAGGTCAGTTTTTCGGATTTATTTTCGGAAAAAACCACTTTAGACAGGTTTACTGTTTTCGTATATTTTGACTCGACTCGAAAGTCAGTATGTATTGAAATATATACATGTTTTTCTATATAATATACAATATAAAGTATCAATTTAAGTTTAGTGACTTGGTGGATTTTCACTTTGTCAAACGTCCAGTTATACGGACGATAAACCATTTTAGACAATGTAAACCTATGCAAGTGTATATTGCCAGCGTTTTAATCTTACTTTTGTAACACGACGCATTTTTATCGATTAAAAAAGTATATTTAAATACTACGCCGATACATTTTATATAATATTAAGTGAATGAATATAAAAAAAACAATACACTCTTGAGTAAAACATTGAAAATCGTTTCACTGGTTTTGTAGACCGATAATATTAATTATTACGAGATGAGATATTTTAAGATCGAAATTCCAAGATTTACTCGTTTTTTTTTTTTTTTGGAAAATCGAAATGCTAATGAGTATTTTAAGTTACGTTTCAACACTTGCACGCGTTTGCCACTGAAGTGTACACAACAATTGGCTCTGACATCGAGGTCGTGTAATTATCGAATCGGACAAAGTGAATTTAACCAATGCCAGGTGTTTCTTAATGTCCAAATGTTTAATATGTATCGATAGGTCATAAGATTTTCAGGGATTAACGACGTTAACGGTTGAAAATTAGTCTCTCTCTCCTTTTCGACTTCATAAAAGATTAATAATCGTTGTGGATCATCAACTCGAACCTTAATCTTCAGAACGAGTAAGTTTTTTCATACTGTACGTAAGAACCATCAGATCGGGCGCGACGGCCCATATTTTTTCTCTTTATACATATAGCGCGCAAAATGCACACCCATGCAGTACCCATTTTTATATACAAAAATCCACCATAAAGGCGTGCCATATCTTCTTCTCTTATATATAACTGTAACGTGCTTTTTCTTGAAACCCTCCCACAGCCCAAACCGCTGGACCGATCGGGTTGAAATTTGGCACGAAGATAGCTGTTATGGCGTAGACGCGCAGGATTTTTGAAAATTCCACCCCTAAGGGGGTTAAAAACGGCAAAAACGGAATAAATTTTTGGTTCCGATCGTTCTAAAATTAAGTATACGTACTCTGTAACGCAAATAAACATTGTTTATAAATTTAGTTTTGTGAAATTCGACCCCTAAAGAGGTTGAAAGGGGTGAAAAAGATGAAACTAGAAAAAATCGCCTGGCCGAAACCGCTGGAGCTTTCAGTATGAAATTTGATCAGCAATTTCGTTCTGTATAGTGGAAGCTTCTTGAGAAAGGATTTTCCGAAATTCGACATCTACCGGGGTTAAAAGAGGTGAAACGGGTAAAAATTAAAAAAATTCGCCTGGCCGGTTCCGTTGGAACTTTGAGTATAAAATTTGGTCAACAGTTTCGTTTTGTATAGTGGAAGCTTCTTGAAAAAGGATTTTCCGAAATTCGACCCCTAAGGGGATTTAACACGTTCACGGCCACGTGTCAACTATAGTTGACATGGGGTCCATTGATTTGTATACGGATTTATTTGACCCGGGTTTATTCTAATAAATATTATGATAATATGGTTTTTTTAAACAATTCTCTACGTATCGATTGATGTATATTTGGTTTTTAAATCTGACCACTAGATAGATGTTTGAAAAAACCCATTAGTTAGGTAAATCGGTAAAAATAAATTTTTACATGTAAAATATCGTTACTATACTCATATCGTGTGTTTGTTTAATTAACTATTAAATAATAATAGCAGTCAGCTGATAACGGGAAAATGTCAATTATTATTATTATTTGGGCAATACACATTTTTTATACTGAAACCCGGCAAGGACGGGTTATATTCAGCTAGTATTATATACGAGTATTCAGTTTATTTATCAATAGATAAAATGATATATTTTTTGCACTATTATCTAGACTTACCTATGGTCGTGAACACCGTGCCGCAATAGAACACTGCGTTTAAATAATTCCATTCTGGTTTCATGCTGTTTTTGTCGACGAAAAAGTATTCGTATTTCTGAATGAGATATTTGGTTTCTAAGAATATCGAGTCATTTTTCTGTAACGCCGTTCCCATCAACTGAAAACGAAACGTTTAATTCATTAATTAAGCCAATACTTCCGGCTTTCACGACTTACACTTTAAAATCTAACCCGTTATCGCGTTTAATTTTAATATAGTTTTTGTCGAACATAATATATATATTAGCACTCGGTGATAAATACTCATCATTAGGGAACGGATTTAAATGCTCTAAAAAACAAGAAAAATGCCTTAAAAAAATGCTTTCACATCAAAAAATGCACTAAAAAAATGCCCTTAAAAACTTTAAAAATGGGTTTATATTCAATAAAAACAAAATTTTTAATTTAAAACTTATAAAAAAAACACATTATTATAAAAAAATCTAATAGTGGGTAATAATCTGTTGTAACTTGTATGTATATTATATTTTATGTCTACACGTGTCAACAATAATGTCGTAATTTCGTAACATAATACATATTTAGGTATTTTAATTTTTTTTTAGAATGAATGTGGAAAAAATGTTGAAAAAATGACTTAAAAACCACAAAATGCTCTAAAAATGCATTAAAGTCTTAAAAATGCAAAAAAATGCAATTTGCATTCAAATCCGTTCCCTACTCATCATTATCGACAAGTCGATTTAGTTTCGAAACGGGTTCTAATATTTTGTAAGTCGACTCGTTTTCATGGGTTTATTATAGTATAATAAATTAGTTTTGTTGAAATCAACCGGTGCGTTTTTGAACACTCGTGACATTTTAATTGTCGTCTGTTTTTAATATTTATTAAAATATTAACCGTTTCGGCTAATATTTTGCATTATGTTTAACTTGGCGAGATCGTTGGGAAACGCACTGATAAAAAATCGGCTAAAGGAGGCTTGATTTATTCGCGAAATCCACGGCGAATAGACCTTTGAAGGCGACTCTTCACACACGAAAGCCCGATAACATCATTAATGATGTAAGTTCATTACGACATTAATGTTGACTCAATTAACTCGAGTAAACACATTTTTAGTTTCTCGGGCGGAATTATAATTTGAAAATTCTAAAAGACTAAAATCTTTTAAAAGTTTGTTGCGTTTCATTTTGTGTTTTCCGATGGAGACACGGCCTGGGTACACGTTTAATTGGAAAACGAAAACGAGTGTTATTCTTTTTAAAAAACCGAAAACGAAAATCCGGTTGGAAATCTGCTTTTCCGGTACTCAGGGCGAGTAATCAAAAGTGAGTAATATCAATAATAATAATAATATTTATTTTTATTTTCTTTAATCTTTTTTGTACCGATCGTTATCATACTTACGCCGGCAACTTTGACGATCAGCCGCTCTCTCTCGTTAATAATATCGTTCGCCTGGTCGTTTTTCGATCTCCTCTCGACCGTTTGAAATATCAACGCTCCGGCCGCACAATAACCGGCGGCTATGAAGAGCAAGAAGAAATGGGTTAACCACTTTCTGGACCATTCTCGGATTTTATCGTACATCCAGAACACGGCTCGTTCGCCAAAGCTTAATCTCGATTTGGCCGTGGACATGATGTCTTTGAATCCTTTTTTTTTTTTAAATAAACACGATTAGTTTAGTTTAGTTTTTTGCAACTCCGGGTCGGGAAATCGGTGATTTATTTAAAAATAGAACTCTTGTGTTTACAAAATACTTATATTTAAACTTAAAAAACCGCTAAAACCTAGTGGATTTTTCGCGCGTCTGATGTTATAAATATACGATTGACAATAATACGAAACACCTGTGTACACGTGATTCGCGCACGTGACTCGATATCAACGGTTACGCTAATTATTAATATAAATAATAAAATGAAAAATAAAAAATTAGGTCTTGCCTGTAGTATTACGTAAAAGAATAGAAAAGTGCTTAAATATTTACGACCGGTTTCGAATAAAATTATCATCGTCGTCGGGTAGAAAAACGTCGAGTATTAACCTTTAAACATAATTATTTTTATTTATTTTATATAAATAATAGCTGATGTTGTTTGAAAATCGTCGGAGTTTGAGAAAAAAAAAATATAATATATGAAATATATAAAAATAAATACGTTTAAAGGTTAATACACTCGTATAACACATACTCGTTCTACCAGACGATGAATTTTCCGGTCGTAAACATTTATGCACTTTTCTTTTACGCGACACTCCGGGCTAGACCAATTTTATTATTTTTAAACATTAATATTTACCACACTGTCGCGTGCTCGTCGGATCGGGACGATTTCAACGCATTGCGTTTGTTTTTTTTTTTTAGCTTCGTAAATGAAAAATTTGTTTCCTCCGGTAATACTGCGGTTTTTCATCTTTGACGGTTTTTTTTTTTACTTTTTCCGTCGTGTTTTCGGTACGTTACGCATAGACTTTTGGGAAATTATAATTAACTATATATATTCTGAAAATATGAAAACATTATTACGACGGGTAAACAACTATTATATATTATGTATTTGCGCGATATTCGTCTGAGAATTTGAAAACATTTACAGTAGGTAAACAACTACGCATACAACACACACGCGACGTGTCACGTCAGACATTTATTTTTGGCACCATTTATTATTATAACGATTTTGTTTAAGAAAACGAAGCTTCTTTACTCGCAATCTAAACAGTTAAAGTATGTTTTCTTCAAATAAATATATATCGAAATGGAAGGCAGAAAAAATGCATACTAATTAGTTGACAGTAATAATTACGTATTATTACAGACATTTATTTTTTGTTCCTCATTAAAGACAATAAAATGCGCTGTGATGTTTTCAATAAGTTATACGGGGGGTTTTTTTTTTTTTTTAAAATTCTAGTTTTAATAAAAAATAGTTGGGATTTTAATTTTTAGTGCATTTCTCATTGCTTTTTGGCGCACCGAATATTACAGTATCGCGACAAGCACGCGGTAAATCCGACGACGACGTTTTAATATTCTCCCGATCTCGTCCGCGAATTTCACAACTGCAATGCGATTTCGTATTGTCGCCGCGCAAATTTAACGAATCGTAATAATAATTAACGAAAAAACAACACGTTTAAATGCGGTAAAAGCGGGTTGTCGTTTAAAATATTTCCTTTTGTCCGTTTTCAGGAAACGCAGTGCGTTTTCTTTGGTTCGGCTATTATTATTATTATTATCAGGTAAGTAATGTCCCCGCAGCGTGCAGGTATTGCGCGCATGTCCTCGCCAGTACCATAACCGAGGATTAATTTTCCGGTCGGATGTCAAACAATTATTAATGTTATTTCCGACTACGAGAGCGAGACAACGCATAACCGAAAAACCGTAATAAAAACTTTGATTGAAATTTGTCAGACGAAACGAACGATTGTGTGTGTCCGAGAAACGTCGAAAAACCTGGCTTTTGAGAAGTATAACAATGTCAGTGTATAAAGAACGTACAATATGGAAATGTTTAAATATTCCAAGAGGATCGCGATATTATTAAATTTATTTTCACCGTTCGTATATTAGCGCGTTCCCGAATTATTGTGACATTTTCGAGTCGAGTCGCACACGGTTTTCTAGTACGCTTTTATTTCTAGCGATTACGGTTCGAAAATAGTTATTATGATTGGGCGATAATAATAATAATGAAAAATGTCAGCAGTTTTAAATCAGTCGATGCACGTGTTCGTAAAAGAAAGTCTTATAAAAATATAGACGGCAATATTAATTAATAAAATAGAGTTCGATTATGTAATATTATGTTGTATTTTATTAGTTTTTTTTTTAATTTTGGTATCAATCACGATTGATATCGCATATGTATATTTACGCACGGCCATGACGTAATGATCGTTTTTCTTTTAAGTATCAAATTCGCACAATCGCGGCCAAGGCCGTATCCAGAAATATTTTTCGGGGGGGGGGGGTGTCCAAAATATGTTTATTGTAATTTTACCGAATTAAGGTTTTAAAATTTGATTAAAATTTTAAAACCAGCGGCGATAGCGGTCTTTTCCTTCGCCTATCGATAATAATCTATTATTAGACGAAGTAATAATATTTGCATATTATGATGATATGAAACGAAACGGCTCGACCGATTTTCATGAAATTTTTTCTACACATTTGGTAGCTCTGAGAATAGGACATAAACTATTTTTCAAACCCCTAGGTGTTGAGGGTGGCCCAACACAAATATTTTTAAAAATTTAACGTTCTTTATATGTATACCTATTCTGTAACCATAGTAGAAATTAAAAAATATACACGTGTTTCATAATTATTATTGTGAAATGTGTGTAAAATAATAAAAGAATATTATCAGTATGCTGTTTTTCATTATTAAATACTTCGATTTGTTACATTAAAAGAAGTGATTTAAAGTGAAATTTAAATGCAAAACAACGTTTGCTGCGGGGACAGCTAGTTTATAGTGATGCACATTGATATCGTATTTCGATATCGATATCGGTATCGAACCATTTTACCGATATCAATGTGACTAATTTATTGAAAGTACATCGACAATCGATTCATTCTATTTTCTATTTTCTATTTATTTAAGTTTTGACAGTAAATCAATATCAAAGAACGATAAATATTATACGACGAGCAATACTAAAATGATAAAGCCCTCATAATGAACATATTATATCGCAATACAATTTCAGTCTCGTCATTTCCGTCGATCGTCTATGTCAATTTAAGGCTTTAAAGTGGATACCAATGGTATAATTTTAAATAAAAAACAAGTCCATTGTCGCGCGTATCGATATATCGTATATTGATATCGATATCGTTTGTTATACGACATCGTGATACGATATCGATGTATGTGATTCGATATCGATAATTGAAAATATAGTATATTTATTTTTCGCTAATTTCATATTCTAAAACCGCGCGGGGTCCGATTTCACCGATCCGAGGGCCGAAGGTGACGATCGTAAGTCATTTACCGTCTAGTTGTTTGAAGAAGAAATCGGTGGCTTTGTTGGACGTGTAGGCCTGGTAGAGTTGCGGCGAGAAGCCGTTCGGGATGGTCGGATCGATGGTCGGCGTCATTGGCATGGCCAGTCCCACGGTGGTCGGAGTTGACGGGAAAAACTGGAATGCCGGCGGTTTCGGCGGTATGTCGGGCGCTATCTTCAGCGACATCGTGCTCCGCGACAGACGGCGTGCCGGCGGTTTGGGCACGTCCAGCTGTAGCGCGCCGGTCGCGGCACGTTGATCGTCGTCCTGCCGAATCGGATCGCCCGCGTCCCGCTCTCCTCCGAGCCCTGAAACATAAAACGCAGAGCGGTTTCGATTAGAATCCGATGCGAAACGAAACTCGCACTTATCTGGATAATTATTTATTTGTCTTAGTATTGATAAAAATAATAATCAGAACCGTTTCGAATGATCATTTTCAATTTTCGATCTCTTTGTTTCAGGCGCGCGTATAAATAAAATAATAGTAAATCTGGATCCAATATAATTATGATGTATATATTTTAATACATTATTTTATCTAGTATTTTATCTAGATAATTTTTTTTCTATCCGTTATCTAGATAAAAGATGAATTAATTTAGTTTATATCTAAGCCGCGTCCGGACCAAGAAACATTTGTCAGAAACATGTGTCGCCGACAATGTCGGTGACAAAAATCAGAAACGTTTCTGAAATTTGTGACAAAAATCGTGTCGGCGACAATGTCTCCAACAAATTTTTGTTTTCCATTCGACTCGGGAAAAATGCGACAATGTTCATAAACATAGTCAGTGACAATGTATTGACACGTCCAGATCGGTAAAATTTTGTCGATAAACATTTATAAATACACGTCATATTTGGTTATCCGATGTAATGATGGGCACATCATATAATAATAATAATAATAAAAACATCTAATCAAAATTCTCACGTTAATCGTTAGCTATATTCACAATATTATATACCTATGAATATAACTTATCAAAATTACACACAGACATGCCGGATTGTGGCATTGCTGTGCAATCTTGTAATAATTGAAATGTATAGAAGTCTGACAAAATTAATAAACAATCGACTACGGTAAAAATCACACGAAAAAGGGCATAAATACTCCCCACAATAATTAAAATGACCCCAGTCTCTAGTCCACGTCGCAGAGGCTACAAGCTCAAATCTACAATCAGTATTTCGTCATTTTCATGTGTCTTTTACATGTATGTCAGTATTCTAAAGTCTAAACGTAAATTCTTTCTTTCAATTTGATCCATTGAACGCAAGGACAACTTGCGAGTCACTGGTGTATTATTATTGTATGTTGTAGAATTTCAGTCATACGATAATAATATATTAGACTTCAAACTCTACACTCAAAAAAGAGGTAAGTGGAACAATTTATACGTAACAAATTAAAAGATATATAAAAATTCCCCTTTTCCATTTTGCTTAATGAGTCGGCCCAACGACCCCGAATAAACTTTAACACAATATTTCACGGTCCTCCGTTTATATCGAGTGGCTAATGCTATAGGCCAAATTGCATCTGTCATTTTATATATCTCGATAGGGCAAACCAGACTACCTAGGTTTAGTGTAATATTGTAAGGTAATTAACTAACAGTAGGAAACCTGTGAATTAGCTACCACAGGTGGGTCCCTTAACAACTTCACTTCAACCACCTCCCATTCCTATTTTTGGTTTATTACACCGTTCAGTTCACCTCGTCCGTCTACGTATGTATCGCATATTTTCTTTTGAACGGATATTTAATTTTTCAATCAAATAATGGAATGGTCGAAAGAAAGTGTTTGTTATCTGATTGATTTATATCATGAAAAACAAATGTTATGGGACCAAACTCAACCCGAGTACAAAAATAAATTTTAAAAAAATGATGCGCGGTGTGAAATTTCAAAAATTCTTAATATTGAAAAATTAGAAGTCGAAAAAACAATGAAAAACTTGATTGGTCGATTTTATCGGGAATGTAAAACTAATTCACACGTGTTAATTCACAAATGTCTAGCAAATATGTTACTTTGGTGCGGACGAGCCTGTTTTTAAATTCTGTCGGTGACATTGTTAGAAACATTCTTGGTCTGGACGCGGCTTTAGATAAATTTAGATGATTTTTTTCTCATCTGGTCCTAACATTGTTCGCCGAGCCCCTAAAAAAACCGTGGCTTTTCTCGCGTGTGCCGATCTGAAATGTATTATTCATCATAGATTCTTGCTCGTAGAAGAAAGCGAGGTATTGTCACGAGGTGTGGAAAACGTGTTTTTCTTCGTCCGAACGAAAATTCCGAAAGCTCGTCGCGCGGTTGTCCGCGAAAAGCTCGCCGGGGCTCTTCTCGCCCAGTGCCGTTTGTTTTTGTATTTCGACCGGTATCTGTGACAAGTGACGCATTTCGCGGCGAAATGAGAAAAGAACCAGTGGTTTTATCTTTTGTTTGGTCTAGCGCGTTTAGTTTGAATTTTTACGCCGCGCGAGTGGTCACAGCGGTCGTCACGGATTACTGCGTACAAATTTCCGTTCAAAAGACGCGTATCAACGAGCGTATACGTGTATAGGTATACTTAATTTCGAATAGAAAAAAAAATGATCTACTTGGTACTTTTGAGATGTTATTATTACACAACGTTTTGATATATTATTACTCGTATTGTTCTTAATAATTGAGAAAAACGACAATTTCTGAAAGTTTTATTTAGAAATAAGGATATTTAGTCGTTGTAGTGTACATATTGTGTAGACTGCGGGGGCGCATCGAAGGTCAGCATAATGAGGGGGGGGGCAAAATTAATTTGCGCCCCTTGGTGTTTGGATAAATATGTCGAGCATAAAATAATACTTCGAAAAAACGTTCTTCTCGCTGTAATTGCTATCCCAGTTGACAATTTTCCCATGTTTCTTATTATAGCTTTTAGACTTTGAATAATTAAAAATGAGAATTAAGAGGTTTACTACTATAACTATTCCAATTTTCAATTCCAACAAAATTTTACCGCCCCTATAAATCTCGCGCCCGGGGAAAATGTCTTTTTCCCCCGCCCCCTCTTAATACGTCTCTGGTCGACGACGGCTAAGGTAACCCCGCGCGGTCGCTCGTTTTTCGACAAAAACAATATTTATATGACATTTTATAGCTCGTTTTAATAATATTTATGTACGAACTATGTTTAGAGTGGCACATGCTCTCCGCCCTCTTCTGCTCGCAATGCAAATAAAAAGAAACAACAATCCACTAATATCGATCGCCCCCCCCCCCTCGATACGGCTGCATTTCACCCCCGACGACGTCAGTCATCGCGCCGCCGCGCCGTATTTTAAGAAATCGACTTTAAATTAAATTGAATTTCCGTGTACATTGATGAGTAGGTACACGTGGATGAAAGTTTCACGTTCGCATAAATATTTTTTCAACAACAACAACCGTTTGAAGTTTAAGATAGTATCCGAATTGAAAGAGAAACAACGCGTGGGAACAAAAAACACTTCGTCCCCTTCCCGTTGTCTTTACATTTAAACTTCAAACTTTTACGACCGAGAAATTATTTATTCGACACGAAATATTTCTATACATCAAAAGTTTCCAAAAAACGTAGTACCTCACTTAAGAATATTTCGCAAAGGTATTTTTATTCTTAGATTTATTATTTTAGAACGTGAAATATCGTAAACATATTATTGTGTGTGCGTGTACATAAACGTTTTAACAATATAGTTGCCGTATACTTTTGGGATAGATGGAAATAATTTTCTTAAAGTTTCAAACAGTTTTCAAACATTTTTGGGCTTTGTAGTGGATGTTCTGAGTTTATTAAAAAAAAAAAAAAACTGGTAGATTCTAGACAAGATGCTATTTTTGATTTCCGAGCAGTAATTTTTATTTTCAATACTAACAAAGAGAACAATTTAAACGGGAAAAATAAGGACTAGTTACAAGACTCGAATGTCGAGCGGAGGAATAAATTTCAAACCAATCGAAAAACGATTTTTCGCGAAAAGGAGGGATAAATATTCGTCACACGCGATTATTAGCGGATTATTTAATTCAGCAAGACGGACGAAAAATAGGAAACCGAAATCGCGAAAAAAATGTTTGTTTTCAATATTCGAATGACGCGTATTTTAAACGTGATTTTCAAATCTCGAAAAGCATTTTATAGATCGTTGTCGCGCCGCCGCGCCGCCCGGGTATAACGTTTCGTTTACGATTTTGCTTTTTTACTGCGCTATAATATCACCGTCGATATTCGTTCGTAAATCGGCCGCGCTATTACGGCAAATATTTTAATAGGATATTACCGTGTGTTTTATTGAATTTTCAAACGAAAATGTCCTATTGTAATTAAATCGTTTCCGCGACGGTCGTTAAAATATTATTTCAACAACGCGTAATTTTCATTTCGTCGACAATAGGTTGCCGTATCAACGCCGCGCCGCCGTCGATTACTCGTAAATCGTTTTTAAACGTTGCGAAAAAACCCATAAACGAGCCGAGTGTCGATGTCCGAGCCCCATTCGAAACGTTGCGATAATAAAACAAATCGCCACCTCGTAGCAAATTATCGTTTTAGCGAAAACATCAAACGTCGACGCCGCCGTGTCGAATTATACTCGTCGTTAATTCACACATAACTTTTCATTTGTAATTATTATTCGTTTTTTTTTTTTTCATTTTTCACTATCCGAATTACACGTCAATACTCGTTAACCTTTAACGCGCGCGTTAACGAATTGTTAATATTCGAGACGCGATATTTTGGCGCCAAAAGTAATTATTTCAATTCAAACACATTCGTTTGGCCAACTTTTTTTTCATAAAAGCCGAAGATTCACGTTTTGTCATCCAGCAGCTATCGACTGTAATGTTATTATTTCAAAGGAAATATATAGTTATTTATTATGTTTTTTGCTTTGTGTTTATACCAATAAATTGCGTTTTAAAAACTTTCTGCTTAATCACTCGTACGAAAAAGCGTTCGAGTTATTATTTTAAACTTTAAACTTCATTATTATTATGTGTTATATCGTCGTAACGCTGTCAGTGATAAAATATTAATAACGATTATTTTAAAGACAATAAGTTTCGAATTTAGGTAATTTAAAATTTGATAAACCAAAAGTTTAGAAACAATAGCGGCGATTTTCGAAAGTCGTTTCATTTACTATACATAATACTATACTAGTCATCGAGCACGACGTTTTGTTTAATGGATTTACGCGCTTAAAATTGTTTGAAATAAAATTGTAGCGTCACTTAGATATTATTCGTTTAATTAAATTCAATTATTTTCAAGGCTGACCGTGTCTGTTCGGCTTAAGTTATAAAAGTAAATAGAATTGAACGATATAAAAATTTTAATTTAAAACTGTTTGAAAAAAAAAACGTAATACTCTTGCGAGTGTAAAAACTAAAAAACAGATTAAAAGTATATAAATAATTCCCAGAGTATTTTAAGCGTTATATTATGTAACAGAAGTTTAATTTTTTTAAATTATACGTTTGCTTTTTATTAGGTCCCCGAGACGACATAATAAACTTTTATTAATTTACTATTATATTATCAATAACAAAATATCGTTGAATATATAAAATAATTTATTAAAATTATAAGATATTATGACGTTTAATAATGATAAATAAAAAATAAAGTCCAGCACCTGGCGATGGATTTTATTCGAAACCGGTCGTAAATTATATGCACTCGTTTACATTGTTATAATAATTAGGGATGAGAAGTTATAGGATTTGCATATTTTTTTCTGTATCTTCTATTTATGGCTAGGTGAGCTAAAAATCTGTTCTATAACCTAATGAATTGAAATTTGGTATTTAAATTTCGCATATTTTTGCATATATTATTGGTAGTTTTCTTAAAAGTTGCATATTCGTGTTTTTTTTTTGTGCATAAAAATGCATATTTAGTAAAATTATGTGGATTTTAATACAATTGACATGAAAAATGTATTATTTTATGGAATTTTATATGTTTGTAGTCAATAATCAATAAAATAAAAATGCAGATGGCAAATTTGACATTCGTAGATTTGCCAATGTAAAATATAATATGTAAAATAATTATTAAACGTATTACAAAACTTATAAAATTGTATTTTTATTTTTTTTAGATTAAATCACCCGACTATCGATATATTATAATCAATACACCTACCAATCATTTATCATCTCATATTTATACTTAGTATTAATTTTTTATCACTCAGTTAAAAATTATTTATATTAATTTATTGTAAACATGTTTTTTATTTTTATAGAAAAAATTGCATATTATAATATATTTTTTGCATATTTTCACATTTTTGATGCATACGAGATATCACAATTTTTTCCTTGCATATTTTGTCTATTTTAGTTCCTATAACTTCTCATCCCTAGTTATAATACTCTAGGCGAGTCCTATATTTATCCATCATTACTAAACATATTATATTTTATAATTTTGATAAATTATTTTATATTAAAAAAAAAATAAATTCTGTTATTATAATATTACGAGTATTAACCACTGTTTATTTTTATTTACATTTTTTACTATTATTAGTTTTTTACTTTTTAAAATATAGAGGTAAAAAATGAACGAACGTTAATAATGCCCATGTTTGACTAGTAAAATCCTAGGTTTACCGAAATCGCTCTTGGCGACTGCCCAGAAATTTTGGATTTTCAACTAATTGGGTAAATCATAGAACGTAGAAAATAACGGTAGAAAAAACTTTCAACTCTACAGTATCTCGTACACGTGGCCGGGTAACGATACGACGAGAGATCGTTCGCTTTTTAATGACGAGCTAATTTACTCCAAGTGCTCGTTTTGTGAAGTCTCGAGGCAACTGCGGAGAGTTCGATAAATCGAAAAATTCACGACATAAAACCGCGCCGCGCCGAGAACGGGATTACAATATTATCTAATTCGATGCGTCGAAAAGTTACCGGTGTCGACGGTGTTTAACACTTGCGTAATTATTGTCTCTAAATTTTCTACAATTTTACTTGTAAAACAGTGCTCGCGAAAAGTCAATACGGTTAAAAGCTAGAATGAAAATCATTGCAAACGTAGACGATAATAATTTTATTCTCTTTTCTCAATATTATCAGAATATTGTTCGGAATTCTACTCGCGTTCGTAATATCAACACAATATTGTTTAGTTTGAACACATTTTGAAATCGGAAAATTCTCATTTACTCACTGCGATTAACACAATATCAAAGGTATTATATCTCAAAATGATATATACGCGATTAATATTTTTGGTGTACATCCAATTATTTAATAAATTAATGTCTCTGGTAGTTGACACGCATAATATGAATTATGAGAATTTTTTTTTATCGCCAATTCCTCGTGGTGGATATCTGTATAACTCTTCTTCTTAGGTCAAGGCAAAAGCGTTTTATCATTCGTTAAAAATTATTTTTAATATTTTCTGATTAATCAAAACAGTGTATAATTAGCGAAGTTTAGTTCAATCATATACGTCCGTCGGTGTGTACCTAATGAGTGTTATGTTTATATTTCGATCTCGGAGATTTGTTCGGACGCGAAAACGTTCTAGAACACACTTACGAGTTGACCCAATCGCTACGATAATATTATATAAGTACACGAGTATTTGAAAAAAAAAAAAAAAAAAATCACTTAAACGATTCAACGTGATTACTTAACGCAGGACGAAAATACCATATTAAATAATTATGTTTGTGTCGAAGGACTGCCGTTGAAAGATTAAGAAGTAAGAAACTTACGAGTTTAAAGTTATTTTACTCATTTGTTATTGTGATAAATAACTGCGAAAACTTATTCGGTAAAATGGTAATAAAAAAGAGATTTATTTTTCGTTTGATTTTATATCGTACATTAATATTTCTCGAGCAGTAGACTCGAAAAACATTTAAAAGAATCTTGTGATTATATGCGTAATATAAAAGTAATAATACCAAGTAAACACGTTTTGTTCGAGTTACATTTCTACGATATCACGAGCCACATGATTTGTGACTAAAAATAATATTCACGAAAATACATTTCCAATAACCAGTGGCGCAACTAGGATTTTTTCAAGGGGGGTGTCCGCCAGTAGTGTATACAGTATTTCCCCAATTCGTTTCCAAATTTGTTAGTATACTATGTACAAGTGACAGCCGTCACGACTACTATTAAATATTTACCTATTATATTATTTTATTCAAACGATTTGAATCAAACCACCACCATAATTATTTATCTGAATACCACTACTGACGTCCAACGTTTTATTAACTAAACAATTATTTATATCACGTGAGTACGTGACACGTATGTTTAGATTAAAGTTAGATATAATTTTAGTAATTGTCAAGAAGTTACAGAAGTTACAAGAAGTAACATTTATCAGTTATAAATTATAAGTTATAATAAAGTTTAAAAACGTGATTGAAAGTTTAACAGATGATGCTTTAAGTGTCGAAAAGCTGAAACTGCTTGTACAAGATAATGCAGTCAAATGTGGTTTAGCATTCATAAAATTACACTTATCTGAGTTATGCACGAATCTCAAAAATTTGGAAGAATCTAATAGTGAACTACTGAAAAGTATGGATATTTTTAGAAAAATTGAAGATATTTTAACAAATATTCCTGGTCCAGAAGTAAAGGGGAAAAAATTAAGGAAAAATGTATGTATGTAATTGAAAAAAATGAAGGGTATAAAACTTTAAAGTGTTACTATGAAGTCATGTCAGGTAAAGCAAATGTTAATTTAGATATAACGCCTACTTTATTATATTGTTTTAAATATGCACCAATAACGAGTGTTGACGTAGAACGTAGTTTCTCGTTGTACAAACATATTTTAAGTAATAGAAGATTTAATTTTAATGAAAATAATTTAGAAATGTATTTAATCATCAATTTTAATTCAAAAATGTAAAATTAATATTAAATGTAATTAATGTAATATTAATGAATAATATTAATGAATATATAAATACGACTTGCATTTTTATAGTGCAATTTATTTTGCAATTTTTATGGGATTTTTGGTGCAATTATACAATTTTATTATGCAATTTTTGAGTGTTTTTAATGCAATTAAATCCGGTCTTTAATTATAACACTAGATTTAGATTTTAAAAAATATTGAACATTTTTTTTCAACGGTTATTGAATATTATAATTAAATATAAATTTCCTATTATACGGTTCAAGGGGGGTGTCCAGACACCCAAAACACCCCCCTTGGTTGCGCCACTGCCGATAACATTTCAATTGCGACATTTTCCCAGTAGGCGCGGGTTTACTAGACTAGATTTTCTACACAACGTGATTTAGAAATGGAAAAGTAAAAATCTATAGCTCGCGCGCGATATTGTATCTGGTGTTACGACCGGGGAAGTCTCTCACGAGAGTGTGTGGTCCTGTTTCGAAGAATAAAAATTACTCTTATCGAAAGATATCTAAAGCGAAGCGTTTAAATGTTTTGCGAATAAACAGAAAAAAAAAAAAACACAAAGGTATTTCAAATATTTGAATCCGTTCCAAACACTCGATTCTCCGGAATACCTCTGAAACAGTACCTACGCGCACACGTCTGTGGAAAATATCTTTTATTTATTAGCGATTTTTTTTTTTTTTTTTGGAAATCGCTTTGTAACTCGTCAGAATATAATATAGCCAATGCTTATGTAAAACCATAAGACGCGTGTACAATGTTATCGTAACGGTGCGATTATTTATAAAATCACCCGTCTCGCGACACATGCAAGCGCTTTCGGCATGTGGTAGTAATGTCGTGAAAATATTTTCGGATTTGACATCGTTTCCACAGTGTAACTAGCACGCGCGACGAGCGTTTAAGCGACGCGACGACTTATTTGTTTTGCTTTTTGTATTTTATTTCAGAGACGTTTGCACCGCGAGCGGCTCTTTTGAAAACGGCGGCTTTCGGGATTTCCACCATTTTCGGATCTACTTGCAGCGAACATTTTCAAATATGAACTTTATCGAGAAGAAACAAATTAAGAAGTCAATCGAACGATATCGGTGCTAACCTTGGTGCTCGTTCGAAAATGTCCGGAGAAATTCAGTTAAATAATATTGTATTTGGATAAACTATAATAATAATAATAACGAATTGACGAAATAAAGTTTTTCTATATATTTTCTAAATTTAAGACGTATTATATTATATTTTTAATGCCTATCGATTTCTCTACGACTAAAAAAAAAAAGTTTGCTCAGACCTGGGCATCCTGGTTTCCTGGATTTTTTGTTGGTTTTTGGTTTTTTTTTCCCCGTGTTATCGTATTTAATTAAATAATATTGTATTTGAATAAACTATAATAATAATAATAACGAATTGACGAAATAAAGTTTGTCTATAAATTTTCTAAATTTTAAACGTATTATTATATTTTTAATGCCTATCGATTTCTCTACGAATAAAAAAAAAAAGGTTGCTCAGACCTGGGGGCATCCTGGTCATCCTGGATCATGGTTTATTGAATTTTTTTAGAAAAAGGGCCCTTTCCTACGAAAAGGTTCCCGACACCCGATCTAACGTGAGAAACAACGTTATATACGATCGCGTTATATTTCACACGCGTTCACGAGGGGATATATTATGACAGCGTACGAATAGAAACGAATGTGCTGCATTTAAATCTCAAACGCGAAACGTATGATACGTAAACACAAATACATACACCAAGTACAGATTATACGTATAATAGTATGGACGTGAGTGTTGGAAAGAGAAAAAATGACAACAAACACCTATAGTGGACGTCGAAAAAGGGAAAAAAGCTTCTCGCGCCGCCGTCGCTTACCGTCCATTATTGTTGCGGAAGTCGTGACCATAGATCGCGATGACCGAAACGGTGGAAAAGAACAGAAAAGAGGCACGTCAGACCGGGGAAGATTTATGCGAGCGCGGCGAAAACGGACGGCACTGTTGTTACACGAGTATTAGGCGAAACACACGCGCCGCGGACGGACGCACTTATCTCGCGCGAGGCCTCCTCCGGGGCGGCGACGGATTTACGCGGCGCTGCGAGTCGGACATAATATTATCTGTCGGCCGGTCAATGGTCGCGGTCGTACTGAATAAACCGAAGGGTTCGTTTGTATTGGACTGAAAGCGACGCGGTTTTTTTTTTCCATTTCTCTAAATATTTCTTCTCTCTCTCTCTCTCTTTTCGAGTCATTTTTAAATTGCAGAGGTGGTTCCCAACTTAGATGCATGTGAGCGCGCACACATTAACACACTCTAACACACACGAGTTTGTTGTCTTCTGGTAGCCCGCGTGGTGTGTGTGTGTGTGTGTGTGTAGAGTTGGCTGTGGCGGAATGACTAATTGCGCTGCTGCGTGCGGCGCGGTGTCACGTCTATAAATATATACACGAGCGTCGTCGTGTCGTCACGAGGCGTCGTCGTCGTCGTCGTCGTGGTCACGAGGCGCGATGGGGAAACGCTTTTTGAAAACCGTCGGCGGTCCGGGCAGGATAACGACAGGAACTGATCCAGGAAAATCGATCCCGAAACCGTCGTCGACGACGACGCCGTAAAATTCGCCGACGCGTGCACCATCTCGCCGCGAACTGTCGTGTAATAAGTAGGTAATCAAAGTTTCAAAAAAACAACAGCGGAAACGTCATGCGCACACTCACACCTCGTGAGGGCAGAAGACTCCAACCCCCCCCCCCCATTTGAGCGTGCCCTGGGGTCCTCAGAATATCTTCACAGAATGCCGTACCCTACGACGAATGTAGAGAGAAACACCGAATCGCCCACGACATCGCGGAAGCCTGAAAGCCCGGTTTCTAGAGGACTCCGGAAATAAAATATAAAATCGTGAACGATATAAAACCTAACCAAACCATACAAATTTAATGTTATAATGTCAAGTCCAATGGCCCCCGATGCCGCGGACTGTTTTTGCTTAGTAAAAAAAAAAAAATGCTTGGTCCAAACGAATCGACGACGAACAAAGGAACGAAAACCTCGCGCGATATTATTATAGTTTGCGCGAATACGTATGCTATGAATGCGACCGGGAAATACGGATTGACATCGGCGCGTCGTCATTAAAATAAATATTTTTGTATACTTTTGTGCTGAATTAATTGCATCAAGTAATTTATTTATATATCAAAAACATGATACAGTACACATTAAATTTAAATTTGTTTTTTTTATATTATTATATTTTAGTTAGGCAACTTATATAATACATGTATGATAATAATTCTTAACTAGTTCACCATTAATATAAAATAAAATTGTTTTCATGTATCTACTATGTATTAAAAAAATTATTCATCAGATTATTTTGTTTTTTGAAATGTCCCGTATTTTTATTTTATTTTTATGGTCACCCTAATCTAACATCGCGCAAAGACTTCAAATAAAAACGCGGAAAAATATCATTTTCGATTCGTTGCCGTCGTCGCGCGTCGTAACGAAAAAATCATCGAAGATTAGAAAAAAAAACTACCACGTTCGAGAGGTCGATTACTCAGAGTTTATTTTCGAAAAAGATTCTTTCGCTGTCATCATAGTATCTTCGCATAGATATTATGCATTCCGTCGAGTGCGACTACTTTAGCGCAGTCGATGATTCGCGAGTAATTAATTCACGTCGACCGTGTAATGTTCCGAACGGGAAAGGTGTTGAGTTACACTTAACGACATCGTGGCTGGCCAATGAATCGATAACGTCCGCCCAAATCGATAAGGTTACGCGCGCGGGAAATTAATTATAATCATAACGTAATTGACAAATTGATTTTGACAAGTGGTTTGGATTTTAATTCCGGAAAATCATAACGTAATTTCGGCCGGGCGGCTGGTTATTGTTTTAATCAGATGCAGATCCGCTCAAGTTTTGACGAATGGATTTAATTAAATAATAATTTCGACTTCGGGACGTTTTCTAACTCGCTCTTGAACTCTGTTTCCCTATGGCGCGCGCATCCGATCGCCCAAAGTTGTTGCTCGCGCGAGGCGAAACGTATCGCGCTCATTAGGACACACGCAACGCACGGCGATTAGTTAATTTAATAATACGAGCGTATGAACTCGCGAGGACGCGTTACGACATTAATTTAATATACGGTATGTAAATTAATTGAAAACTCAGTAGCTATGGTACTCGTGGGTAAAGTGCGAACACAACAATCGAGTGCGGTTTTTTCCAAATGATTTCTCTTTTGAAACGATTAAAATAGTCAAATTGTTCGAAACGTTTGTTCTAATGCATAGGTTCTTAACCTTTTCTGGGTCATGGACCCCTTTCAAGTAAAAATATATAACCATGGACCCCTCAAAAAAAAAAAAAAAAAAAACCATTCAATTTTTCATTTTAATAATTTTTAACAATAGCACAAAGGCTATTTTAGTTTGTAATTATTGCATTGCCAGTTTGATAATAAACACGAAATAACGACCGGTTGGGTAATCACGGGGTACGTGATTGTCTTTCAAGAAGCGGAACACGAGAGCAAGAAATTGTGCATAAATTTATTAATTTTTGGTTTTTTTTACAAAAAAAAAAAAAATAACAAAAAACGCAAAAATCAGTGCGTGGACCCCCGGGTAACTGTCTACGGACCCCCTAGGGGTCCACGGACCACCGGTTAAGAACCCCTGTTCTAATGTATTTAAAACGTCTAAATAGATATTTTATAAACATTAACTTGTTAGTGGTAATGATTTAAACGTTATCGAAATCGGTTTGGATGGCAAAAACGAATGGCATAATATTAATGCCCGTAACAATATTTGTTGAATTTTCGAAACTATAAAATTAAATTCCATTCGTTCGGTATAAAACGAGAATTTCATCATCATATTTTTTTTATTTTATCAATAGATAAAAGTCGAAAAAATTTAACTCTCCTCGCCGATTGATTACATAAAAAAAGAAACGTTTTTTTTTTTTTGGCTTCGAACGCAAACCGTATTTTTGAAATGTCCAAAGTAAAGTAACCGAAGGATACGCAAAACCCAATTGTTGTTTGATCGTTTTACGGCCTCTCATCGTTATAAACGCGGTGGAAAATATTATAATAACTAGGGCTCGGAAGTTGATGCATTTTGCATTTTTTTTTGGAACCTTTTAGACGATGCTCTTCTGGCCACAAATGTGTTTCATTAGCATGTGGATCTGAATAACTAATTTTTATTTTGCATTTTTTCGTGTTTTTTACTTTATAAGTCATTTTTTGACATTTTTAGGTCATTTTCCCACATTTAAGTCATTTTTACTTCTTATCGATTCTTTTCGACCATTATGCCCCAATTACTTCAGTGGACGTGGAGAGAAGTTTTTCCAAGTATAAATATTTATTAACAGATAATCGTCGTTCATTTACTTTTGATAACATCAAATACGCTCTAATTGTACAATGCAATGATTTTGATTTTTCAAATTTATAATACTTATTTATAATATTTGTAATTTTTTTATTTAATTTCATTTTTAAGGGCATTTTTTGTCATTTCTATGTCATATTTTGATATATCGGTAAGCTTTGATAAATCAATATAGAATTTTATGGTAAAATATTTAAAAAAAATTGTATTTTTGTTAATTTAAAACAAATATTTGTAATTTTTTTAGGTCATTTTTTTAGGACATTTTTTGTCATTTTTACGTCATATTTGCATTTTTTTAATGTTTTTTAGGTCATCGACTTCACAGCCCTAATAATTACGTATTTTATTCGACTGTTGGGTTTGTACTATAAAACGCGAAACGAGTTAATATATTTTTATTTAAAAAGCACTACGAATGACTGTTTAACTCAATATTTTCGTCGTGGAAAAATTGACGGGCGGCGGCGGCGGCTGCGAAATGCACATTAGCGTTGACATTTCGTCAACGGCGGCGCATCGCCGCCGCCGCCGCGGATTTTACTTAATATTTCGCCGTTTTCGAGACGACGCGGTTTTCGATCGATAACCAAACGTTTTAAAATATCAAGGAAACCACCACTCGCACGTCCTTTTACGAGTATAGTATGTCGACATTTACGAAGGTTTTTTTTTTTTAACCTAACGGACATTTTTCCAGTACAAGACATATGTTGTATAATTAGCGCGTGTCCTCGACGAGTAGTGTTTTAGATTCCGAGTGTGAAACGAGGAAACCAAAAAAAAAAAAAATGGTCTCGAGTTTCTAGTAGCTATAAAATCTAGTCGGTAATTTTTCGAATTTCCCGACCGTTATTAAAAACGGTACGTGAAAAACAGACGAAAAACGGCAAAAAAATTACGAAACACCGGTTTTCGATGGAATCGAATTTTGATTTTTATAATAATCTTACGAATCATAACAGAGACTATAATAAATACAAACGGTACTACTTACACGACTTTCCGACGGATTACTTCTGTCAGGTTCGGTGTGTTCGCCGCAGCCCGTCGTCAATCGGACCGACAAAAGTCGATATAAAAAAAAAAAAATTAAATTAAATGTCGCGATTGAAAAAAGTGTGAAAGGTCGTCGACGAAATAACGCGATCGACAACAGTGTGTCATCGGAGAAAGGCATAAAAGAACTGAACAACCGAGTAGAACCGTGGTCGACGCTCGACTGCAGGACGCGACGGACGTGCTCGCCGTCGGTGAGCTCCTGCGCTTTCACCCGATCGGTATTGGTCGGGTTGCGCGCGCAGCTCGGCTGTCGTTGGTCGGGTGGCTCTCAGTCGCCCGACTTTCGTTGCCCACGCGAATTTTCACTTGGATTTTTAAAGATTTCACGCAAACACTCGCCTATTGTTATGACCAGGGCTCGGGACTTAAAGCATTTGTTTATTTTTATGGATTGACTTAAAATGTAGCAGAGTGCTATAGAAGTGTATTTCATGTTACAACACGTTCAATTTTGAAATTTGAGAGTGCTTTTTTCAGTGATTTTTCAAAAAAATGCTTATTTCCAGTTTTTCTGATAATTATTGCTTTTTTGACCAGTTTTTATACTTTTTTTATGATTTTCTCCTGCAAAGTTGTTTTTGATTGAATTAAAATTAAAAACATTTGATCATTCAATGCAATAATGACGGTAAGATTTAATTAATTTTTTTTTTCAACTATTTGTAAATATTGTTTACATTTTATTTTTCAGTAAAATCTTCAGTCTTGAAAATGAAGTTTAATTTTTTTTATAATATAAAGATAAAGATTTATTTTATTGTTTTTTTTTTTTAATAAATAGTTTTGCTTAAATTCAAGTTTTTTAAATGCTTATTTGAGTGCCTACAATGATGTTTTTAAGCGCTTTTTTAAGCGCTTATTTTAATGATTTTAAGTGCTTTAGGTCCCGAGCCCTGGTTATGACTGTTAACATTATTATTACATCATCGTCGTCATTATTTTCATCACTATTACGTCATAATTGTTACGTTTTAAGCGATTACAAATTATGTTATGTAATATCTTGACCATACTGCAGGTAACCTAACCATATTGGTTTTGATAAGTGTCTTATTACGAATTTAAAACCAAAAAAACGTCACAACGCCTTTCTTTAAAACTCGCGTCCGCTGTAAGCCAGTTGTTATTTATCTTTTTACAACAATTAATTCATACGTAAATATGATTAGCAATATTTAATGTTGCGAAAAACGGAAGGCGAAAAAAGAAAAACTCATAATAAATTATTGTTAAATTATTAATAGGTTTTTCTCGTTACCGCGCGGAACAACGTGTCTTGCGCGAACATTAATCAATATTTTTGGAATTTCGATGTTACTCGAGTATTGAGTAAAATCGTTTGAAATAATCCGGTCGGATTAAACTACTCTGCGAAATGTGAAAAATGGTTACTTTCGACAAGTGCTTTTAACAAATGATCACCTACGTAGACGCGCGATAATAGTATACGCGTATTGTATATTATATTATTATTTCAATTGCCGTAAATCGTCGTGTCGGAATTTTAAAATAATTATTCAGTGTTGATTACGCGCGCGCGGCGATAGGTGCGCCGAGACGAGAAAACTCGCTGTAAGAATGATTTTTTTTTTTTATAAAATATCAACGCGCGCTCTTCAACCGTGAAAATATAACGCATATACAGTGTGTTCAACGATAAAGGTAACACGGAATATTTCCGTTCGGTGAACTTGGATTGAATTGGGGTTTTTTCGAGGAGCTAGGGAATACTAAAATACACATTTTCTGATAATTTTCGAATTTTTAAGACTTAAGGCCTGCGCATGCGCAATAAAACTTACATTTTTTTAAACGGGAACACCCTTTTTTTTCTACATATTCGGATAGATTATTTTTTTTTAAACATTTTTTCTATGAACAGTTTTTTTCTATCTACAAAACTGACCAAGTTAGAGTAAGTCAAAATTTGAATTTTCGCATAATTTTTTTTTAGTCAAATTTTCGCTTATAACCACTGTAAATAATAAAACAAGTGTCAAATCAATGTTTAATTTACTTTATATGTTTACAAATAATAATTTAACAATATTGTATGTCACCAGAATGTTCGTCAATTAGGCATGTTGCCCGCGAAATTGGATTTTCGTATGGTTTTGTCCAAAAAATTTTAAAAAAAAAACACAAAATTTTCGTTTCTAACCACTGTAAATAATAAAAAATAAGAGCCAAATAAATGTGTAATTTACTTTATCTGTTTATAAAAAATATCCTATTAGCTTTCCACACCATACATTAATTCCCCAGACCGTTTCAAAGTTTGTTTCACGTGACCAGTGTGGGTTTGTGTCATCCCAGTATCGATGATTTTGTTTATTTATAATAAACTAGCTGAATAACCCGGCTTCGCCCGTGTGCAGTATAACTTTTTATTTTATCAGTTTTTTTTTCATTTTTACCCCTTTTACCCCTTTTAACTCCGGTAGGTGTCGAATTTCGAAAAATCCTTTCCAATGGGGTCTCCACTATATAAAACGAAACTGCTGCCCAAATTTCATACTCAAAGCTCCAGCAGTTCCAGCCAGGCGAATTTTTCTAGTTTCACCCTTTTTACCCCTTTTAACCCCCTTAGGGGTCGAATTTCGAAAAATCCTTTCCCATGGGGCCTCTGCTATATTAAATGAAAATATTGACAAAATTTAATACCACAAAGCTCCATTGACTCAGGATTTTTTCCATTTTTACCCCTTTTAACCCCCTTAGGGTTAATTTTCTCCATAATTTATGCTATAAACCCGCTCCCCGACATTCTCTATCGTTTAAAAAAAATTTTAGCCCAATCGGCCCAGCAGCCGTTCTCAACTGATTCAATTTCCAATTTTTTGTCTCCATTTTTATATATATACTCGTAGATATTATTAGTAAATTTTGATTCATCACTCCCAAGAATACAATTGACAATTAAAGGGTTATTCTAAAATTTAATATTGAACCAAGCTATAAATTCCAACCTACTAATAGAATCTCCTGCACGAAAATGTTGGACAAAATCCATTTTATATGGGCGCATTTTGTGTTTTTTTTTTAATTTTTTAAGTTCAATTCAAGTTCACCGAACGGAAATATTCCGTGTTACCTTTATAGTCGAACACACTGTATATGCGTACATGTACACATGGGTATTTGCATATTTTATATAAATACAATTATTGGTCGGTTAATTGTCTGATATCGAGAGTAAAACAATTGAATAACAATCGAAAATTGTAATGGAAATCGTCTCGGAGCGTGTATATGCATATACACGTGCACACGCGCGTGTAAGCGTCGATGTTAATTAACGTATTGGCGCTAATAAAACGAATAATTTACGGTCGTTATAAATAAATATGAAATAATTATTTTAATTATTATCGTTCTGTACGATGACGGAGAACTACGGAAGAACTTTCCAGCGAGTTCCTGTTGCCCGGTATATTAATATTTATCAATTACAGTAAAACCTCGTTAAGACGCTCTCGAAGGGGAAATCGTAAAACCGCGCAATATGCGGGGATAGCGTTATAGGCGATATCCGCCTATTAAAAGCGTTTTAAATGTGATAATATGTAGATAGAATAAATTAGAAAAATGTTTATAGTGTGACTTGTTATGTATTACACAGTAACATAAGTTGTATTTAAAATTAATAAAAAAAAACATCAAATATACATACAATAAAAGTATTAGGAACATATTTTTTAATTATTATTTTTTTGGATTAAAAAAAGTGGAAATGGTTGGTTGTTTCAATACATTGTTTTTATAATTATTCAATAAGAAATTTTCCACCCTACCTAGATATAGAAGCATGTTTTCGGAGCTATCAGTTGCAGTAAGTGCCTGTCTCAGTGTAGATATTGATTGTACAGTACTAGCGATTGACGGAAGTGGTGGAATGTATTCTTCCTCATCATCATTTGGCTCATCTGGTTCATCGTTTACTGTAGCCTGATTGATAATTTCTTCGAGTTCTAGGGCCTCGTTCGTTATCAATTGGTCGTCAATGGATAAGTAGCCTGGATAAACCTCCTCAAAGTCCCGAAATTCGTCCGAGTCCAAAACGTGAGGGTCTTCTTGTGAGACGTTACAAAGTAGGCTTTGTTGAAACAGTTTTTAATAACTTCTGGTTTTATCTCATCCCACGCGATTGAAACATAATGAATAGCATCTAAAACATTGATTTTTGGGGATTTCTTCATCGGTCACAGATTCCATTTCTAGTAAATACCGTTGAACTAATTTCTTACGGTATTTCTGTTTTTTATCTATATTTCTGCCAGAAATTAGAGCGTATTATGCGGGATTACGTATTATGCGGTGGCGTATTAAGCGTGTTTTTTTCAATGTTAAAAGTGTACAAGTACCTGGGACCGGGAAAAATCCGCGTGTTAAGCGGGATGGCGTATTAAACGGGAGCGTCTTAACGAAGTTTTACTGTAGTTTTTCGGTAATTTTACTCGCCGTTTGACGTTTTGCCGAGAAGTGTACGACGACGTAAACCACCGTAACGACGTATGTGAAATTGTTCGATTCAAATTCAATATTTATAGATTATTGTTATTATTATTGTTCACAATCTATGTTTATTCTGTATCGTTTACTTACACTCTTTGCCCGAATGGCCGTTAAATAAATATTATTATTACATATACTCACTGCTATGGAAATGGTACACAAAGCATGGGAAAATGTCAGTGCACAAACCATCGCGAATCGCTTCAGAACTTGTGGTTTTATTAAGGACGGACAGACAATCGGTGAAGGTAATCCTGTTCAATGTGAGGAGGTTGAAAGCACATGGAACAGACTATAGAAGTTCCTGTATCGTTTGAAGAATTTGTTCACTTTGACGATAATGTCGCAACTGCCGGTACTTTTGCTGACGAGGAAATTATTCAATCTACTTCAGCCAATCAACACAATTCTGACAATGATGACGAGGAAGAGGAGGCGGAGGCGGAGGTTCCGGTCATATCGTCGAAAGAAGCAAAATTTTTTATGTCAGGATTACGTCGATTTTTTTGAGCAATCTGAAATGGACGGAAAAAAAAATGCGATACAATTTTCAATGCCATCAGTAAGTTAGACAACGCTATGGACCAGATTGTGACAACAGATTTCTTTAATATGTAATATGTATGTAAAATATAATAATAAATAAATATCATCTCTATTTAATTCGAATTAATTTTTTTTCCCCTCGATTATTCGAACACTCGGTAAATCGAAAACCTCTATAAATCGAATTTTTTACTCGGTCCCCTGAATTTCGAATTATCGAGTGACTACTGTATTAGGTAAATGATAAACGTTCGTCGTAAGGATCATAGTCAAACATTTAATAACTCTACTGGTATGATCTGTTCTTGAATATGCCTCAGTGGTTTGATTGACTAATCGTTATCCACTCATATTCACGATCTAGATAATATTCAATTTGAATTTTTAAAAATAATTGCCCGTATCCGCCCATTTCTAGAGACCCTATTAGGCCGGTTCAGAATTTAGTAAACTTAGACTCTCTCCAGGTCAAGACGTCAGTTATTCGACACTATGTTCGTATACGAGTTGTTGAATTGCAAAATTTGATGCCCCGAGCTCAGGTCGATTTCCGTATTCTCTCCTGCTATTCGAGAAATCGAGATCTCGCTTTTCGATCGCATTCATTAAATCCAAAACAGGTTACGACTCCTTTTTTGTTAAGAAGAGGACTCTGCAACTATTGTTGATTTTAGATTTTTTCGATACGACTCGTGATGTTTTCAAGTCCATCTTATTTTTAAATCAACGCTCGATATCGTAAAAGGGCTCGCCCAGTTAAATTCGAATAAATAAATAAATAAATAACGATTGCCACGAAACGTACGTATACCGACGACGCGCGACGGGGAGATGCACTATTGCAGGGGTGGCGAACCTTTTTTGGGTCAAGTGTCAAAATTTAAAATCAAGTTTTTTTAAAAAAGGTCGTGTGCCAAAAAAAAAAAAAAATGAATTTTACTAGGTAAGATGAAAATAAAAAGCATGCAATAATTAGACACATTTTATTAGGTACACATTTACTAACTTTTATTTCATTTATTAATGTGATTTCTGTTGTTGTTTTTTAGAAGATAACATTTTAATATCTGGACTATAATTGGTAGTTTTATATCATTACAAACTTATAAATTTGATTCTTCAAATTTCTCATCCTAAAGTTTTAAAATATAATTTTTTTTTTAAGAAAAATAATATTTTATTAAGTTTTAAAATTTGGCGTGCCACTGAAATTCGGTCAACGTGCCACTTCTGGCACGCGTGCCATAGGTTCGCCACCCCTGCACTATTGTATTCCGCCGAGAGGAACGAATACGGAACGAAACGATAATTTTCGTTTTATTGCTACGAGTTTTTTTTTCTAGTCTCTTCTCGCGGCCAATTAAATCATTGTCAATGCGTTATTTATAATTATATTTGTTCGTAGTTTGTGCTCACGACTGTAAATAAAGTATAATATAGTTGTTCGCGAGCACCCACATGTGTACCTCCTCACACGGCTGCATTGCTCGCAGTGTTAAAAATGTAATATACGTATTTTATGATTGGAAAATGCGTTGTTTTGTTTTCGTCGCTATCGAGGTCGGCAGACGAACTTGAAACTTTACAAGGTATTAATTTTTTTACGACCATGACGTTCATAAATCGAGACAATAGCGTGCGACGTCGTTTTCAAACGTTAAATAACTTATAACTTATTTAACTTTTTTTTTTTAAAAGAACCAAAGATTACCGCGACGGTAGTGTGAGGAAAACTAAAAGAGCGTCGAGAAAATAAAATCACCGGGTTTTCAAAAATCCTAATTATAAATACGTTTGAGAAAAAATATATTATTGCGTTCGTTTTTTGAAAAGAACATACAAAACGTACGTTTAAACGGCAAAAACGTGCGCAAGAGTACTGTAATTTCAACTTTCAAGTATAACACAAGTGCTCGTAACGCGACTGTGACGCGTCGTCGTCGTTTGGTATTCCGAGAGGTCGTACTTAAACACCAACGCGTAAGGAAATAGGATAATGTTAAGACGTGAAACATTACCTAGATATAGATAAAATGTATCTATCTAGATATTATATTCTAGATTTCGAGCGAGACGAGAAATCTATATTGATTTCACCGCCGAATTTTCAATATTTTTTTTCGTTTTTTTCGTGACTTTGTTCGCGTTTTTGACGAGAAAACTCGGTCCGATCGTGTAAGCGAACTCTGGTAGCGAATTCTGTCTAGTCGGTGTACTTGGTAGGTCGATTTTTGAATCGAGGTTTCTCTCTCTCTCTCGGTCTTCTTCGTTCTTACTTTTATGGACAAAATTCGGACACGCGATTTTTTCTACTGCGACGAAATCACGAAAATCTATCGAATCGTCACGATTAAAAAGCGAAAAAAATTTCGAATTTTAACGTTTAAGAAAAGCGAAAACGCGATGATTCGACAGACTTGAAAAGGAAAATGTTTTTTATTTTTGGAAAGTACGACTTAGTACACCGTAGAAATCGTAAAACAAATATCGTTGTTTGTTTCGTACCACAACAATGTGCAGGTTTATTTTTTAATCTATAACAGAATAATAATTATAAAACACGCGGTATAAACAATAAAACCCAAATGAGCAGGGGCGTAGCCAGTAGGTAGGCCTGGTAGGCCCGGGCCTACCCAGATTTTCTCATTTAAAAAAATACCAATAATATTAAAAATAATATATCAGACACTTATACACGTTTTTACAACAGCATAATCTATATATATAAAAATGGAGACAAAAAATTCGAAATTGCATCAGTTGAGAACGGCTGGGCCGATTTGGCTCAAATTTTTTTTAAATGATAGAGAATGTCGGGGAGCGGGTTTATAGCATAAATTATGGACCTAACTCCTGTGAGTTAGAGATTTAGAGACAAAAATCACCTGTTATTGACGAGTTTGCGGTTATGAAGAAAAGAAGATTAGAATTTTTACTTTGAAAATATATTATAAATTAACAATAAGTATATTATTAGTCACAACTTTACGAGTACATAAATTAATATTTATAGTTGTATTTTGTAAAAATATCAGTATTTAGGTACTTAAATAAAAATTGCATCTTTTGAAACTATATGTGCCTATGCTTCTTTTTTGGTTCAATTTGTTTTAATTTTTAATTAATTAATTATTCATTTATTGATAAGAATAATCATTGAAAACTTTGAAATTACGGTAGGCTAATAAAAAAAATCAGAAAAAGTCCCAATTACCGTCGGTGAGTAAAAGTTTTATAGTGGGCCTACCCAAAAAAAAAAATCCTAGCTACGCCCCTGCAAATGAGTAAAAAAAGGACAGTGATTTTTGACAAACGAAAAATTAGCGTGAGCCCGGAAAAACACGTGCGCTCAAAAAGTAAAACCGCGTTTTTCGATAAATTAAGAGTAGAATTAAAAGCGTTTTTTGTTTTTGGCACCCGTAATAAATATTATAGCAGAGAGATACGTACGAATATAATATATTATTGCGGTCGTAGTAATGAGAATATGAACGCCGCGCGCCGTCTAAACGCCGTTAAGGTCTTCCCACGTGGTGTTGAACTGAAAGTATTTTTTGGTTTTTTTTTTTTTTTGTTGGCCGGCTCGGATTAAACTGTCCGCTTAAATTATCATGTTTTATATGCCACTCCGACCGTTCTTACGTATACTTATGTTTCTCTCGTGGCCGGGCAACGGGAGCGCGCACTTAACTTCTCGGAAATATATTATTATTATAATTTGGTCTATTTTTCATTTCTGCACCGATTGCTTGTCGGGGGAAAACATTTAGTCAACTCGTTCAATTAATATTTATTTACTGCGGCGGCGGCGGCGTGAGTTATCTCGCGGGAATGCGTCGCATCGAAAACGATTAAAAAAATAAAGTAATTGTATATCATTATTATTATTGTAAATAATTTCTTAAATAGAAATTGTAATAAAAAAAAAAAAAAAACGAAAAAGCCGATTTGAATGTTTTACATAATATTATTATGATGATTAATGTTGAACTATATCAGATAGATTAGTAAAAATAGAAAAACACAGGGCGTTACGAGGGGGAAAAAAAACGAAAACGAAAAGATTGATGACCTTCGTAAATTATCTTATATCATTATTCAAAAATATGTCTTCATTATAATACTCTACTCCTCGGTGACATCATTTATTTTATTTACATCGGGTTTGGGTTAATAGTCCAAAATGGCTGTACGATATTCTCAAAAAATACAAACAAAGAATAATTATTTGAACGCGGTCCGAAGAGAGAATTATTATCACTCGAAATAGTGTGTCGTCTATTGCAGGGATGGGCAACTGGCGGCCCGCGCTACATTTTCAAATTACTACATATAATTTTAGCGCTTATCTGTATTTTATTTTATTTTATTACATTTTTCGATAAAATGTGGATAGTGTTATTCGTGAAACATTGCAAACTACAATGATGAATTGCGCATATAGACGAAAGTACTGATGTTTCAGATGTAAGTCAACTTTTAATATTTGTTAGAGTTATTTCTCCACAATTTGAAATGTATGTAAGAGATTTCGCATTAAAAATGTTATCTATGTTTGGAACCACATACATATGCGAATGTACATTTTCGAACTTGAAACATATATTAAATCGAACGAAAGAAATCGTTTAACACAGCGGTTCCCAAACTGTATGGCGCGCCACCCAAAGGAGGCGCGAGCACTTAACAAGGGCGGCGCGGCGCGTGGTTGGAATTTTATACATATTGTTATTTTTAGATCAATTTTATGTCCGATAAAAATTTTGTGAAATCAACTTATGGAAAAGAAAATTAACAGAAGAAAATGGCAAAACCACTTGTTTTCCACTTTTAAAATATTTTCTTGGAGAGAATGATCTTGAATTACCATTGAGTTTAAAGACAATATTTTTAGAGCATCTGACGAATCTTGAAACTCATTTCATGAAATATTTCCCAGAAGAAATGAAACAGTACCATTGGATTAAAGACCCGTTCACTGAAAAGCCACCATCAAATTTCACAACTACAGAAGAGGAACAATTAATCGACATTTCATCCGATTCTTCAATACGAATGCAATTTTCTTCATATTCACTTTTAGGATTTTGGAACAGTATTAAATATGAATATCCTGAAGTTAGCAACAAAGCTTTACGTATATTAATACCATTTGCCACTTCGTATTTATGTGAAGCAGGATTTTCAGCTGTAGCCGTATTAAAATCAAAATATCGGTCCAAACTCAATGTGGAAAAAGAAATGCGTGTTGCAGTAACTACATTAATTCCTAATTTTGAAAAATTAATAAACGAAAAACAAGCACATTGTTCGCATTAATTATTTTGTATAGAATAAAATATTAAGTTTACTGTTTTTTTTTTTGTCATCAAAATTTAAATTTAAAACTAATAATCGTCGTCGCGCGTCGTTTCCAATAGTACGGATGGGTTATTTACGTCGACTTTTTTTACTCGTAGGCATAATTATTTTATTCCGAAAAGATATTATATAATATACTCCACTTGGACACTACTTTGCAAACAGCCGAGCTCCACTTAGCAGAAACTGTTAATAGTTTTTTTTTTTTAATAATTGATTTCAAATTTCAAACGACACAATGGTTTGTGCCCCGAGACTCGAGATAAACGAATTAATCGAGTACTCGACTATATGTGCAACGTACGCTATAAGTGCATTCTATTTGTACGGTCGTATTATCTATTCTTATAATTGTCTCTCCGGGTAGATATAAAACGCGATGCATTTAGAACTCGAGTTTAATTTAGGTCTCTCTCTCCTGTCGTCGTCGCCGCACTGGTTTTTAATCTAATGGACATAATATTATTATCATTATTATCTCGTACTAAACAATTAAAACATTTTCCTCGTTTAAAAATAAAGAAGAAACGATTTTCGAAGAAACGGTTCTAAATTACATCGCGTTGAGATTTTAATTTGAATGAAAAAAAAAAAAAAACCGGTGTATAAGACATCAATTTGATTATCGCACCGACGACGACGGTGGCGGGAAAACTAAAGGAAAATAATCGTATAAGACACGCGGAGCCGTTGTTAATGCGATAATATACGTATTTTAAATCGATGTCTTTTCCATTCGTTCAATTGTAGTGCACGCGAGCGCAATTATTTTACTATCGAGTGAGATAGTCCACACCGGAGGAGCTGTGTGTGTGTTCACGTTTGAAAACATTCAAATTTCGCTACGAAAATCAAATGCAACACGCATGTCGTGCGAGTTCAATTTTATTGCCACACAACGGAACGGCGTCGATCGAGACTGACGAGACTATAACGTTAATATAAATAATAATAAACTAACGCGATAAATCAATATTTATCGTTGAGAATTTTATAATTTGGCCATTATTTCATGGTTTGATTTCTCGAAAACAACGCCGCCGCAGAAAAATGCACTCGAGACTGTTTGGCGAAAAAAAGTAGACTAAGATCGAAAAACGTTGACGACCAATACGTTTGTCGTGTGTTTGAAAAATGTACTTCCATCGCTATAGATATTAATATATTGTATGTTTTCGACTTTGATATTATTTAAAGTTATTTTTTACATTGTTAATTACTTTTGTATGTTTATGGCTAATAAAAAAACATTTTTATTTGCATATTAGACTGTTATTTTATTGCTTTCCTATTAAACCGTCATGTGGTAAAATAATTAACCAGTAACTAATTACTGTCAGTACAAGTCCTAGATGATCAGTGGTAAACTATTTTACCACCCTAAAACTAAAAAACTACTGGCAAAAAAAATTTTTTTTTTCAAATTTATTAAAATGTACATATTGTGCGTATGTGATTATGGAAAAAAATTTTTGGCCAAAACAAAGTAAAAGCGCCTTATGCCCTATAAAGGGTTAAAAAAAAAAAAGAAATAAACCGGGTACTTGAAAACTGAGCGTAATCAGTTTTCAAAAAGTAAAGCAGATCTTAAATTGCAGCCGGTTTCCGCGCCACATGAGTGTAATAATTTGAAACGATAAAAATCATTAGTTTTCAAAAATTTTCTTTTTCCCAATTATTTTTCTCACAGAGTTGTTCCGAATACCTTTCTGAGTGTCGTCACGTCGCCCGATTTTCAAAATTCCACCCCTAAGGGGGGTAAAAAGGGGTAATAATGAAAAAAATAAAAAGTCGCACACGTGCGAAGCCGGGTTATTCAGCTTGTTATTTATGACTAGGGCCCGGAATTATATGCACGAAAAATGTACGAAATATGCATGCATTTATGCACTGAATATCATTAAAATATGCACTTTAAATATGCAAAAATATGCGAAAATATGCAAACAAAAATGAAAGTTTAATAAATTTATTTAGTTTTAAAATTTATATAATTCATTAAATAATCTATACTAAATAGAAAAATGTATTCTAAAATGTATTTACAATATTTTTGTACGTTATATTGAACTGAATTGAGTTGTAATTTGAACATTCACTCATCTAAACAAAAAGTCATGAACGAAAATCAATTTAAACAAATGCAATAGATTTTTATGATATTTTTAAATTTACCTGGAGAGTTACAATAATTAACTACTAAAGACTTGGCTAGATTTTCAAATAAAAATGCACGTCGGTTTTCAGCAAATATGTTCTTGAATCTAGAAAAACTTCGTTCTACGTCCGTTGAAGATATCGGGGCATACTTAAAGTATACTAAGTAATAGTAAATTAAAGTATACTAGTAATAATAATAGTATACTTCATACTATTTTTTTTCTATATATGCATTATATTTCAGAAAATTGCTGAAATATGCACAATAATTTAAAATGGTCCAAATATGCAAAAATATGCCAAATTTAATTTTGCATATCAACACATTAGGTTAAGATTCAAAATTTGTATCTTACCTAGCTACTTTTTAGATAAATAGATAGAAATATGCAAATGCATACAATTCCGGGCCCTATTTATGACTATTTTCATCGCGAGGAAGAAGAGCGAATTCTTTTCGAATCCGTCCGAACGAAAAGTTTTCAAAAATTTCATCGCAGAACGGCGCGAAAACAAACGACGATCGATTTTAATCGCGTTCTATTTTAAATCCGACCGAGTGGGTTCCGCCGAATCGCCATAACGTACTAAAAATAATAACACCTCACGTGTTATAATACACATTGTGTAAAAATAGCAGTATGATGAACGCGATCACATCACTGGCCGTTATAGGTTGACTGAATCACTCAGACGCGTCACAGCCGCTTGCTTATTAGAGTAGATAACGTTGATGGCGTGTAGGCGCTAACTCGAATGTGGGACAACGGTCGTCGTCCCGTCAACTTTGTAATTTATTTAATATCGCGTTGTACGATTTTTTTTCCGGCCTGAAACCGACGGAAAATTTCCAACGACGCGAACGAACAGTCAGTTACGACGCTTTCACCGTCACTATGACGATAAAATTAATATGTTTTCATCATTTTTCGCACGCATAACGATCGACCGACATTTATATTTATAAAATACTAGCTGAATAACCCGGCTTCCTGCCCGTGTGCAGTATAACTTTTTATTTTATCAGTTTTTTTTTCATTTTTACCCCTTTTACCCCTTTTAACTCCGGTAGGTGTCGAATTTCGAAAAATCCTTTCCAATGGGGTCTCCACTATATAAAACGAAACTGCTGCCCAAATTTCATACTCAAAGCTCCAGCAGTTCCAGCCTGGCGAATTTTTCTAGTTTCACCCTTTTTACCCCTTTTAACCCCCTTAGGGGGGGGGAATTTCGAAAAATCCTTTCCCGTGGGGCCTCTGCTATATTAAATGAAACTATTGACAAAATGTAATACCACAAAGCTCCATTGACTCAGGAATTTTTCCATTTTTACCCCTTTTAACCCCCTTAGGGTTAATTTTCTCCATAATTTATGCTATAAACCCGCTCCCCGACATTCTCAATCATTTAAAAAAAATTTGAGCCAAATCGGCCCAGCCGTTCTCAACTGATTCAATTTCCAATTTTTTGTCTCCATTTTTATATATATAGATTTATTGTATTGAAAAGAAGTGTTTTATCGAGCGATTCCGGTTGATAAATTAAAATTAAAAATCGACATTCGATCTTTTATTTTCGACGATTTGCTTTTCTCTTGCATTATTATTTATGAATATAAAATCATCCAAAAGAGGGGAAAATATCGAAAAAAATAATAACATTGACAAAATATTATCTATAATATAAAAACGAATCGCTGAACGTGTTGCTATGCGCAAATCTCGAGAGCAGCTGAACCGATTTCGCTAATTCTTTTTTCATAATATTCCTTGAAGTACGGAGGATGGTTCTTGCGGTGAGAAAAATTTGCCTGAAAAAGTCTAATTATATATAAAATTCTCCCGTCACAGTGTTTATTATCGAACTCTTCCGAAACGGCTCGACCGATTTTCATGAAATTTTTTATATAATATATTCGCTAGCTCTGAGAATAGGACATAAACTATTTTTTAAGCCCCTAGGTGTGAAGGGGGTGGCCCGCCACAAATATTTTTAAAAACTTAACGTTCTTTATATGTATACCTATTATGTAACCATAGTAACCAATTGTCATTGTTTACAAATTTTGTTGCGAATCATTTTCAATTAAAAAATATATACGTGTTTATTGTATATCGTGAAATGTGGGTAAAATAATAAAAGAATATTATCAATATCCTGTTTTTCCATTATTAAGTACTTCGATTTGTTATATTAAAGGTGATTTAAAGTGAAACATTTTTTTTTAATACAAAATTATATATGGCAAAACAACGTTTGCGGGGACAGCTAGTTAATTATATAAAATGATTTTAATACAAACTATTAAATATATTTTAACAATGATAAAATAAAATAAAGGTCTCGCCTCGAGTATTACAATAATTAAGAGTGCAAAAACGTCACGACCGGTTTCGACTAAAAATCATCATCGGGTGTAAAGAACGCACTCTTAAGTCTTAATAACAATAATAATATTGTTTTGGAAGTAATTTTTCTCTGGTAGGTAACACAAATGCGACAGACGATTTATTTCGTTTTAATCAATTCGAGGACCACGTTTTCAATCGTGATAACCTTATTGGGTAGGTCAATACTAAATTATATAATATATTATATTATATAGGAACTCTTTTCATAGTATTATATGTTTATGGCGAGTACTAGCGCGTCTGTTTAGAACAAAGGTGGCCAACTCTTGTGGGCCACTTTGGAAATACATTATAAGCTCACTGGCCGCACAGTAAATTATATATTTTAGATTGCAACGAAACGAAAAAAAGTTTCGGGCGTATTAAATTAATTAAAACGAACGAACTATTATTGTTTTTTATGACTCGTAATTTACAAACATATCCGAACTGACGATGAACGAATGAGTTCCGATTGAAATTGAATACAACAACAACGATATCGCCTGTTTGACCAGTGATATTATATTATCACGAGCGTGGAAGAATAACTTTTTCGAAAGAAAACTAATTAACAGATAAAGAAAGAAGAAAAAAAACCGAATAAACAAACGAACTCGGAGCTTGTTTTCATATTATCATCGCGGCAAAGCCGCTTTCGTGTCCGTTTTAATAGTCCCTTTTGTAGGTACCGAGCCAACGGCGTTTCAGATAATATTCCTTTGACTCGTCTACTTGCGATTTAATCTCTCGGTTTTAATTATTCGTTTGGCAGAGTCGAATCGCGCACGTTCAAGCACCGAACCGCCACATGTCCGACGGGACCGACGATAAAGTCGCGCACAATCGTAAACGTTACCGAATTTTCAATAGCTTTTGCGACGAACTCGGCTTTCACGTGAAATGTCTACGCCGCGCCGCGCCGCCGTTCGCGAGCGAATTTCCGTCCGAAAGTGATCGTCGTCTTACGTCAAAACGTTATTTAAAAACATGCGACGGAGATGGCATAATTTCCGAACATAAACACGTCCGTTGCGAATATTATATTATATTATATTTTAGTCGAGCGGTTAGGTTCTCTCGACGCATTCAGAAGAAGAAGAAAAAAAACCCCAATGAAATCTACGGTTTGATCTCGTATACGGACGGTCAGTCATTAAATAAATAATGGGTTTATGAAGGGATTAGGGAATAATTCTACGGATTTTATGGGTCGCCCAATCTCTCAGTTTACTCGAAACGTTTTCTTAAGCTTGTTTCAGCGAACGTTTTTGAGTTACCAGCCGTGCGCGTACGGTAGTCGTTGCATGCTCCCGTTTTGTCAGATTTCGTTGTTTCGAAAACGTACGACGAGAATAAAATAATAATCGAAGAAAACATATTTTCCCTTTTGGAGGGAAAATGGATAAAACTTTGGACGGTCAGTCGAAATCCACGGTGTTTTTCAAAATGGCGTAGACGTGCGCTCGAATTTCGAAATAAATGACGCCGTGAATTTCAGTACTCGAGTAGACCAGGCGACATTTTATTTTTATACTGCGGGCCGTAGTATAATATACTTGACGGTTTTTTTTTTTTTTGTTCGTTTCGGAAAGTTGAACATCCATTTCGGTCTGATGATGAAAACGAGGTTCGTCGAGAGAAAGTGTTCGACTCGAACTCGTCGAAAACAAATAATCGTTTGAACGATTTTCATACAAAGAAATCACTGATTATTATAACACGAGTAAAATACATTTCCTCCAAGACCCTTTTTGTCAATCAAGACGATTTTCCAAAAACCAAAGAATTATCGACGCGTATATTTACATTATATTTGAATCGCTAAATGCAGAATGGGCACAAAGTTCAAGTTTTAAAATTTTCCAGGAAACACAAAAAACATAATATATCTGAAAAAAATTGTACGTTATGGAATAATATAGTTTAAGACATTTTTACAATCACTTTAAGAAATATAATTAAACTCTAGGTTGTTTCTGAAGGACTTGGGTCACGGACATGTGCGGTTTATGCTTCAAATTACCATTCATTTTTCGAAAATAACGTTTTCTTATAAATAAGTACCTTTAAAATCCATAAAAATTAAAATAACATTATTAAATAATACACAGTAGATTATAATATAGTAATAATGAGTCATAAATATTTGATTTTTTTTTTAATTTAATAATTAGAAATTTTATGAATGTCTTTGAGAAATTTTTTCGAACGACTTTAAATAGAAAAAAATTAATTTAAAAATATAAAAAGGCCTAGAGTTATCGATAGTGAACAAAACCAACTAAATACGATAATAATTACCATTCTTTAAGGATTACTAAAGTGAAATGACGTTCACAAAGTTAAGTTCTGATAGTATTACTAAAGTATAATAATTTTGATGCAAAAAGGTCACGTCATGTCCAGGACAAGTGCCTTTTCTGCAATTAACGAAATTTTAAATTATTTTAAAATTATTTTTAACGTGCATCGATTTAATGAAACGTGTGCCTCGTGTGCACAAAACCACGTGTTAATCAATGTTCAATTCGATTATGTAATAAAGTGATTTTTGTAAAATATTGGACGTGTGCCTGTTCTGCATTTAGCGATTCATTTTGTTTTCACTTATATATATTTTGCGAACAAACGAATCGCGCAAAACGTTCAGAAGGATCTCGTTCGAATGACGAACACTTATCGCTAATAAATTTATTATTTCGGAATCGATATAATTATCAACAGTTGATATCGGTTCGTCCGATAAATGAATAAAACCATAATATGAAACACAGCTTTTATCCGACGAACACGAATGTCTAATAAGAAATGAGAAATATAAAAAAGGAATACCGAAGTCGGCCAGAGAATATATTACGTAAGTTTGTACAGAAATGATCGACGTGAATATTCGAAAAAGGATAAACCAACTGCAGTGACTGTGCTGCGGTTCGAGGAGGATAAAATATTATAATAACATCGGTATTGTTGACAAAAGTTCCAATGTCGCTACCCGAAAGTCCAAATGAACTAGAAACTTTCGACTGAAGAAAAAAAAATAAAATAAATATCCACCTGTCCTATTCCGTCGGTAGTATATAATATTATTATTATTCCGCCGTAACGATGTTATTTTTCTTTTTCCTATTCTCGTTAGAAACGCGTACGTTAGAATGCCGGAGAATATCGAACGGCATAATACTCGTTTTCTATACCGACAAACATTTATGCCGTATTTTTTGGTCTTGAATTTTTCTTTTCCATCGGAGACATACAAAAAAAAAACAACAAACGAAATCATATTTTTATCAACCAACCGAAACGAATTTCACAATCAAAGTCGGTAAACACATTAATGACTTGTTGTTTATAATCATAATATTCGCTTCTCCGGCGGAACAACGACATAAGTGCAAATTTAATAATTCTTCAGAAAGCGTAATTTAAAATTTTAATTATTTTATTTGTATTATTATTTGTATATTATAATAAATGATAGAAATGATCAAACAATATTTTTACTATGGAAAATTTAGTCTAGTTTAAGACTACATAATTGGATTTTGTAAAAAAATTAAATACCATTTAACAGCTTAAAAAAAAAAAATTGAGAACTAGCAATTGTGTCATTATTCCTCCAGAAAATGTTAAATTATTAGAATTTTTGACAATTATTTATAATAACATGAATAACGAAACTTTGAAGTCAAAAATGACGAAACTGAAACTTACGTCGTTGTCGCGCCAGAATCAAATATAAAAATTGTCATAAATAACACTTACGTCGTTATAGAATTAGGAATGATGCGTTTTACGCGGCAACCAACCGATAATAACGACCTAATTGATAATAACGTCAATGTTCTTCTGAACATTTGATTGAAAACCGGTAAATTCAACAACGACCAAACTCTTCTCTAGTGGTCAATTATAGGTTTTATGCTTACGTCATTGTTCCACCGGATAAATTATATTTTTTCGTTCTGTTGTAATACTTATGTTAAAAAGTCAAAAATTTGCAATTACGTCGTTGTTCCGCCGGAGAAGCGAATATATAGTCCAAGTTTAAAAGGTTTTAGCTCTCTCTCAATCCTTACACTAGGAACGGTCCTGTATCAAATGCGTCGGTCACAGGAAAACTGCACATTTTACGCGTGTATTTGTTTACCGTTTTGAGTGTTACATAATCCGATGAAACTAATTACTTTTAAATACGCTTTTGTGTCCGTTACCTGTTTCACTCGACTTACTAACGGTTTTATCATGAAATAAATGTACTATTGTGTTTTCTATCGTTTCAATCGTACGTGAGATAATAATAATCAGGGCTCGGGACTTAAAGCACTTAAAATCATTAAAATAAGCGCTTAAAAACATCATTATAGGCACTCAAATAAGCATTTAAAAAACTTAAATTTAAGCAAAACTATTTTTAAAAAATTATGTCAATCGACACTCAAATTTTATTTTCCCTTATTTCCATTTTCATTTTATCCATAGTAGTATTAAAAATATCATCGATATAACCCTTCCGTAATGTCGCTTCCATATAGGAATATTTTTACCAGTATATTTCTCTAAAAATACTCGAAATGTATTGTTAGAAAGCTTATTTAACGGAATGTTAGCAGATACCGCATTGCTTGACATAAATCCTTGTTGAAATCGTAGATAAGAATTATTTTTAATTTTAATTCATTCAAAAACAACTTTGCAGGAGAAAATCATAAAAAAGTATGAAAACTGGTCGCAATAATTATCAGAAAAACTGGAAATAAGCATTTTTTTGAAAAATCACTGAAAAAAGCAAAAAAAAGCACTCTCAAATTTCAAAATCGAACGTGTTGTAACATGACATACACTTCTATAATAGCACTCTGCTACTACATTTTAAGTCAATCCATAAAAATAAGCAAGTGCTTTAAGTCCCGAGCCCTGATAATAATTTATTAAAATATAGATAAATATACTCGTAGACCGTCACGGGGATAAGTCATAGAAACGCAAAAAGAAAAAAAAAAAATCAAATATAGACTCTCGCTCGCGACGAATCGTCTTCTTTTCTTTATTCTAGGCATTGCGGCGCGAAAACGTCGAAAATCGATAACCAAATGTAAAGTGTGACGACGACGACGACGCCAATACGTTTGTAATTACAAGCGAACCGATTGGATATTCAAATTAGGGATCTGTTTTTCCAACACAGTCATATGCACGGAGACAACGCAATTTAAGAGAGCTTTGTCCTAGGCGTTTGGTACGAACACTAAGGATACGCTACTAGATCTTTGAAATCCTCCGGAAGATATTATAATTTAGGAGAGAGATTATTGCGAAAAAATATTCGGATCGAGAGAAACGACGACGTTTCTCAAATACTACGAGATTTACGACCAGAGGCAACGCATTTTTCTCAGCACTCGATAACGGAGTTTTACAAGTTATCGAAATGAACGATGCGACTTTTGGAACGACCGGCGCACAGTGGGGCAAATGACCATCAAAGTTGGCATTAAATCATATATGAATCGATTTCGGTCAACAATATAAAAAAATAAAAATATATTTAGTTTGAAATAAGAATCGTTTACATTTTTTTAGATCTGAGTGTTTTTAAGTGTGTAGTTCAGCTATTCAAAAAAAAAAAAAAGAACGTAATTTGGAAAAAAAATTTTATTTTTTTTATTTTTATATTGAGTTAAGACATATTTTTAATAACAAAATATTGTTAAATATATAAAATTATTTTAATACAAACTATTAAAAATTATAAAATAAAATAAAATCAAGGTCTAGCCTCGAGTATTATAAGTAAGAGTGCAAAAAAGTCACGACTGGTTTCGACTAAAAATCGTCATCGGGTGTAAAGAGCGCACACCGCAAAAGAGCATGAAACCGGTCGTGACTTTTTTGTACTATTACTTATAATACTTATTCCACTAGGGCAGGTAGATATTTCTTGTAATGCATACTTTTAGGTATATAACCAAATTTAACATACTTACTCGAAATTTTCAATAAAAAGTTGTAAAAGTTATAAAAATCAAATTTATTTCAAACTTTCATTGTTCACTATCAACTGCGAAATTAACGTTAAAATCACGATAAATATATACTAAATAATAAATAAAAAAAAAAAGTGCAAATATGTGCAGAAAAATCAAATTGTTTTATAATCTACAATAAATATAGATTTAAAAAAACATAATTTCCTAACTCAATACGTCTCAATACCTATTCAAATCCTACCTTATTCATAAAATAATTGTTAAAAATCACTTGCACAGTTGAACAATTCACAATTGAATTTGAATGACTAAAGAATATATTTTCATCATATTATAATTTAAAACAATTTGATACATACCTCAGGTAAAAGGATCCATCATTAAATACTTATATACTTCAATTTTCGTATTTTTAAGACATAAAATGCGTTCAAAAAAAACGAACATGAAAATTTATGACAACACCTGACGACTTTCGAAGCGCTCTCTGGCCGATATTAGTGGTATTTAGATCCAAAATCTGCCGAATAATTATGAATAGGTCTATAAAGTTTACAAAAATGATAATAACGAAGATCTATAAGGCATTTCGTTTTTTTATTTTCTACCAACTTTGAGGGTCATTTGTCCCACTGTGCGGCGGCGGCGGCGACGCGTTTGATCATCAGCGAATCAAACGCGCATATTACAGTGATATTTACTCTCGAACCGACGACGACGACGTCGAATAAATCAATTAGAAAATAACTCGGCGTACGGGAAACACGTTAATTTTATTTCCCGTCGTAGTTAAATCGTAATATTGTCGCGGACGTTGTGATTAGTTATATTTCCTGCGTACTTATTGTCACTTTATTCGCAAAGTTCGCGCCAAATTGCATTATCTAAAAGACGGACGGCGGGAAATATTTGTAGTAAATGAAAATTTGTGTTGCGAAAATAATGTAAACATTTAACGAAGAATAATGGTCGGTGGACGCGGATCGAGTTAAAACTTAATGAATTATTGAACCTAAGTTTTATTCAACCGTTTGAGATATATTTCGGGTTGGATTTTCGCCGGTCCTAGGTGTGCGTGTGTGTGTGTGCGCGCGCGCGACGAGTGTTATTTAATTTTTTGCGCGCATTAATTACGACGGCGCGGCGCGACCGACAGAGTTTCGCAATGCTAACTGTAGATATGGCCGTAATTAATTAATTACCGAGGGGGAGAAAAAAAATAAAATAAAAAAAAAAATAGTAATTGTTTGGCCGCGATGACGACAAAAGTATATTTTGCCGAAAACAAACACGCGCGCGCGTACGCGGAGTTTTTCGGCCGTACGCGTGACACCGGGATAATGAAAATATGACACGAGGGTCTGACGGATTATGATGAACACGACAAGTGTCCTTCAACGGCAAAAAGCTCTGTATAATGTTTGTCGACTCGCAGGAAATTAAAAAAAAAAAAAACACTTCGGCGAACTAGTCGAACTAGTCTCTCTGTCTGTCTCCACATCGAGTGGTGTCGCCGCCGTTGTCTAGCGCAGCGTTTCCCAAAGTGTGTTCCGCCGGACTATCTCAAGGGTTCCGTCAGATAATTAGGTTATTAATTTGTTTAAAATTTTTTTTTTTTGTTTTTATAAACATCGAAACAAGTCGGAATAATCTTTCGAATTATACAAAGAACGATTGCTGGACAAACAAACTTTCAAAGTTTACGAACGAATAGAAAACTATTTAGATGGTTTTTTTTTTTTTATATAATATTCATTTTTCGAGTGAATTCATTACTCAGTAGTTCGACAAATGTTTTATCGTCGTTTAGAAAATAAAAAACTTTTTCAATTATTCAGCAAGTAGGAAGAGTTTATGGAGAAAATGTTTCCGCGTTCGGTCGACCTCATGGCGCGACGACTCGTGGACAGCTCCGATTATTGCCGACGCGCGACGGAGTCGACAAATTCGCGATATTCACAATCGTAAATCTGAAAAGTTGTACAATTTTAGAGAAATAAAAACGATTATAATGATCTATTCGAATAAAATATAACCAATTTAAACAAAAGCGCACCAAAAAAAAAATAAAAATATCGATCTATTGATTAGAGTCGAAGAATTTCATGAAAATGAAATCGAACCGATAGCAGCAAAGGTCTAGTGTACCGAGCGTTCTCGCTCTTATTTTACCTCGACGTACATTATAGTCGTGTTTTATTTTATGATCTTAAAGCAGTGGTTCTCAACCTTTTTTAGTTCACGGCACACTATTATACATCACGAGTTTTCACGGCACACTGACAATTATTGGTCAATTGATATTTTCAATTTATTTCCAAAAAATCGCCGTAGACGGCGTGAACGTACACGTAAATTAAAGTTTAAAATTTTTTTTAACATTTCCCGCGGCACACCTAGAACAATCTCGAGGCACACCGGTTGAGAACCACTGTTTTTAAGTATAAAATATAGGTACTGACCGCGGCTGATATTCGATCGTTTCGTCACTTTGAAATCCTATTGTTGTTTTTTTTTCTCGGCTTGATTCTTATATTTTCGTTGCCAAACCATGCGACGAACCATCTTTCATAATAGAAAATGACACGGATTGCCGACCCATCATCTCGGACGAATCAGTCCCAGTTATATAATATTATTGTTTTCAGTGATAATATTTTGGTGTTTTTTTTTTTTTTTAGCTAATATGCATATTTTACGTCTTGTTTTGCATATTTGGTAATTTTTTAGAACATAAATGCATACATATCACAGTCATAAACATGCGAGCCCTAGTTATCACTAATTTATTACTATACCAATAGGCTATTAATTGATTTATCGTATAAATGTATTTATTTTTATAACGTAAATTATTTTAGAAAAATAAAATGAATAAATCTATCGGGGAAACGATTTTCAACCGCCATCGGTTTGCGCAAGTGTTTTTACCGTTCGAGTGGTGTAAAAATTTGAAGCGCTCGAAAACTAAATAAAGCTATCGGTCGTAAGCATGTTTTGAACACTATGAATTGTTTACCATCGTCGCGTCGTAATACTCGAAATAATCATTGCGAATTCGATACGATAGTTCGTAGCGAAAAGAATTAATAAAATATTACGTCGACACGCGTCGTTATGAACTTTGAAATTTATTTGTAAATTTACGGTGAAACGCGATTAACGTAGGATCTTGTATTTTCATGGTGCACCTAATTAGCAATTATTACTAATTAGTACGGTGAATATTGTCGCGTCGTCGCCGTGAAAACAACGGGAGAAAACTAACGAGTTGGCGAACAAACATTCCGGCCGAGTTTTGCATAACGATTTTCTCTCGGAACCGTCTTCGCGTGTATATCATTATAATATTATTACGCTATCCGAACACAGCGATGACGATAATTCCAAAATTTGTATATCGAATGGTGGTTTGTTCAAAGAACGACACCGGTGTATCCGTCCAAATAGAAGACACAAATTCGGGGCTGTCCCCTATACTTTTCAATTCGTACGTATCTGACTTCCCCACAACAATGAACACGGAAATAGCTCTGTACGCGGATGATAGTGTAATAATATATTCTAGCTCTGATAACGTAGATAAGGTAATAGATAATAATATTCAAACTCGTCTAGACGCAGTTCAAAAATGGGCACAAAGTTGGAAAATTGCACTCAACCCATCAAAAAGCTCAGCAGACCCAAATACTTTAATACATTAAAGTTCAACGGTCAAAACACAGCTTGGTATCACAATATCAAATATCTTGGAGTTTTATTAGACAAGAAACTCACTTGGAATCCCCGTGTATCATCGAAATTACAGCAAGGATACCAAACGCTTAAAAATAATATATCCACTCGTAAATCGGCAAACTTCACTGAACTGGAAATGCTCACTCTATCTATCTATCTATACTATATATAAAATTGTAAGGGTTTTTCTTCGACCGCGCTAACCGAGAAAACTACTGGACCGATTTGGCTGAAATTTTTTTTGGCTGAAACCCGACACTCTGCTGAAGGTTATAGTACCACTTTTGTCAGTAAAAAAGTTCATAAAAGTTCATAAAAAATTAAAAACAATTGTACCTATATTGTGCGGCACGGCGGGCCGCGGGTTTACAGCTACCTGTAACTTGACCTTTTTTTTGTATCGTGTTTGATATCGGCGTTCCGAGAAGTTTATCGCACTTACACCGACAACACGTATACCCAATATTCATATTGTTATTATTATAACTTCGTTTAGGCTAGGTTCACATGGACGATGGACGCGCGTGTTTAGATATACGGATTTCTCGATCGCGATAACGACGCAAGAATCTATTTCCGCGCGCACACGCGCATGACTCCGCGTATTGAATCCCATAAATCATTATCGGACCTTTCGGTTGACACGCGCGTTTCGACAACGAAACAGCGATTCATTGTGCAATTACATATTATAAAAATATTTTAATTTGATTCCAATTCGTTAGATTTAATTAGATCTAACAGGTCATCAAATGATTTAATTGACATTCGTCAATAGTACACGCGCGTCCAAAAACATTTGTCGAAATTAATAATCTATATACTATTATATAAAATTGTAAGGGGTTTTCTACGACCGCGCTAACCGAGAAAACTACTGAACCGATTTGGCTGAAATTTTTTTCGGCTGAAACCCGACACTCTGCTGAAGGTTTTAGTACTACTTTTGTCGGTAAAAAAAGTTCATAAAAGTTCGAAAAAAATTAAAAACAATTGTACCTATATTGTGCGGCACGGCGGGATAGAGTTATTATTGCGAGCATAATTTGTGCTTAGTTTTTTTACCTACTTTTTGATTATTCTTATGAAGGTTTATTGGGCCTGCTAATAGAGTTAAATTTTGGGTAAGTGGCCAATTCATCATCATGCCGTGAACCAATCACGGGCGAAGCTGTGACAGGTCGGCTAGTCTCTATATATAAGAGAAAGTGTACTTTACCAATAATCAACGTACAGCCCAAACCGCTGGACCGATCGGGTCGAAATTTGGCACGAAGATAGCTCTTATGGCGTAGACGCGCACTAAGAAGGGATTTTTGAAAATTCCACCCCTAAGGAGGTTAAAAACGGCAAAAACGGAAAAAATTTTTTGGCTCCGATCGTTCTGAAATTAAGTATACGTACTCTGTAACGCGAATAAACATTGTCGATAAACTTAGTTTTGTGAAATTCGACCCTTAAGGGGGTTGAAAGGGGTGAAAAAGATGAAACTAGAAAAAATCGCCTGGCCGGACCCGCCGGAGCTATGGGTGTGAAATTTGGTCAGTAGTTTTGTATCGTGGTATAGACGCCCATTGAGAAAGGATTTTTCCAAAGTCCACCCCTACCGGGGTTTAAAGAGGTGAAACTAGAAACTTAAAAGGGTGAAAATAGAAAAATTCGCCTGGCCGGAACCGCTCGAGCTTTGAGTATGGAATTTGGTCTACTATAAATATAATAACATTTAGCACTTGACGCTTTTACCCCCTCATTATACCGGGAAAAATTTTAAAAGCCGGTATTCAGTTAGGTAAATCGGTAAAAATAAATTTTTACATGTAAAATATCGTTACTATACTAAACTCATATTACCGTGTGTTTGTTTAATAAACTATTAAATAATAATAGCAGTCAGCTGATAACGGGAAAATGTCAATTATTATTATTATTTGGGCAATACACATTTTTTATACTTAAACCCGGCAAGGACGGGTAATATTCAGCTAGTTATTATATAAACAAACAATTCGCCCTTTAATTTTATATGCAGCCCCGGGCTGGGGTCAATGTGCTACAACTCATATACGAAAAATGCAAATATTACAATCAAAAGTCCCACGTGTAATTTCAAATGCCCCATGGTCTGTCCGAAATGACGCACTGCACACAGACTTCGAAATTCCAAGTATCAAAAACTACATAAAAGAATTATCGGTAAGCTTTGTTTTAACAAATTATCTAAAGCAAGTGGTTCACCACAGCACTTCAGGCTCCGGCGATTCACCCGTCCAAACAGTCGCACACTCCAACGCGGCCGACCACACGACGTCCTAAATCTTTAATCTATACTAGTGTATTATGTAAATATTGTCTTATATTTTATTAATAATAAAATAATAATTTTCCGCAGATGGAAGAATTTTATTTTGCAAAGTATGTGAACTTAAAGTAGAGTTTGAACGGCGATCTAGTGTAATACAACATAATATAAAAACAGTAAAACATGCAAAAATGATTAAACGGAGGGAAATTTTCAAGACAAGGACTCGACAAATGATTATTTAATCATTTATTAATTAATAATCAATATAAATAAAATAATAAATTAATTACACAAACTAATACATCTAAAAAGTCAACTTTCAATATGGACCTATTGTAAAGCATTGTTGTCGGCTAATGTTCCACTGAATAAACTATCGAACCAGGTATTTCGAAATTTTTTGGAATCTTACACGGGAAAAGAGTTTTTTTTATATTGGTACGTCATTTTTAATTCAAAATAAACACATATCTAAGCGCATATTTTGATATTTAATTATGCATATGTATGCGCATATTGTTATGATTTTAAGAGCATAAAGTCCCGAGCCCTGTTTATTATTATTACTATCTGTCAGTGTTTCACAATCTTATCCTATTCAGTATATTTTAAACCATAGTTTTAACTATTTATACCGTTATGTGATCTAATTTATAAATGTTAAAAAATAATTTAATTCTTTACACCAAAGTTTAGATGATGTCGACTGTCAGGAAAACTTTATATTAATGAAAAAAAAAAAAAAAAAAAAACGACCGGTGTATACGGTTAACGAACGACGATCTATAGATCGAGCGAGAGGCTCGCGCGCGACGACGACGACGGTGTAAAAAAAAACGAGCCACTATAAAACTAATAAATTCCTCCGTCGCCTCGGAATTTTCAAAACGTAAGAATACAAACATTTACCCGCGTCATTAATGTAAGTGCTAGTAGTATTTCCACTGTGCTGTTGCACAAAGTTGTTTCATATTTCGTATACGCAACACCGCGACGTCCATAACAATAACGCCGTAATGCAGACAAACTTCAGAACAATGGTTTTAAGATGAGTGTTTTTTAAGACCGGTCTGCTCTCGAGGCGGCGGCGGCGGCGGATAAGTTAAATTTACTGTATATTTGCGCTCGGCGGTAAACCATTTTAATGACGGAATAGTGCGATTATTATACACGGCGACGACCGACAATTATTCACACACGCTTCGAATTTAACGCGATTAAAATATTACCTACTTGTCTTGGGCCGAGAAGCGTCGTCGTTTTCAAATGTATTTTCCCGTTCGAAATTTACATTTCAAGTTGGTACCGTATTTATAATGTTCTGAGATAAATATTATACTATTACACTTAATAATTATATTTATTTTATTACATTTTTTAATACACGTTTTTGAAAACATCATATTTTATGTACCGGTCAAAAACTTAAAATTTATCGTCGATTAGGTATTCTCAAAATCGACTGTTACAGACCGGCACGTGTTCGGTCATCGTAAGAGTCGAGGAACAAGAACACTCGAGGTTTTTTTTCCCTTTTCTTCAAACGTTTTTAATAAGTAAAGACTCATAAGTCGTAGACGTTGTTGGTTTCCGCATTCCGAATAATCCTCGGGGGGTTCCCTTTTCACATACGATGTGACGTACGTGTTTTCACGATAAACAAAAACTGACTCTTAGCAGTTTTGTTTATTACAAAAAAAAAAAAAAATCACTCTGTGACAAAATATAATATAGTGATCACGTATATTATATTACACGAATATAATATTAAAAGGCGTGGTTTTTCGTCACACTGTTGATAAATTAAAAAGCTTTAAAATTATAAATTTATATAAGTGTCATGTTTATATTTGTTTTGCGCTCGAAACGTTAAAATATCTAACAAATTACATAATTTAATAAATGAACAATACACGAAGGGGTTTCGTTCTCGTCGTCGGATATACGTATCATAATAATATTAATTAGTTTACACGGTGGTAGATAATATCGGGCGTTGGTAATATTTTTGTCACCAGAGGAACGGTGGATTTCGCCGTCGAGCGCGTAAAAGAAACCCACGGCGACGACGACGACGGGGTGAAACGACGTGTCGGACACGTTATTTCCTTTTAAAATTAACACGACACTCTCCGCGCGTAATATCATATACGTACACGTTTCTTCGTTTTAGCGCGGATTCGGGGCGTGACAGTGCGAAAAACGCGCGGCAGGTGTACACGAGAGACCGAATATTGTTTCGTTGGACGTACTCGGCGTACAATCGGCGATGTTTCAATTAAAATTTGTCTCATTGTTTACGGTTGATTCATGCGTTTATTCGAATTCCGAAAAAAAAAAATGAAATAAACGATACGTTCTTATATTTAGAATGAAAAAATCAACTGAATACTGATATAATCATCTGGGAAGGGGGGGAATGCCGTTTCCATTTTGAAACGTTAACTGATATAAAACATTCTTTAGACAGTATTGAAACGAAAAATGTAGTCTCCGACTGTAATAAAATATAATCATCATACGTACGTTTTCCGAAAATCAGAATTCGAATAAACTTACATACTTTAAAGCTATTTTTTACATTCTTAATTACTTTTGTATGTTTATGGCTAATAAAATAACATTTTTATTTGCATATTAGACTGTTATTCTTATTTTATTGCTTTCCTATTAAACCATCATGTGGTAAAATAATTAACCAGTAACTAATTACTGTTAGTACAAGTCCTAGATGATCAGTGATAAACTCTCCAAGCAAAACACAAGTATGTGCTTTCCACCTAAGGAATCGATGTGCCAACCGTATCCTTAACGTCTACTGGAATGAGACAAAAATCACTAATACACCATGTCCAAAATACCTCGGGATAACACTAGACCGATCTCTCACCTACAGATTACATTGCGAAAACACCAAACATAAAATAATGACAAGAAATGGCATATTGCGGAAACTCAGTGGTTCCACGTGGGGCTGTAATCCCCACGTCCTAAGAACTACGGCATTAGCCTTATGTTTTTCAGCGGGAGAATATGCCAGTCCAGTATGGGGCAGGTCATCACATACTAAAAAGGTCGATGTTGCACTAAACGAGTCCTGCCGACTTATAACTGGTTGCCTAAAAAACACATCGGTAGAACAATTATGTATACTTTCAGGAATAGCCCCTCCTCCAATAAGAAGATCCACGCAAGCAGACTGGGAGAGAACGAAAATAACAGCAGATCCACGACACCCTATGTACGGTATAACTCCACAACTCCCTCGCCTTAAATCCAGGAAGAGTTTCATGAACCATACAAAAGCCATCTCGTCAAAAAATCCCGAAGTAGAAAGAACGACCAGATGGAGAAATGAGATAAGCAGTACCTCCAGCTGGGTGCCGAACGAGTCACTCCCATCTGGTCATAATGAAACATGGCCGGTTTGGCGAACACTAAACAGACTCAGGACAGGAATTGGACGAACGAAAGACAATCTAATAAAATGGGGACTGATAGATAGCACAGACACCTTGTGCATATGTGGAGAAGTACAGACAATGCAACACATTATCTCATGCACAGATTGCTCCCAAACCTGCACCCCAGAAGACATTCACAAAGGCACAAGCCAAGGAATTAACGTAGCCCGTATCTGGGCAGAAATAATATAAATCCACCAATAACCTTATTTATTAATATTATGTAATGTTTATTTTATTTTAAAGTTTTATTTATTTTATATACTTTTATTTTTCTATTTATTTATTTGTTTATTTTATACCATACAACTATACCATTGTTATTATTACTATTATACTACGCGCCTGACACGAATAAAAAAAAAAAAAAAAGTGATAAACTATTTTACCACCCTAAAACTAAAAAACTACTGGCAAAAAAAATTTTTTTTTTCAAATTTATTAAAATATACATGTACGTATGTGATTAAGGAAAAAAATTTTTGGCCAAAACAAACTAAAAGCGCCTTATGCCCTATAAAGGGTTGAGCGTAAAAGAGGGACGAGTACGCTGGATTCGTCCCGAGGTTTAATTATTTTTCGAGTGTAAAGCGACAGGACACGAGGGGTAGGTATAGTGACATCGAATTATTCGACCCCGAACCCGTCGCACGGTCCGTCACACGGCGAACGGATTTGAAAACGCGTCGGTGTCTTTTGGCGTAATATTTTGCCGGCGGCGGCGCAGGTAGTAGCCACGAGCGCCCGAAAAACGAATAACAACAATCATTATATTTCCGGTAAAACGACAGGAGCGTATGAAATTACGTCATTTTGATTTCCGTAGTACTTTTGACAAAACGTACCAGGCACGGTGATGACTGCGCGCGAAAGGAGAGATATAATAATGAAAAACATTATTTTCACTCAAAGGTCGTGGCGCCGCCGTCGGTTTTCAGTTTTTTTTTTTTTTCATTGACTCCGCGGTAAAGGTCTCCGGCGGAGCGAGGACGTCGATATTTTTCCCGTTTTCAAAACTCAAGCCGTGACGTTTTCGAAGATATTTATTAGGTACGTACCGGGAGGAACACAATCAATGTGTTTGTCGAACATCTAACGAGTGCGTGTTGCTCGCGAAACGTCTGAAAATTCGGCAGGGGCGGGTGAATAACAATAAAAATGCGGGAAATAACATAGTACTCGAATTTTACAGTTTTTTTTAGTACATTTTTAAAGTATGTTAACACTTAAACAAGGAATGTTATTTAGTATAAACTGTTAGATTTCAAAGTTTCTATAATATATTATACTAGCTGAATATTACCCGTCGTTGCCGGGTTTAAGTATAAAAAATGTGTATTGCCCAAATAATAATAATAATTGACATTTTCCCGTTATCAGCTGACTGCTATTATTATTTAATAGCTTATTAAACAAACACACGATATGAGTTTAGTATAGTAACGATATTTTACATGTAAAAATTTATTTTTACCGATTTACCTAACTGAATACCGGCTTTTAAAGTTTTTCCCGGTATAATGAGGGGGTAAAAGCGTCAAGTGCTAAATGTTATTATATTTATAGTAGACCAAATTCCATACTCAAAGCTCGAGCGGTTCCGGCCAGGCGAATTTTTCTTTTTTCACCCTTTTAAGTTTCTAGTTTCACCTCTTTAAACCCCGGTAGGGGTGGACTTTGGAAAAATCCTTTCTCAATGGGCGTCTATACCACGATACAAAACTACTGACCAAATTTCACACCCATAGCTTCAGCGGTTCTGGCCAGGTGATTTTTTTCTAGTTTCACCCTTTCACCCCTTTTAACCCCGGTAGATGTCGAATTTCGGAAAATCCTTTCTCAAGAAGCTTCCACTATATAAAACGAAACTGCCGACAAAATTTCATACTCAAAGCTCCAGCGGTTCCGACCAGGCGAATTTTTCTAGTTTCACCCCTTTTAACCCCGGTAAGGGTCGAATTTCGAAAAATTCTTTCTCAAAAAGCTTCCACTATATACCGCCGACCGAATTTCATACTCAAAGCTCCGGCGGTTCCGGCCAAACGAATTTTTCTAGTTTCACCCTTTTAACCCTTTACCCCTTGTAACCCCCTTTGGGGTCGAATTTCGGAAAATCCTTTGTCAAGGGGTCTCCACTATATAAAACGAAACCGCCGACCGAATTTCATACTCAAAGCTCCGGCGGGTCCGGCCAGGCGATTTTTTCTAGTTTCATCTTTTTCACCCCTTTCAACCCCCTTAAGGGTCGAATTTCACAAAACTAAGTTTATCGACAATGTTTATTCGCGTTACAGAGTACGTATACTTAATTTCAGAACGATCGGAGCCAAAAAATTTTTTCAGTTTTTGCCGTTTTTAACCCCCTTAGGGGTGGAATTTTCAAAAATCCCTTCTTAGTGCGCGTCTACGCCATAAGAGCTATCTTCGTGCCAAATTTCGACCCGATCGGTCCAGCGGTTTGGGCTGTACGTTGATTATTGGTAAAGTACACTTTCTCTTATATATAGAGATGTACCAATTTTTGATTTGATTTTGTTTATTTTATAAGTTATTTTTTTCTAAAAACACTCGTTCAGGGATAATATTAACTAAGTAATAAAAAGAATATATGACATTTGGTATTTATTTTTTTCTAAATACATGGGAATGATATGATATTTTTATATGCGTATATTTTACGCATCATTACAACCATAGTGTGAAGTAAATTAACGTTACCATTCTATGCAACTTCGAGTTTGCATTTGCCACGTGAGCGAGCGCCCGGCTTTTTCGATCCGTACGTTTTTCCTCTTACGCCGTGTCCCACGTAAACGCGACGAACGCGAAATTCGCGTCGCGGCGACTGAAATAATCAAATCTATAAAAATAGATGGAAATGTCCATCGTACAGCGAAAATACAGATCGCGCGACTGAACGAATTCATTCGCGTCGTCGGTCGCCGCGTTTAATAATCAAATCGGTTTGTTTTTAATCGCGCGCGATATTGCGATAATGATAATATAACACCAAGTCGGTCATTTTTTTCCATAGTTTTTTGTGTGGAACCAATTATTATTTTTAATAAATACAAAGTTATGACGTTATGAGGTTTATAATGTATATTTATGTATAACTTACCTTATTGTAACTGCAGTAGTCGTTGTTCTATTGATATCGGTTCTTGGGAATTAGGGAACGGTTTACTCGCGGAGGAGCCAAACTCTCTCAATACTAACAAAACATAATCAAATATATAAAATTATTTCAATACAAACTATTATAAATAATATGTTTAAACGATAATAAAATAAAATCAAGGTCTCGCCTCGAGTATTGCGTATAATAAAGACCTTTATTGTATTGAAATAATTGTAAATATATTTAATAATATTTTGTTTTATTATTTGCGAGTATTAACCGTTAGATATTTTAATATAATAATTACTTTGTTTGTTTATTTTCTATTTTTTATCTCTCGCCACTGCCACAACGTACGACGGACACGGCGGCGGCGTGCGACGCTATTTTGCACGGTAATTGACATTTTCAATAAAAATTTAATCACTATTGACCTTAAACAAACAAAATAAAAAGAATAAATAAACATACATTAGGCGTGTTATTATATTATTATTTCGTGTAACGCAACGTCCGTTCGAGTCAGAGTGTGTGTGTGTTGTGTGTTTTATAAATTTGTAATCTATTTTAATCACATTTCGCGTAATAATAATAATAATAATTATGAATGAATTTTTTTTTTTTTTACAACATAATATATTATTCTTCTTAGTTTATATAATATTAATATAATACACATTCTATCACAACGATTACGGTAAAATTCAAATTCACAATTTTTTTTTTTATATTTTTTTTTTTCACAATATTCTAAATAAAATTAAAAACATCAAACCGCAATTTTAATTATTATTTATAATAATATACAAGCTCAAAGCTTATTATACGATTTAAATTTTTACAAAAACTTAAAACATGTGAATACATATTTTTTTTTTCTGAACTACTGCAGTTCGTTACCTGTAAACGTTTATAATATTATATAGATTATCGGGCGTTTCGAATAACGGTTTCTATTGTGGAACAGTAATATAATAATATTTACCAACTATTTTAAAGTATTTTTATTCTAAACGCTTATAACAACTGTCTGCTTAACTTAATCGAATTACTAAAACGGGGTTTTTTTTTTCTTTTACGCGCGTTTAAATTCCGTCGGAGAAAAACGTATACGACTATTCTACAGGTCGTGTCTGCAACTATGTATATAATCGTCCAAGTACTCCTATAGCTAAACGGTATAGTAATTCTAATTTTCTGATTTTTTTTTTTATTCGACACGTCGTCGTCGAGAACGACCGAAACGACGGTGACGATATAAACAGTTTTCATCGTGTTTTATCAACGTAATATTGTAATAAACATTTCGATCGTTGGCTGTAAAATATTTTACAAATAAGGCCTTAGGCCCTCCGCACACTACGCGATTCACACGCGACACAATTTTTGCCACGCGCGATATCCTAGCAAAGTAAATGGGGAACCACTAACACTGCAATTTGATAACGACGCGATTGCGACGCGACTGCGACGCGAGCGACTGGCGACCCGCGCGACCGACAGTGCTAGTCGCCTAGTAGTCGTATCGCGCGTATTGCATGCGATTTTATTGAAATTTGTTAATATTTTGACATAGTTCAACATAAAATTCGTCGGCGAGGTTGAAAAACACCCACCCTTATATAATTATACAATTCCCGATTATTGTAGGAAAGATTTGATGGTTTTGATCCTATTCTTTTTTTTGTTAGCCTCCTTTTGTGTACCAATAGTACATGACAATATGTTTTTCATCACTCGAACTAGACATTTTTTTTTTTGAAAATTGAAAACGGATGAAAACTAGTCACGCGATTGACACAGTATGATCGACTGAATATCGTTTCGCGTTGGTGGACCTCATATCGCACAAATCGCATGAATTGCACTTATCGCACTTAGGTGGACCTCATATCGCACAAATCGCACTTATCGTTGGTCAATTGCGTCGCATGTTAATCGCGTAGTGTGCGGAGGGCCTTAGGCCTTAGGCCGCAAACAAAACGTAACTTACCACACTTACGCCTACTGTACACACACGTTTTTTCGCCAAACACCTTTGGCCGTGAAAACAAATTTTAAAATATTTCTCAACGCCCACGTGGGCGTAGTAGGTAGTTACGATACCTACGATTAAAAATCAAATTTTCAACGCGTTAAAAAACAAGACGATATTATTAATGATTTGGATTAAAATATGTGTGTGTGTGTGTAATGACATTCGCGACGATGTCAATAATATATGTCGACGATGAGCAAACGACGATTATTAATATTCAAATAGTATATTATTATTTATTATATAGACCCGGGGGGCGGCCAACCCGAATGATCCTGCGGGCCACATATTTTTCTTATTAGTAGGGCTCGGAAGTTATTGCATTAAAGAATACCCAAAATTGCACTTAAAAATTGCGCTTAAAATTTGTTTTTACTAATGGTTTTTAGTTATAAGTTAACTATTTTTTTTTTTTTATAGACATTGATTGCTTATTTTTCGGCATTTTCGACTTCAATACGAAATAATAAGACACAAACGTATAATACGACGAAACACGCGACACACTAAACGACTGAATACTGTAGACTGAAGAAGTGAAGACTAAACTAAAATTCTATAATAAACTTAAAACTACAATATAGTACAATCTACAAATCACGATATACCGTCATATTTACCCCAATATTTCTATATTAGTTTCTGAAAAATAATATGGGTATTAATAATAACCGCGGCATCGTCTTGTCGCATTTCTGGCCGATCTAAATCTCGAAATAACAATCAATACGCGTACTATAAAAAAAAAATAAAAATATATATTATATATATTTTAACATACCTCTAACCTTCGAAAAAAATTAAATTATGTTATTCACAATTTACAAGTATATAAAATTGTACAATAATGAGAAAAAAACAATACAATTGCAGTCGAATTGAAAAAATTGTCAAAATTGCAACCAAATTGAAAAAATAGCTAAAATTGCAAAACGTTGCACTAAAAACTTTTAGATTTAAATTCGTCCTCACATGAAATGAATTTAAAACCTACTTAGCAATATATCCAAGCAATGGAAAAAAAGTTGCAAATGCAACAACTTCCGAGCCCTACTTATTAGAATAGAAGAAATTTACAATCTGTGTACAAATAACACGATAAATGATTGTGTTGACATTTCGGCGGGCCACGTGGTATAAAATCGTATTAGTATTTTGCCCCAATGCTAAAAAAATGTTGGAGTAAACGTTTGAAACAGAATTGATCGTTATTATAAATTAAGTTTTGGCGTATCGATTATTAAGTTTTAATTTATCTTATCTTACTATTTAGCGAGATTGTATTTGTTTTGATCGACTCGTTCACTAAGCTTTTGTAAATCAACAGCAATGCTCGAATTTGCCACATCGTAATTGATGTTTTCATCAGTTAGATCTGAGGCGAATTTGCGTTTTTGAAAACAAAAAAATCGTGTCTACTCGTTCATATTAGATTAGAGAATTATTACTTTTGTCGTGATTAATTGCAATACGGATTCCGGAATATTCTATTGGCACGAAAATGCATTTTTTTTCTTTCTGTAAACGTTTGATAAATCTCGGCGGGCCGAGGGTTTGGCCACCCCTGATACAACAATCATGATAATTACGTTTTAATATTCGTTTCGGAGTCGGTCCGATACGATTTTCTAAAAACAAAAAAACAAACGGTTACACAAACCAAACGTACACGTCATGTTTTGACGGTAATCGAACGGGTTTACTAAAGTACGTATGCCTAACCTAACGGTGTAGAACAGTGTTTCCCAAACTTTTTATCTTTACCGCCCATTTCCAAAAAAAAATCCTTCAGACGCCCCCTTAAAAAAAATATTGTGACAAAAGTATGCAATGAAAAGCAAAAAAAAAAAAAATTTGCTAGAAGTTCGTTGATATTAGGTTCGATTTTCGCCCCCTTTTTGTAATGAAATGCGCCCCCAAGGGGGTGATATCGCCCACTTTGGGAAACACTGGTGTAGAACGTCCGAGTTATTTCGTATTTCTTTTTCAAAGGGGCAGAAAAGCGTTGCACAGGCGGAGACGATGCGCGCGACGGCACGTTAAAGAGGATCGAAAACAATTATTAATGTCGCGAAATATTAAAACTAATAATGACAGTAGTTCAGAAAAAAAAAAAAAAAATCAAAAAAAAATCAATACACTCATAATAATATACAGGCATAGAGATAGGTACTAGTTAGATTTCAAAGTGATCGCGTTGCGGAAGACACAAACTACACGAGAAATCGATAATAATACGTAGGTTTTTTCTTTTCTTCGACAAAGTATTACGTCGTCGTCAACAACAAGCGCCGCGCCGCCGCGCCGCGGTCGTATTTGATCATCGCGTCTCGAAAGGACATGAATATTATTTTCGACGAAGGAGTAAGAAATTCTTGAAAACTTTGGAAAAGAGTTGGAGATGTTGTGTGATTTTCATTGGGTCGATCCGGGACGATTTTCCAAAATTATTGAACCCTGAACAAAGCGTGTTCGAAAACAACTCGCGCGGTTTAATAGTTTATTTAAAAAAAAAAAAACAAATCATAATAATAATATCGTACCTATCGGTTATAATAATAATAATAATAATAATAATAATAATCGTAACGTATTACGATAAGTGGGGGGTTTTTTTTTTTTTTTTCCCCGTGCGTTTTGTCTCCGAATCGCCGACGGATTGGTGGGGGGGAGGGGGGTGGGGGAGAGGACGAAAAGGAAAAACTCCTCGACGACACCCGGACGGACCGCCGGGGTGGGCCGGTCGGGCGGGTGGGGGCGCACTAGAGGAACGACTCGGACGCCAGGGCGGCGGTCGGCTGATTGGCGTCGGCCGCGGCGCCCGTTGTGGCGGCGGAGATCCGCGAGTTGGCGTCGTCCGGTCTGGTCGGCGACGGGTGATGCGGCGCGAAGTTGGGCTCGCCCGGTATGACGCAATAGTGCGTCGAGTGCTGGGGCTCCGGGTCGCCGTACTGCGAGTGGTAGAACTCCTCGCGCATCATGTGGTTCAGCGAGCCGCACTTGAAGTACAGTATTTGCTGGAACGGACGCCGGAAGTCCCGGTTCAGCGTGGCGTAGATCACCTGCGAACAATCCGGAAGCCGGGCGGCGGTCAGTAAACGACAGGATTTTTTTTTTTTTTTTGGAGGGGGGGCCCGGATTCGAGGCCCCCCGCGGTTTCGTTATTGCGGAAAATTTGATTTAAATTTGGAAACTCTTGTCAACACGTTTCTCCTCGAACACGTGGCGTTATCGACGACTTGGCGCGGAGGTTGACAGTCTTAAGCCGCGTCCAGACCAAGAAACATTTGTCGTCGACTTTGTCAACAATGTCGGCGACAAAATGTTTCTAACAATGTCACCAACAGAATTTAAAAACAGGCGCGTCCACACCAAAGTAACATAATATTTGCTAAACATTTGTGAATTAACACGTGTGAATTAGTTTTACATTCCCGATCAAATCGACCAATCAAGTTTTTCATTTTTTTTTTCGACTTCTAATTTTTTAATATTAAGAATTTTTGAAATTTCACACCACGCATCATTTTTTTAAACTTATTTTTGTACTCGGGTTGAGTTTGGTCCCATAATATTTCTTTTTCATGATATAAATCAATCAGATGACAAACGCTTTCTTTCGACCATTCCATTATTATTTGATTGAAAAAAAAAATTAAATATCCGTTCAAAAGAAATTTGGACAGGTTAAAATATGCGATACATACAGACGGACGAGGTGAACTGAACGGATAACCAAATATGACGTGTATTTATAAATGTTTATCGACAAAATTTTACCGGTCTGGACGTGTCAATACATTGTCAGTGACTATGTTTATAAACATTGTCGCATTTTTCCCGAGTCGAATGGAAAACAAAAATTTGTTGGAGACATTGTGGCCGACAAGATTTTTGTCACAAATTTCAGAAACATTTCTAATTTTTGTCACCGACATTGTCGGCGACACATGTTTCTTGGTCCGGACGCGGCTTTAGAGTTATGAGTGAAAAACGGCAAAATTTACGACATTTGTAATCGAATTTTTATCGTAACTAAAAAAGTATCGATCGCAGAGGCTCGACACGAATATGGCCGTTCTCCAGAGTTGATTTAAATGCTAAAAAGGTTTTGAAAATAGATTTAATGAAGCTTTACTTTTTCAAAACCCGCACGCGAATGTTTGTTTCGTCGACGTACGGTGTAAGGACTTTCAAAGTTTCTGCTCGATAAGAAAAAAACCCTAATCGAGTTGTTCGAGTTGATATTTGTTTGACCCGATTTTTAATTTATTAAAAGTTATGCGCGTTTTTCTTTAAAATTATTTTGTGCGGCCACGACGACGACGGTGCTTTCCACTAATCAGTTTGATTTAATCGATCGCCCGTTTTGATTGGATGGGTTTCTTCTGATAAGAGGCTCATAGCGCCGAGGAGCGAAAAGTTTCAACGGACGGGATTACGAGACGACTGGCGCGTGACCATGTTGGGACTTGGGGAGTTCACGTCCGAGAACTTTGTCGTGTTTTGTGACATGTCGAGTTCCGTGACGTTTGCCGCGGTATCGCGGGCGTACCGCGCCGACCGAGTCGTGGATTAGACTATGAAACGAAAATGAAAAAAAAAACAACTAGAAACATTTAACAACACTTGTTGAAAACTAGAGCAACAAGACTCGACGGACGACGAGCTCGCGATAAGAAACTCCTAAAAGCCGCCAAACACGATATCATCATGATTAGAGCTAGGATTTTAATGACCTAAAAAATACACAAAGATGCACTAAAAAAAATGCAAAAATGACCTAAAAACTCTAAAAAATGAACTTAAAAAAGCTTAAAATAAACAAAAATTAGTTAAAATACACAAAATGAACGTAATATATGTAATTTTACGTAAAAATGACCTTAAAAATGCAATAAAATGCATTTGACACAAAAAATGCAAAAAAATGCAAAATAAAAATTACATATTCTACATTGTTATATCACAAAACAAATTTAGTTGTTGAAAATCCTAGCTCTAATCATGATTAACAATAAACACTCGTTTTAATCGAAACAATTGTTTTCGAACAGTTCGTCTCCCTCGAAATGTCTACCAAACGAAATGAAGGTTTTCTTTCTAAAATTAAAAAAATCGAGCGAATCGGTCAGAAGAAAAAAAGTCCGGACAGTTCGTATAGACAAAACAAAACGCCAAATAATTATGTCGAACCGAGCTCTCGACGACGACGGGCAGAACGCCGCGGGGTGGTCGGTCGGATAAATCGTTGGCCCGTCGTGCGACAAGGTCTCGCGGGCGAGCTCGGATATTATACACTCCGTAGTGGTACTGGAGACGATAATTAAATTCGCGCCGGACGCAACATTTTGTGTGTACCGCGGCGGATAACCGCTTGTAGCCGGGACACGTTTGAGTGACATTTCCATTAACGGGTCCTCCTATAACACGGCTATCGGTTTCCCGCGATCGGAATGCACGAGCACTAAATAATTGGCTGCCGCCAACACGGCGTATCGATCTGCGTCGTCGACGATCCGGAATGAAAACACGCCGAGCGATGTGCGTTCTCAAATCGAAACGTCACACTCCGTGACGTCAGAAGCGAGCGCCCGACCGATGTCGCGACGACGACGACGGTTATGATTCATAGGCGCCGCCAGGAGGAATTTTATCAGGGGGATGCATCGCGCAAAAAGGTATACGCTGATTTCTAAATAATGCTTGTATACGCAATAATAATAATAGTAATGTTAATAATAATAATTAGTAGTAGTAATAATAATAGTTCCCTATGCCAGCGGTTCCCAACCGGTGGTACGCGTACCCCTAGGGGTACTCGCGATGATCTCAAGGGGTACGCGAAAAAAAATTGAGTAATGGCGGATTTTAATTTAAAACTATTCGTTTCGGAAATATGCAATATACGTTATTACTAGGGCCCGGATTTAAATGCACTTAAAACCGTACACATATGCTCTGATAAATAGCCAAAAATGCCTTTAAAAAATGCATTTTACCACAAAAATGACCTTAAAAATGCCCTTAAAAAATACAATTTACCACAAAAATGACCTTAAAAATGCCATATATTTTTTTTATACAAATTATAATTTATAAATGAGACATAATAATTATTTTTACATAGTTATTTTATTAAAGAAAAACTGAAAATTTGAAATATTGACTAAATAAAACCCGATAAACCTTCTTAAATATCAAGAAAATAATTTATCTTAAGATAATTTTTTGAATAGTCCAAGTTTTATATCTATATTGAATAAATATGCATTAAAAACCAACAAAATGACCCAATAATGCTAAAAATGCTCTAAAAATGAAAAAACGTCGAAATATGCAAAAAAAATGCAAAATAAAATTTGTAGCTTTCAAACCCTCGTTACATGAAACGAATTATGTACTTAGAAAGCATTTTGTATGATCAACCAAAAAAATATGCACTTTGAAATCCGGGCCCTAGTTATTACAAATGAAAACTATGAAATTAAATCAATGGTTAAAACAATAGATCTTTGGAGGGTATGTACTGAAAATGACCAACCTGAGGTATTTGAAACGTTACACAATTTTCTATCTGAAAATAAGCTAGTTATGTCTCGAGAAATTAAGAAAAACATAATTGAACATCTGGAATTGGGTTAAAATTATCATTCAAAAAATACTTTTCCAAACCTGACGAAGAAAACAATTGGATTTCAAATCCTTTTGATGAAGAATTCTTTCAAAAAGCTACATCCTTATCGATAGTAGAAAAAGAAAAATTGATAGAACTTTCATGTGACACAACTTTAAAAAGTGAGTTTAAAAGAAAACTACTTATTAATTTTTGGGTAGATATTAGAAACGAATATGAGCGACTCTCTGACAAGGCAATTGAGTTCCTATTGCCATTTACTAGTACGGAGTTGGTCGAAAGAGCGTTTTCTTCATATCTCTTTATTAAAAATAAGTATAGAAATAAACTAAACGCAGCTCCAGATTTAAGATTATATCTCGCATCGTTTGAACCTGATATTAAAAAACTATGTAATTTGAAACAAGGTCAAGGATCTCACTAATTATTTTTATTTCAATTTTTTGTTTATTAAATAAGTAAAATAAGTAATTTTTTTATGTGTCTTATTACTCAATATAAAAATATATACAATTATTACATTATATTATATTATTGTTATTAATTAAATGTTTTAAGAGTGGTTATGTGAAAAGTTTTTAAAAATATAAAGAGGGGTACAATTTAGAAAAATATTAAGCTTAGGGGTACAGAAGGAAAAAAAGGTTGGGAACCGCTGCCCTATGCTATGAAAAACTTGAGTAAAGAACAGTAAGTTTATTTTCATATCAAATGATGTTGTAAAACTTTAATATGGAAATATGTTGTCATCAAATTTTGTAACTGAAGCCACAACACGGTATGAAATGTGGAAAAATGATACAAAACCATCGGATTCCATTGATTACTTAGATTTGATAGAAATATCGAAAGATTTTTATCCAGCTGTAGCCGACGCAATCAAGATCGGAGCAACTCTTCCAACAACAACTTGCACTATTGAACGGTCATTTAGTACTTTAAGACGAGTCAAGACATGGGACAGAGCCACTATGGGTGATGAACGATTGTCCGGATTGTGTGTGATAAGTGTACACAGAAAGAGAATAGAAGAGGAGGACAACAAATTCATTGAAAATTCCATTGAAGAATTTGGAAAAAAATCTAGGCGTCTAAAATTATTGTTTAAAAAATAAGTATTATAATGCATTAATGCACAATATAAATATTATATATTGACAATTATGTAAAATAAGTATAAATAGTGTAATAATAAATATTGGAAATAATGTAGATAAATTATGCAAAATAAAATAGTTTCAATACCATTCAATTTTTTCAATTTAATTTAATTTTTTTTTTTTTTCAAAAGACAAGGGGGTGCAAGTGCACCCCCTTGTACCCCCCTCGCGGCGCCCATGGTTATGAAACTCGTACTACGAAACGACGACGACGAGCACGGCCGACCGAAATGTAAGCTTTGAAAAGAGACGCGCCTCACGTTCTCGCTGTTTACAGTATTTACTCGACTTTTATCGAATCGGAGGAGAGAAATGGAAATTTCGCGCCGGATATTATTATTATACGCAACGGGGTTCTGGGTCAAACGTCGAGAGTTAATCCCACGCGCTCGTCGCATCTCTCGAGAGCGAAAATTGGGATATTATTCCCGCGGCTCGCCGACGACGACGGGTTCTCGAATTTAATTCCAACGGAATATGAAACAAAATACACACACGTCGGGAGACGCGAGAACGTGACGAGACGCGAAACGGCCAACGTTTTTCTCGTTCGCGTAATAATTATTATTATTATAATAATATAATTTATATTATAATAATTATATTATTATTATAATATACAATATGTGATCACTAGGGCCCGGAAGTTCATTTATTTGCATGTTTTTAATGAGTGCATCAAAAAGTTGCTAGATGAGCTACAAATTTGAATCACAACCTGATGAGTTCAAAAATGAAATTTTAGTTTGCATATATTCGCATATTTTGAGGTTTTTTACATAATATGCATATTTTAAAAAAAAATTGCATTTTACTGCATTTTACCTTTGATATATTTATTTTTTTCATTAATATTTTATAGAAATTTCGGTCTTTGAGTATAAAAACCTGTTTAAAATTTTACAGGTAATACTTAAATAATTTAATTTTGAATGCCATTAACAGTTTAGAAACTCGAGGAACACCCTTAGTTGAAGAAATTCAAATTGTAGATAATGTCTTAAAAAAATTAAAAGAAATTTAAAGTTCCAAAAGGCGTTATAATTTACAATAAATTGGAACAAGTTATTGAGAAAAATGAGGGGTTTAAGATACCGTCAACAATTTCAAAAGTCATGTCAGGAGAAGAAACAACAACAGATGGCCTTCCAGAGGATCTTAAAATTTCAGATTTCATACATTTCAAGTATGCTCCAATTTCTTCTGTTGACGTAGAACGGAGCTTTTCTCTTTACAAAAATATGTTGGCTGATAATCGCCGTTCATTTGTATTTGAAAACCTGTCAAAGTCACTGGTTGTAAATTGTAATTCCTAAAGTAAATATAACATAATATACCATATTAATTAATAAATACATTTTGCTTGTTTTTTTCCCATATTTTAATTATTTTTTTTTACCAAAAACGAAAATAACTTGAATTTTTTTTTTAAATGCATATTTAGCGCATATTTTATAGATTTTAAGCGCATATTTGCATGCATATTTTGATAGTTTTTTGTGCATGAACTTCCGGGCCCTTGTGATCACGATTTATGGTAACACTAAATATCTCTGGTGGATGACTTTGTATCGAAGTGAATTTTTTAAAAGGGTCTAGGGAGTACTTAAATACGCATTTTTTTTATGATTTTCAAATTTTTAAGACTTAAGGCCTGCGCACGCGCAATACAACTTACTTTTTTTGTATGAACAGTTTTTTTCTATCTACAAAACTGACCAAGTTAGAGTAAGTCAAAATTTGAATTTTCGCATAATTTTTTTTTTAGTGAAATTTTCGCTTATAACCACTGGAAATAATAAAACAAGTGTCAAATCAATGTTTTAATTTACTTTATATGTTTACGAATAATGATTTAACAATATTGTATGTCACCAGAATGTTCGTCAATTTTAGGCATGTTGCTCGCGAAATTGGATTTTCGTACGGTTTTGTCCAAAAAATTTAAAAAAAAAAACACAAAATGCGCCCATAAAATCGATTTTGTCCAACATTTGCGTGCAGGAGATTCTATTAGTAGGTTGGAAATTATAGCAGCAATACTTCGAAGTAACAATTGATGAATTCGCGTCGTTTCGGGATTTCGTGAAATATTCAATCGATATCACAGACATTTTTTTATGATTTTCAAATTTTTAAGACTTTAAGGCGCATGCGCACGCGCAATACAACTTACATTTTTTTTAAATGGGAACACCCTTTTTTTTCTACATATTCGGATAGATTATTTTTTTTAAAACATTTTTTGTATGAACAGTTTTTTTCCATCTGCAAAACTGACCAAGTTAGAGTAAGTCAAAATTTGAATTTTCGCATAATTTTTTTTTTAGTGAAATTTTCGCTTATAACCACTGGAAATAATAAAACAAGTGTCAAATCAATGTTTTAATTTACTTTATATGTTTACGAATAATAATTTAACAATATTTTATGTCATGTTCGTCAATTATAGACATGTTGCTCGCGAAATTGGATTTTCGTATGGTTTTGTCCAAAAAATTTAAAAAAAAAACACAAAATGCGCGCATAAAATTGATTTTGTCCAACATTTGAGATTCTATTGGTAGGTTGGAATTTATAGCTTTTGGTTCAATATTAAATTTTAGCAGCAGTACTTCGAAGTAACAATTGATGAATTCGCGTCGTTTCGGGATCTCGTGAAATATTCAATCGATATCACCAGACTGTTTTGACATTGTAAACTGCGCGAACGGTTTCGCCCGGATACTCTGTGTTTGCGCGAGAATGTTTGAAAACCGCAAACAGACAAACTTAATTAACGGCGTGGCACACGTCTTAATCTCGCACGCAATCGAATAAAAGACAAACAAATATGGACTTTGTTCTCGAAACGGATACTGTGCGGGTGAAAACATCACGCCGATAATTATTATACGATACTCATAGGAAGTACCATATACGTACGTGTGTGTTGACCGCGTTATAATTGACTTTTTATTAGATACTTAATATCATATTTTCGTACGATTAGTTGATTTTTATCTTTCAGAAAGTTATGGTAAAAAGAAAAAAAGTTTCAATCGAATTTACTTTCGGTACCCGCTCGCACGTTATTCAATTTTGTTATAGTTTTTAAATATAAATATTCAATGTGCCTACATAATAATGTTATAAAATAATATTTATAATATATAAACGTATAATATCAATAATAATGTTTATCTGTAATATGTATAAAAAAACGTAAATATTGCGTTTCTAGTGGACACGAGTGCGGCGCGCGAAAAAAGGAATGACTCTGCCATCTTCGCATACAGAAAATTGTGGAATACCAAAAGAAAAACGTGACGATATTCTTTCAAATTTGAGTCAAATTCTCCCAAAAAATAGAAAACAATTTTGGGAAAATATAACGGTACATAAACAATAATTCATCTAAATAATTATATAAAACTGCTGCATGTATCTTTTTTAATAATTTATTTTGTGTATCTCATATTTGCATATATTTTAATTTTTATGTATATTAAAAATGTATAATGACTATATGACTTTGATTTCAAGATAAAGATATTGTAATTACTTTCAAATATTGTGTTATAAATTAAAACTAAAAATTAGTATTAATAATATACGGCGTTATTTCTTCAATTGTTAGTGATTAGTACATTTTGGTATGCTACGGAAAAAAGCCGTAACTAGAATCACGGCATTTTTGCCAAGTAACCTATTCTAAATAATTAAGTACGTACTTGGTATGAATATCAAAACAAGCATATCTTGGTGAATTAAAAATTTTAAATAAAATTGAATAGTTCCATTGCATTCATCAGGTATATTTCCATAAGAAATTATGTATTTTACTTTGAAAAATGTTAAATTTATGAAAATAAAACTACTAAAAACTACTAAACATAAAATGTCATTTTTCTCAAAATGGAATAGAGGGAAATTACGGCGTTTTTTCTTAGGACGGCAGTATACGTGTGTGGTATTAATACGCGCCGCGTCCAATATTATAACACTTGGTTAAATTTTGCTCTTAATCTATTCAAGCGACAAAAAAAAAATAATAAAACCATATTTGTTTAAAATTTTGTCAGCTACATTTTTGCATAGAGGTATTTTTGAAATAAATTTATTATTTTCAAAGATAATTTTAAAAAACTGAAAAATCGCACATAAAATCCAAGATGGCGGACACTTCCGGACCTCGGAGGGATGGCGACTTTTTTTCGGTTAATCAGGAGCCTACTCGTATAACCAAACTTTTTGCAAAGTTTCAAAACTTTCCGATTTAATTCCTCAAAACATCAATTTTAGAGCTTAAATGACTGGACTATATAGATATTTTCATTTCTGATACGATTTAACGCCTGTTTTATTTTTTATTATTTTTTTTTTTTCAGTATTATTTTAGTGTCATCAACTCGGGTTATAAAATGTTTACAAAATTACAAAATATATAAAAAATTTACGGCGATAGACCGGGTGTTGTCCAGTGAAGTCGATAGACTGACTTTATTCAAGACGAGCGGCTCGTATAAAAGAAACTGCCGACAAAGATATAAAATATCGTGTATATTTTTTTTATAGCTACGTCGAACAAATTAATTTACTAATAAAATTAACCAGTCGGTAAAATTAAAATGCCGCGTACAACAATGAACAAACAGGCGAACACTCGTCAAAGTTCAAAATATCCGAAAACCATATTATGTAATAAGTACTCGCGTGCGTCTACTGAATAAGTGATAACTAGGGTTCGGGACTTGTTGCATTTGCATATTGCTTAATAATGACTGCAGAATAGTCTAAGTAAGATTTAAATTTGTTTTAAGTCATAACGGATTGAAATACAAAACTTTTATTTGCATATTTTCGCATATTTTGCCGTTTTCTGAGCAAAATGCATATTTGCCAATTTTGGCAGTTTAATTGTTATTTATAGCATGTCTAGACAGTTTTTGTTTGAGAAAAAGTTTTCTCAAGTGATGGAATCATTTTATTTTGTAAATTTTGTGAAACGAAAATAAATACAGATGGGCGATATTTGGTTACTCAACATTGGAAGACAGAAAAGCATAAATCTGCCGGAAAACGTAAGCAAGATCAAATGAAAAATAAATCACAACAACTAGTTGGTGCTGCTATGACTTGTAAAAAAAGTTCTTTTAACCATGATTTGTGTAATACCTTGCTCTCCGCAAATATTCCTTATTGTGTTATTATTGTAAAAAAATAACTAATTAGTAATTACAAAAAATTGTCTAAATTAAAATGAATAAATCAAATTTTTAGTTGCATATTTTTGCGCATATTTCGGTTATTTTAAGTGCATATGTGCATGCATATTTCCTACAATTTTTGTGCAATAAGTCCCGAACCCTACTGATAACGTTTTGTTTTCGTACGACTAGCGAGTGGCAAATATGATTGTTTTACGAGAAAAAAATAAAAATCTGAAACGTCCATTTACAGTGCAAAAACCGATTGCACCACATCTCTAGAGAACGTGGCCGTACAGAGAGATTCGGTGAAAAACGTTCGATTTGACGAAAACGAAAATTCGATTTGGCGGACGAACCGTTCCGGAAATTCGCCAAAAAGGACCTCCCGAGTTTCAGGAGTTTCTGAATTCGGTGTACTCACGGGGTTCAGCAGCGAGTTGGCGTAGCCCAGCCACAGGAACAGGCTGCTCAGCGAGCTGGGTATGCTGGACGGGTCGCTGAGGAACGGCCTGACCAGCGCCAGGACGAAGAACGGCAGCCAGCACACGGTGAACGCGCTCATGATGATGCCCAGCGTGGTGGACGCCTTGCGCTCCTTGGCCAGCTGGAACCGCAGCTTCTTGCCGCCGGACTCGGGCTTCTTGCCGGCCGCCGCCGGTCTCCCGGAATTGTGGCCGTTGCTGTTGGGCACCACCATCAGCACCGGGCACTGGTACTCACCAACGGACCGGCGCACCATCGAGCAGCACCGGCACCCGTCGCCTCCGCTGCCGCCGCCGCCGCCGCCGCCGCGCGCGCCGCTGCCCAACGTGCCGCTACACTGTATGACAAAGAAGGAGAAAAAAAAAAAAAGTTAAGATTGTGACTTAAATATTATATACGACAAGGTTACAAGGTTAATACTTGACGAAAATTCCTTAGCTCGGCGGTTCTCAAACTTTTTTGGAGCCCTTATGTTCCTAAAAAAAATTACGGAGCCCCAAAAATCAGAAATGTCTATTCGAGACAACAATAGTTGATAAAAAATGATTTCAATTCTAAATGACTATTGATTTTTGTTTTTTGTTTTTTTTTCTGTAAAATACAAATATATTATACAAATTATTTTTATTTTTTTTTTTTCACTTTATAATTTTTTATACAATCTATACCAGGGGTCGGCAATAGGCGGCCCGCGGGCCATGTCCGGCCCGCGGAAGGAAAAAATATGGACCGCCAAAAATTTTCTTAATTTTCCTATATATCCATTGATATCTCATTGCAAATGAATAAGACTTCGTCTACTGAAGATTTTTGAATAAAACATGTCTTGGATAAATACATGAACTGTAAAACCCTTGCCATAAAATTAGCTACTATGTTTGGCTCCACTTATGTATGTGAAACTTCGTTTTCAAAAATGACGTTTTTAAAAAACCGATACCGTTCAAGATTAACAGATCACCACCTTGAAAACACTTTACGCATCAGTTGTTCTCCAAGAGTACCAGATTTTAAAAAATTAGCTCAAGAAAAGAAATGTCATTTTTCTCATTAAATTTTGTTATTATTAGTATGAATGTATTATTACTTTATAAATAATTAAATATTAAATAATGTGTTTTTAATACAAAAATAAATACATTAATGATAAAATTATGTTTAAGATATTTTTGGCCCTGGAAATTTTTTTTTTTTTAAATATCTGGCCCGCCATATAAATTAATTGCCGACCCCTGATCTATACTATCGTAGCATAATAAGTATAAGAGCGATGAGACATAAAAAGAACATGATAAGCATGATTTAGAAGTCACCCACTAGTGACTCTAAGCGTGATAGGAGAATTAGGTAGTTAGGAACTTGAAAGAGGAAGAGGATGGGAGGCTTAAAGGAGAAGGTCCCTACACCATCTCCTTTTCAGTCGACGGCGAGGATTATCGGGAAGAGTTAAATTATTAAGATTGTTGATTAGAGGGTTGTTGTGGTTCGAGAGACGTGTGAAGAATCGTTTGTAAAAAGTTACAGATTCTTCTTCGATTGATTATACAAATTATTTAATTTAATTAATTGGAAAAAAAAGAACATAATGTTTTAGTAATTTATAAATAGTTTAAAGGTTTAAAATAATACATTTCGGTACAGTCCAAATAATATTGAATATAAATATAAAAAACGTAACTAAGAAATATAATAATAATTTAATAATTTGAATTTAATTAATACAGATATGCCCAGGGAGCCACGGTGCCCCTAGACTACTCTCGCACAGTTTGAGAACCGCTGCTTTAGCTGGTTCAGGGGCGTCCTTAGACAGTTTCCACGGGGGGGGGGGGACGAATCTATTTTTTAAATCAATAATTACCCTAAGCGTATTTTTCAAAAGTTTGGGCAAACTTAAGTCAATTTTACTATATCAATTTTTTTTATAATGCGACTACATTAGAAATAAACTTTGAGTAGTAAGTATTGTTAGCATAATTAAGTACAATATAATAAAGTAGAAATAATGAAATAATAAATAAGTGCAATTATACAATAAAATCTATTTTTCGTTTGTTTTTTGCAAACCGGTCAATATTAATAATATTTAATTAATAATCAATATTATACTTAATAAGCAACGATAATAAGTCAAATATCTATCAATATTTTGTTAATATGTTGATCGTATTATCTCCCACGGAAATACGCCACTGAGGTGACGGGTGATCGATGCTGGTAAATTGATATTTTAAATTTGATACCGACGACGTTGCTCTGGAAAAAACGATTCCGACTGAATGAGGTTGGGTGGAAAAAAAACAAATCAGGGACATTGTTTTTCTCATCAATTTCGTCGAAAAACGTTTTTTTACCGTCGCCGGTTTTTCACGCATAACTTTTAAACGGTCGGGAAATTCGAAAAATGACCTCTCTGAAGTGCCGACGACATGAAATTCGCTACTGCTACCAGAAACCTATACTGTAGTTGAAAACCGAACCATTTTTCCGGGAACTTTTTTTGTGAAACGTCATTGCGTTATAGGCAGACGCGTGTTTTGCACAAAAATACGTAGGTATCCTTTTTATTTTTATTTTTTTCCTATTAATTTTCGTTATCAATCTTTGAATTGAAGCGCCGACCTTTTCCGAGAGCGTATGAAAAAAAAAATATTTGACCTTTTTCGTAGTAACGAGACGACGTAGTATGCCTTTGGCTGCGAACGAAAGTTGGAAAACTAAAATGTTCGGCCTCAAAGACACGCGAAGAATAACGTCGGAGGTAAAACGCGCACGAGACGCGAAAAGGTCGAAGAATAAAATGATTACACGGTCCATAGAACAATAGATTTAAATGATGCACCGTGTGTGTGTGTGTGTTTGCAATTGTTAATTTAAATATTAATACTCGGAAGAAATATTACGTAGCTGCTAGAAACTATTATAATATATTGTACGAAGACGTTTATTTTTGCATATTATGATGACGCATTGTCATGTATCGGAAATTCCTTTGCCGGCGTTGTGGTTTGTATAAAAGTTGGTCCAAACATATGGCACGACTAAGACTTAATAAAAAATTCCAACGTCACTCTTTAAGTTTCAGTACAGTTTTCTCTAGTCCAATACGTGCGAGGAGTTTTATTCTGAAACACGTGTGTACTTTTTATTTTTTATTTTTCAGAAACTTTGGACAATTTTAGAATATCGAAGCAAGTGTATGTACTTAATGTACCAACTACTGGCAATTTATGTGTGTCTCTCTCTCTCTCCATCTCTCTTACGGGTTCGAAACGAATAAAAACATTTTATTTAAAAACACTAAAACGGAAAAGCGTTTACCGAGAAAGAAAAACGAGTTATTATAAAACGTTCAACTTATTTGTTCCAATAAGTCGGAAAAACCTATGGTAATAAATTTTTCCGAATGAAATTTATTATCGGATCGACGTTTATTTCTACATACTCGGCAGCAACTCGAATATTTTAGGACAATGACGTAACAATAGAGTGCATCGAGACGAGTACTCGGATCGTAAACAATATTTGAACCCGCTGGAAATGGACAATATAATTTCATCAAAAACAACAACGTCGTGTTTTACGTGTTATACGAAGATTAGAAAGAAAAAAAAATGTTTATACGCCAAAGTCGACTGCGGTTCGCATATATTTGTTGATGTTATTTGTTGTTTTACACGCGTGAGAGTTCCGTTGAAACCCCTTCGAACAATAATATCGTATTATAATTGTTTTTAATTTCACAAAAAAACAATATAACAACGTTTGACCGTCGTCGTAATCGCCATTTTGGCGATGAAAATTTTTTCTCTTCAACGTCTTCGCTTTCACGCGACGACGGAAATATACCGTCGAAAGAACAGACGCAGTTTCGTTGGCAACCTTTTCGTACACTTTTACGCGTTACTCCATACGAATATCTAGTACACATTGTCGATTAATCTAACTGGTTACCGAGAAAAAGAACATTAACCTCTCGAGAGTTGGACACCGGTGACTTTTTGTTATCGCTTAATTTCACATCGCGTAATTTGTCATTATGCCCAAATGGCGTTCCGATTGTTGTTGACAAAAAGTTCTGGCAGGACGACGCACGACGACGGCGGTGAGGGGTTAAGTAAAAAGGGTCGGAGGGAGTTTTTTTTTGTTGGCACCGATAACCCCAAAAACACGAAAATAATTTGCAAATAAATCGCGATCCGTTCTGTTTAGACGAAAATTTCACCGAACGGAACCGCGGTGTTTACCGCGCCGAAAAATAAATTCTCTGGTCATGTTTTCGACAAACGGTCCGTCGAACGTAATGAAATCAAAATTTATGACAAGTCGTTCTAGAAATAGCGAATACTACTTGTAAATAAATTGGGCGGCTTCCGGTGTGAAACTGATCAGTCGGCCGAAAGTGGCGGGAAAAAATTGATATTTTCCGCAGGATATAATATTTCCTTTTTCAATTCATTTTAAAAGACGCGAGTTCAGAGTACGTTTCCGCGCGCTCAAAATAATAAAACCATAGGTCGTGTTTGAAAAAACACAAGAATGTCGGTATTTTCGCGTGGGATTATAATATTAGAAGCTAGAAGACGGAAAAAAGTCTTGGTGATAATATAATTTCATACCCGAGCGCTAATAATTTCAATTACACGCGCGTTTATGCAATACACAAGTACGTGTGATTTAAGAACGTTTCTAATAATAGAAACACGGCGCTATAATTGCGTTCATTCATCACTGTGCACCGTTGTTTTTTATTTATCAAAGGTGTGTGTTGTTACTCGTATTATTTCAAAACCGTTGTCGTTACCATATTATCGTATAATGCTATACGATTTGAAAAGCCAGACAAAAACTAGGCCTAAAACATCAAGTTCTGTGTCATGGTTTTCTTCTTATGAACGCTCACAGTTGGTAAAAATTGGTAACTCTGTTTCTATAATATTATTAACGCTACGTCAGGAGTTCCACAAGGTGGTCATTTATCCCCATTACTCTTTCTATTATTTATTAATGACCTGAATAAATGCTTCAATTATTGTAAATTTCTTCTATTTGCCGATGATATGAAAATATATATTATGCCTATTCATTCTACCGACGACATTATTTCCCTACAATACGATTTAGATCAATTTTCAATATGGTGCTCATTAAATGGTATGTCTCTTAATACCTCTAAATGTGTTCATATTTCATTCAACCGCTATAAATCTCATATAAATTCAAAGTATCATGTACATGGCGTCCCCCTCATTTCTGTCAATCAAGTACAAGATCTAGGTATTATTCTGACAGCTGATTTATCTTTTAATGCACATATAAATAAAATTTACGCGAAGAGTCTTCGTGTTTTAGGGTTCATCAAACGTACTTGCTATGATTTTAATAACCATTTATGTTTAAAAATATTATATTGTTCATTAGTGAGATCATCACTTGAATTCGGCACGATATTATGGAATCCTAATCAATTACAATTTATCGATAAATTAGAAAAAGTCCAGAGAAATTTCCTCCGTTTTAATGCATATAAAACAATGATTTTTAACCAAAATACGGATGAGATTGCAAAGCAGGTTTAAAATCACTAAAGACCAGACGGTTAGTTTTTGATGCCACTTTTGTTTATAAAATCTTTAATGGAGATTTAATCGTCTGTCCTGAACTATTACAAAAAATTGGTCTCAAAGTACCCTCCTCTTCAATTCAAGACAAAATCCTCCTTTTGCCATACCACAGTCGAAAACTAATTATTTCTCTAACAGTCCGATGTGTCGCCTACCAACGTAGTTATGCAATCAAATAAAAAATTTCGATTTCTTTTTTCATTCATGCACCACGTTGAAGACTTGTATTTATAATTCAATTAATTTAATGTTACATGTTTTATTTAATAATTGTTAGTTCATAGTTCTTATATTACTGTATTCCTACCCCTCGGGGTGTAGTTTATTTATTGATTTTTATAACAATAAATATATTATTATTATTATTATGATATTGTTTTAGGATTTATTTTATTATTCTCTGTTTCGAACACTACTGTTGGTCGATTTGAAATTATAGAAGAAAAAACACACACACACACACACACACACATTTCTTGGGAGGGTAAAATATATATATTTTTCGCGTACATTTCGCGTCATAGGCACCGCCGCCGCGCCGTGGCGAAAAAAAAAAAGCGAATAAATACCCACGTCAAAATAAAATAACGGTTATTTTATAATAATAATTGCCGATCGTTTGTCATAATATTATATTATTTCATTGTACGAAAAAATATTTCAGATCGATTGATTTATTCCCCGACATTTATGTGTCGCGTGAAAAATAGGCGCACGAATAATTTTTATATTTATATTTATCAGTTTAAGTTTTTCTTTTAATCGAATTCGGAACAGTGTTATCTTGAAATATCGAGTCACATGTGTTCGAGCGTATTTCGTACGGAAGAAGTTTAGTGTTCGAATCGTGCTCTATCGTCCATCGACGACGACGCGTGGTTTTTCTCTAATAGAAAGTATACGATTATATTTTATCGTATTATCTATTGTGAGCGGCGAGCTTCGAAAACCAGTAACACGAGAACTCGGTCTCGTCGCGTTGTGTTTAGTTTCTATAGATTGGATTCGATAGGCGATGTAAAAGGTAAGCACGAAAGTTGTTTTCCGAAAGTTGAAAAAAAGTTTGAGGTTTGAGTTTGTTTCGACGACTATATTATTCATTGGCTCACAATGGAACGCTGATTACTGCAGATTTTCGCCGACACCGTATTTTTGTATTATAGACAACGCGCGCAAAGGAACTCATACTCAACATCCCACTGCTCGCGGGAAAATCATTTTCGTCACGCATTCTCCTATGATGTACAGTGTAGTTTAGTCGAAATGAAAAAGATTATTGGACTCGCATATGGATCTGTGACGCTTAAGAGGAGCAGTAGAGTATTGCCTCTAGGACTTATGACTTCTTCCGTGAAAATAAGAGATGAATTAATACCAATAGACCCACTATTATTGTTTCAAAGAATTTCAATTATGAAAAAAAATGATGAAGAACTTAAAACGTGTTTCAATTATGAATTATCTCCATACCCTCTTTCGTTGTTTTTTGAAGGTGGCATGCGAAAAACTAAAAAATCCGTATTATACGATTACATAGAACCAACGAAAAATGCAAATGTTGAATTAAACATCAAAAAGTATGTTGTAGATGGAGGTTTTCTTTTACATCGAGTAATTATTACGTATATTATCGTATATATACGCCATTTTAGCGCGCGGCGCCACATTCTATGACGGGCGGATGGACTTAGTCGCTTATAAATTGCTCTTACGCTGAAAACGTATATAACCTTTCTGGTCACAAATTGTATGATCTTTAATTTTTATCTAAGCTATTTTTATCGTAAAGTTTATAATTTTAGAGATATTGTTAAAAAACTAAAAAAGTCCACCTAAAATCCAAGATGGCGGACGGTTGCGGACCTCGGAGGCATGGCGCATTTTTTTTGGTCAATCAGGGCCCCAAGACGAAACTTTTTGCCAAGTTTCAAAACTTTAGTATTTATTGCAAGGCAAAACCCCCTATTGACTGGACTATATACTCAGTTCGTGAATGTAGTTTGTGTGCGCTACTCGTTCAATAAAATGTCAAGTGTTAAACGTAAAATCGGTCAAGAAGGACATATTTTTCAAGAAAAATGGGGCTATGCATATTTTTTTACCAGTTGTAATTCTGTTCCTGTATGTTTAATATGTAAACAAAGTGTATCAGTCATCAAAGAGTATAACATTAAAAGACATTACGACACTAATCATGGTAAGATTTACGATAAATTTGTTGGAAAGTTACGTGAAGAAAAATTTGAAGAATTAAAAAAAAGTCTTTTACATCAAACAAAATTGTTTGATAATTTAAGAAAAGAAAATATCGAATCAGTTAAATGTAGTTATATCATAGCAGAAAAAATTGCTCGTGCTTCAAAACCGTTTAGTGATGGCGAGTTCATTAAAGAGTGTATTGTTAGTGCGGTGGAAGTTATATGTCCCGAAAAAAAACAAGCATTTTTGCTTGCTACTAAACAAAAAATCAAGACACTGTACAATGTACATCTTTGTTAGAATTATAATCAATAAAATAATTACATTTCTCCTTAATTTATTTTGTTTATTTTAGATTTATTATTAAACTGAGTAAAAAAAAGTGTTTGGCCCGCGAACCTGTGAAGTAAATATATATGGCCCGTACGTAATTTGAGTTTGAGACCACTGATGTACACTGTTGTCACACGTAATATTATCGTCACTCGGTGCTCATATCGAAATGTGTTTCTCGTCGTTCGTACAAATCAAACGAGCAACAAACGCTTTTAAGTGTCTTTAAATAAGTAATACGCGTGCGAATACCGCAAGTGCCGCGCACGCAGCGAGTTACCGCTCGATAATTTTAAATAACAATGATGACGCGCGACATTGCGAATCCGAACGTTATGATTTTGTAATTGTAAAATATGTATTCGAAATGATTAGCTCGTCGTCGCGTTTCGCGGGATACATATAATCAGGATTTTATAGTATTTGCTACTTATTATAGGATAGAGAAAAAATAGCAGAGCGGGCTATACATTTTATGTATATTACGTTTTATGCATCAGGGACTCTAATTTGGCTATTTTTTGCGTATTTGAAGAATTTTAGATTTTTCCGTGCTATTTTTGAAGTTTCGGTGCTAGTTTTTGCTAATGTTCTTAATTCAACGCTTTATTTGGTATTTTTCATAAATCTCGTTTATATCGAATGACAAATAGTATTGATCTACGTGAATCCGTAAGAAAAATTCCCACATTTTCGTTTCATATTGAAAATATTGATAGATTATATGATATTACGTATTTAACATGTCATAATCTCTTTTTAAATAGCCCGGCGATGTCGAATATATTTATTCATTTATACCTTCTCAACTGTTATTGTTCCATATGATTGTAGATTCTATAATACAATACCATCGACTGTTATTTTGATTTGTATTTATTTGTATTTTTTTTGTTGCTATTTTTGATGTTTTTAGGGCATATTTATAGAGCATATTTTAGAATTTTTGGTGCTATAAAATCCGAACCCTGCATATTATAATGAATAAATTCGTTAGATTTTTCCACTCTTATCAGCTAAATAGTTAATCGAACGCGACTCTGGTATTTTTTTGTTGTATCGTTTAGACAAGGGGTTCTTAACCGGTGGTCCGTGGACCCCTAGGGGGTCCGTAGACGGTTACCCGGGGGTCCACGCACTGATTTTTGCGTTTTTTGTAAAAAAAACCCAAAATTAATAAATTTATGCACAATTTCTTGCTCTCGTGTTCCGCCTCTTGAAAGACAATCACGGGGTAAACCGGTCGTTATTTCGTGTTTATTATCAAACTTGGATGACATGCACATGTATAAATATTGTATATTTACCGTAGCAATGCAATAATTACAAAACTAAAAGCCTTTGTGCTATCGTTAAAAATTATTAAAATGAAAAATTGAATGGTTTTTTTTTTTTTTTGAGGGGTCCATGGTTATATATTTTACTTGAAAGGGGTCCATGACCCAGAAAAGGTTAAGAACCTATGGTTTAGACGAAAATATTGATTTACGCTCGTTTTTTTTTTTTTTGATATTTATATTTTATAATTATACTCGTTTTAGTAGTGTCTGTTTATGTTGTACTAATAACCAAGATTATTTACTCCCAATTAAAATGTATTTTAACGTAACAAATTTGTATGAAAATTGATAATATTTATAAAGTTTAGACTCCGGGCAAAGCGATAAATGTATTGATTTTACAGGGTTTTTTTTTCGATTTTCTACTTCAGAAATTTTAAAAATTATAATATTATATTAATAAATACGTTTTTTTTTTTTACAATCATTGTTTAATTTATTATATATTTATTTTAATGAAAAATGTCAAAGGTTACCTCAAAGTAAGTGCTAGTTTTTCTTTCGGAGATATATTGGCTCAGGTACACGTAATGTTTTTTGAAATGTTCACGATTTAGACGAAAAAATTTCATCGTCGTTACCAAGGTGTTCACTAATCGAATTTTTAAAGAATCCTTCAGAGTTCCTCGCGGAAAACAAATATTATTGAAAGATTTTCTTCTTATTTTTTTTGCAATCAAACTCTCTTAAGTAATTCATTATCAATTTCTTCATTGCGAAGCGATAATTCACGAACAAAGTTATTATAATTACCTAAAAATACTGTTCAAAATTAAATTTCCATTCATTTAGAAAATGTTAAAAAGCCCAACTTCGAAACCATGTACGTGTGGAAGAGACAACAGTCGCAGTGGTTGTGATTTGTGATCATGTGGGAACGGCGTCTACGATTGAATGACGAATGCACGCAATTTCGGTGTAAAAGTTATGTAATAATATATGACATTGCGATGCCTTTTGCGTAAACATCGTCGGGTTTTCGCTTTAATTGTATACGTCACGAGCTTATCGACCAATGACGATAGATTTGCCTGCGATCGTATGCGACCGTCCAATGAAAAAAGTTCTATTGTATTCGATCTATTGTTCATCGGACGCACGCGATTTCGATAAAAGTTATGAAATAATATGATATTGCAAAATCAATACCTTTTGGTAAAGATTCGGTCGGGATTTTCGATGACATAACAATGTATTTATATAAAATGCAAATGACCACGCACTCGCTGATCGCTGCACTTCAAAATCTAGCCCGCGAAAAGTTTTTCCCGATACGAGGGAGAAATAAGGTTCTTCGTTTTCAACCCCTTTAACCCCCCTCTAGGGTTGAATTTTGAGAAATAAGTCGATAGATTTTTCATCATTTTATTTACAGAACATGTGTGCTAGGCTTCAAAAAAATAACATTTTACATATTTAACACCTTTTACCCCTTTTAAGGGTTGAATTTTGAAAAAGAGTTAGTAGATTTTTTATTATTTTTATTACTATGTATGCTGAGGTTCAAAAAAATCCGATCCAGAAAAACGTTTTCCATTTTTAACACATTTTACCCCTTCTAACCCCCTTAGGGTTAATTTTCTTAATTTTATTTCCGCAAGATCCTTCTCCTGACGATAACAAACACAAAAAAAAAAGAAAAGAATTAGCTAAATCGGTACAGCCGTGATGACGATACCTTGTAAATAGAGATTCATTTTTGTATAATATTATTTTTGCCGATTTTAACCCTTTAAAAAGCAAAATTTTGAAAATCGAGCGACGACGCGAGAAGGTATTTGGAACAACTCTGTGAAAAAAAATTGGAAAAAAGTTAAAGTTTTCGTCGAGTATTTGAATATTTTCAATTCGTGCGAATTGCACAAGAAACATTTCTCAGAATATATTATGTTAAAACACGGCGCGAAACTGTATACGCATTATAAATTTGATTTTTCGGCGGATTGTTTGCTTTTCGAACGTTTGTTTTTACTATTAAAATAACAGCGAAACGCTAAACCGATCGAACGGACTAATATTTATAAAATGTAACACTCAAGTTGGAAAACTTGTTTGTATTCGAAACTCGAATAGTAATTTATTTTTGAATATTCAAACAAAACTCCCGAGAGCTCCACCAAACTGTATGAAAATAGTTTGAAAACGCGTCTGTAAAATTCGTATTAATTTAATATTTTCAAACGTTTTAATACACGATATCGGAACGTTTCTATTTTACGTCACGTGTAATAATTCGCGATTTATAACGAATAAGTATTATCGCGTAAGCACCGTGTGATATTTCAATAGATAAATTAATAATATATTCTGTATTCCAGCTCGTCGGCGGTTACAAACGCATTATCTCTGTAGATCAATTATTATATTGACGTCGCGTAATATTGTATAGAATAATATGATGTGTGCCGTGTGGTGGCGAACGAATATTGAAATTTTACTTTTGTTATTACTAAAATATTCACGGCGGCGTTTCCGAACTCTCGTAACGCGACGACGACGACGGAAAGAACGAGAAGACTACGAAAAAATAAAAATAAATAAAAAATAACTCGACTTTAATGGAATGCACTTTGTGTTTTTGACATAATATTTGCTCTCTCTAGGTAGGTTTATCGATTTTTTTTCTCCGTTTCTGTGCGGCGCGAACGTTCTAAGAATTACCGAAACCTTATTTTATGTTTACGCGATAATAATAATAAAAAAATATGACGATGACCCTAATAAAACATTTAGGACGTGCCAAAGGTCAAAATATAACATACTACAAGTGAAACACACTCGTCTACCGCCCGTAACGTGCGTGATGAGGTGAAATATTTTGGAAAAAGTAGTCGCACTACTAGACTACTGTATTTTCTACGCGACGGAGATCGATGGTTGTTTTTTCATGTGTCGTTTTTCGTTTTGCGGTTTTCATTGAATGCAAATCGATAGAACGTGTGCGAATATAACGCGCGATAACTATAATAATATACTAACTAACTTGTATACTTATTGTTTTGTTTTATTTATATCAAACGAGGAACGAACGCTGAATGTACAGCGATCGTTTTCGTCGTGGAAAACTTATATCGGCGAATCGTATTTTTCTTTATCGGTTTTTTTCCTACCTGCTCCAATTGCGCCAATTGGACGCGACGAGATCCCGTCGACACCGCAGTGACTAAAGGCGGCTTTACATTGGTAGAGTATTTGGTATAGTACGACGGTAGTGTGAGTCCTCTACCGTTTCTAGCATAATGTAAACACTCAGGAATAGTATAGGTAGAGTACTAAAGATAGTAATCGGTATAGTAGAGTAGTTATAACCACTGTGGTAAAGTACACTCTACTTGCTTTTACCCCCACCACCGTTTTTACTGTACTCTACCACAACTCTACTGGTGTAAACAGTAGTTTTGGTATAGTAAAGTAAAATATTGTTGATATCGTCTGAACCGGCACGTGTATTCATATTTGAATTGGGAATTTCGATTAATTTACTTTTACGCCGTGTCCTATGTGAATCCAAAGACACTCTAAAGAAATGTTGTAGGGTTCGGTAACTATTACCAGTCGCTAAATAATTCAATGTTATTTGTAGCTTAATGCGCGCTGGTAGTGCATCTCGAAGAATAGTGTCCTGTTTTTGAATAGTTGGTGATACCAAATTCAATAATTGTTCAAAATGTTCAGTTGTCATTCTTAAACACAGCCTGTACTCTTCTAGATCCTCTAAAGCTAGTTCGGTAAGAAGATTTTCTGATGCGCCAAGTACTGTTCTTCTTTTTATCCACTCTCGAACCCAAATTCGTTTTCCTTCATTACTCTCATTAATTAATTCTAAAATATCGTTTATTAACGCAGTTGTAGCCACTCGAAGGTATTTCTGTAATAATTTTCGACAATGACGACGACGTACGATATCCATATTTGTTTATTTGATGTTTATCAAACCTAACCGTGACGGCGCGAGTTTACACATCAACTGCACTCTCTTCTACTAAATACTAGCTTCATGTAAACAGTTACTCTACTAAAACTAGTAGAGTAGAGTGAGTAGGCAAAATAGTAGGCTAGTGTACTCTACCAAATACTCTACCAATGTAAAGCCAATCGATCGTGTTTGTTGTTCCCGTTTGTTTTCGAAATAACAATATTATGGAGTTGGCGAACAACAACACTAATTATCTGTTTTCGCGACATGCGCTTTCGTTTAACGCGTACGATTTTATGTTTCTACGTATGTATGCATAATATTTGTCGTATTTCAAAGATGAAATAGAATTTAAATTGAATGAATTAAATGAAAAAACGCCCTATTGTTGCCGTCGTCATAATAACTGGTAAATTTTAATTCCTTTTGTTCTCGCGATAAGGTGATTTCACGATACAATACGTTTTAATGTTTATTATGATTAAATTATTTACATTAATGAAACACATAAACACCGGGCGTCCCGCGAGGATCACATTGTAAAACGTTGGTCGGGAGAGCATACGTACACATATTATCAAGTTCCATTTTCACCTCGCTTGACATTTTTGTAAATCCACGCGCATATCGATTGTGACGAAATCACACAATAATATAATGGGTCGTGTACGAATAAATCGACTGTAATATTATTATCGAACGTTTCGGCTCAAACGATAATCGTATAGACGCGCGGGGAAAAATATTCAATTTATATTCATTATACCGACGTTTAACATTGTCGGATGCCAAATACTTGATTATAAAATATGATAATTAAAGACCGGATTTAATTGCATTAAAAACACTCAAAAATTGCATAATAAAATTGTATAATTGCACCAAAAATCCCATAAAAATTGCAAAATAAATTGCACTATAAAAATGCAAGTCGTATTTATATATTCATTAATATTATTCATTAATATTACATTAATTACATTTAATATTAATTTTACATTTTTGAATTAAAATTGATGATTAAATACATTTCTAAATTATTTTCATTAAAATTAAATCTTCTATTACTTAAAATATGTTTGTACAACGAGAAACTACGTTCTACGTCAACACTCGTTATTGGTGCATATTTAAAACAATATAATAAAGTAGGCGATATATCTAAATTAACATTTGCTTTACCTGACATGACTTCATAGTAACACTTTAAAGTTTTATACCCTTCATTTTTTTCAATTACATACATACATTTTTCCTTAATTTTTTTCCCCTTCTGGACCAGGAATATTTGTTAAAATATCTTCAATTTTTCTAAAAATATCCATACTTTTCAGTAGTTCACTCCATTCCAGACGAGCGATAAATAACATAGATAATACTCCTTTATACTTCTAAGATCGTATTAATCAAACCAATAATAAAAATCCACAATAATGTTATTATTTTTATATTATAAAATTAGTTAAGAAATATTGATTTGTACATTTGATTACGTGAAATATACAAAATTGAAAAAAATTGCAAAAACATTAAAAATTGCAATAAATTGCAACATAAAATTAAACAGAAAGACAGTGATTAATACAAATCGTGTACATATTTGATCAGATTTGATTTATCTTAACTACAAAAAAAGTTGCAATATCAATCAAATCCGGTCTTTAATGATAATATTCTAAACAGTGGCGTAACTTGAAAATTCGGGCCCGTGAACGAAATTTTCAACAGGCTCCCTCGTTCAGGTATTAATGGTATACAGTAAAACCTCGTTAAGACGCTCCGCGGTCTGCTAAGTTCACTTCAAAGCTCCCATCCGACCTATCTTCTCTCTCGCTCAAAACACCGATTTCGTTCACTTCCAGACCCGCACAGCCGTTAGTCAAACGTCTGCCCTTCTCCACCTTCGGTCTTGGATTGTCAATTTCTGAATTGTTCTACCGCTTCAGTGAAGCGTTCAGAAATTCACAGTGCTCCATCTATTCATTGCTACGTGTCACATTGTCTCAACTAGATCTTCAGAGACAAGTCGCTCACGAGGGAGGTACTTCAGTGTATCCCTACGAGTCGTTGTTCGTTCCGATGGACTCCGATCGACGTGATCTGACTAAGACCCACCCAGACAACTTTAAGGTATTGATCTACATCATCGAATCCTTCGGGAGATTCAAGCACAAGCGGATTTTTCCCGGTCCCAGGTACTTGTACACTTTTAACATTGAAAAAAACACGCTTAATACGCCACCGCATAATACGTAATCTCGCATAATACGCTCTAATTTCTGGCTTCTTGGAAAATATTTTGTTGGAGTGGTTTCGACAAGCTCGCACATTAAATTTGGCTGTAAACGGTCCCGTTTTGACAGAAAAAGCAAATGAGATCGCAAAAAGGTTGAACATAACGGACTTTGGCGGATCTAATGGTTGGCTTGATCGTTTTAGAAAAAGGCACAACTTATGTTACTGTGTAATACACATAACAAGTCACACTATGAACATTTTTCTAATTTATTCTATCTACATATTATCACATTTAAAACGCTTTTAATAGGCGGATATCGCCTATAACGCTATGCCACATATTGCGCGGTTTTACGATTTCCCCTTCGAGAGCGTCTTTACAAGGTTTTACTGTATTTATTTATATTTATGGTATATTTATGGTATATTTATACAGGTTGGGCCCTTTTGAAATACAGTAATTAGATAATATAGATACAGATAACTTACAGCCTACAGGTAACTTAGACAATCATGAATATACATTTGGCAGGGTTTTATGAGCGGGTGCATTCACCCGACTACAATTATTTAACACACGTCTCGTTAGAATCGTTTAGGTCAGAGGTTCCCAAACTTTTTATTGTACGACCCATTTTGAAAATTTTTTAAAATATGGCGACCCTCAATATCAATGAATGACCTTTTTTTTTTTTTTTTTACCATATTCCGGACAATATTTTCTGCAAGTTTTTTTTTGTTTTAATTCCGAAGAACTTGTTGAAGGCTCATCGTAATTTAATTTTCTTTTTTTGACTGTTGACACAGATATTGTCTCCATTTTTTCTTGACTTTGACTCATTGACTTTTTGTTTAACCAATTGTCCATAGTACAAAAAATGAATTTATTTAAAACAAAAAGGACTATTTAATATAAAACTGCGTACGTGTATCGTATTCGATGTGCCGCGTGTTACTGAAAATAATCAAAAGTTTTGAAGGTCAAGCAACATTCACGTATCTACTAATTTGTTTCAGATAGGTAAATCGTTATATTTACAATAACTATTCTTTATTAATCTGATTGTGTCGGTTTGACACGGCCGCTGGTAAACTCGTAATTGTCACACTCACAGATAAGGATTGACGATAAAACTGAATTTGAACTTTGAACATCAACGAAAAGTAATAGATGATTATATTTTTGTATTATTTAAAAAAAATAGCGCGACCCACCAAAAGTATAATCGCGACCCACTTTTGGGTCGCGACCCACAGTTTGGGAACCTCTGGTTTAGGTAATTAATAATAATTATCTATCAAATAATATAATATAATTTGCGACGTCCCATACGATTTTTATATTAATATAAAAATATGAGCGTCGTTTGACTACACGGTCGCCAAATCGTACTACTCCGGGCCCGAGTGCGAGTGCACCCACTGATCCCTCTTAGTTACGCCCCTGCGTCTATAATCTAGTACCTAAACATGTAAGCTTTATTAATTTTCGATTTTCGTTTTCATTATAAAGTGTTGATAGATTGGTTTTTTTGTTTTTTTTTTTTTTTTTTAACGAATAAATTGCAATAGAAAGCCATTTGCATATTTGCATAGCATAATCGATTCGACTTGAAAGTTTTTACGATTGTGAGAATTGATTTTATAATATTGAGATAGCAGAGGAATTTTTGTATTTGAAAGTTACAAGTTTTCAGTGAAATAACAAAAACGTTATAATTGTTATTGTTTTTCGATTTGATCTCGTTGAGAGACGGTAAATCGGTAAATCCAATAACATAAAGATATTGTTCACGACGAACGATATATTTTACTTGCCGAGAATTCAAAATGACATTTATTATTATTATGTCGTTCACAGACGTAGAAGTCGTTTAAAAATAATTCCACGCCCCGCGTGAAAAACGGGCACGGGTACAATACTATTTCACATCTGCACGTACCGCGTGTAACCGCGTTTCTGGTTTTTATTTTTATTTTTTTTCCAGTTCTGATTTTTCATTTCATTTTAGACGATTGAAAAACTCAACATAGATTATAATATATGTGCGCGTTTATGCGCATTTATTCAGTTGTTAAGAGATTTATGGCCGGAACGAAATTATTGAAACGGAAAAACCCCGGTGAATGTAAATTCCGTTGCGGAAGACACGTTTTTTCTTCTTCTCCTTTTTTATGTTTAAACCTTTTTTTATAGAGGGCGATTCTCGATTTCACGTGGGTACGAAATTCGAATGATTTACGGGCGATCCGGTTGATTGAGAATTGATTTCAATAATATTTTCGGTCTCCGGCTCATAGAAATAGCTACGTGCGCCTTATTGGGAGTTCGTTCCGATTTATTAACTCGGGTAGTTGTAAAATGTTTGTTTTACTAACTAAACGTCACGAGCCGAAGTAATGTGATGTTATTGTTTTCATTCCGCGGATTTAAAAGTAACGAGCGGTAATATCGAATCGTCGCGCGGAACGTTCAATTCTCCAACTCGGCGGTTCTCAAAGAGAGAGAAGTCTAGGGGCTCCGTGGCTCCCTGGGCAGTGGCGTACTAACGGGGGGGGGGATAAACCCCCCCCCCCCCCGAAATTAATGTATGATTTAATTTATTATGAGAAAACTAAATTAGATTTACCAAACACAAAAATACACTCTCGATTATTCAGAACTTTATACCAAACAAATTAATAAAATTATCCGAAAATGAAATTGAGACAAGTACGGAAGTGATGTCAAAACAGTGGCCAGTCGTAATAAGCTTATGTGACAATATTGTGAACAAAGAAGTTCTATTGTGGAAACAAAGATTTAAAAATTGGCGCTACGTTGCCCGTCACAGTTGCCAGCGTAGAACGGAGCTTTTCAACGTTAAAACGTTTGAAATCATACTTGAGGAATTCCACGGGGGAACATCGTCTAAATGGATTGGCTCATCTAAGTATTCACAGAGAAATATCAATAAAAAGTAGTGAAGTGGTCGATATTTTTTCAGAAAAAAATAGAAAATTAATGTTCTAAAAAATATAAGTATCTAAATTATTATTTTTTTATTATTATTATTATATAATTTAACATTTTTTTTTTTTTTTATATACATGGTTAAGTAGTAATAACATATTTATTAATTATCACATGTCAATGAAAAATAATATCACGAATAAAAATTAGTAATCTATTAAAATGTACGATATGTTTTGTTTGTTCAGGTGTCACGTCATCTAATATGTTAATTAAAAAAATTAAACCCCCCCCCCCCAAAGTTCAGGTCTAAGTACGCCACTGTCCCTGGGCATATTTGTATTAATTAAATTCAAATTATTAAATTATTATTATTTTTCTCAATTACATTTTTAATTTTTATATTTTTATTCGATATTATATTTGGACCGTAGTACCAATGTATGGGTCGCCATTGCAAAAAGGTCGGGAAACGCTGGCCTAGATGACATAATAAAGAATCTTTTTTCAAAATTTGGACAGAAGCTTGGCAATTTCGTCTAGCTTTTGGGCTGCTGTACAAGTATTTTTCTGGCCGGCGCGCGGCGCGGCGCGGCGTCTGCAGCCACCTGCAAGGACGTAGAAATACCTCGTACGCAAATAAAATAGAGTACGTCATATTGTTTTTGAAAACGTGGAACGACCGGCTCTGCCGGCGCGTGTAATCGACATTGGTTTTTCAGCGCCTCCACATCGTACAAGTGTAATATTTCTAAAAATTCTAAAAATTAAAATCGAACTCGCGCGCCCTCCGTCTATAATATGTTCCGAGTCTCTCTCTCTCTCTCTCTGTCGGCAGTGAAAATTCCAACTAATGAAAAACCCGCAGCTGATTAGCTTAATGGACGCGCGTTAGAGCCGATCCGCACAAAAGATGTTATTATCGGTGTATTATATGAAAATGCATTATCTAATAACTTGGAGAACACGTGCGGAGACGTATTTTATTATGTATTGCGACCAAACGTTACCTCGGTCGTACATTATTTCCAATCTCTGGTGTGTTCATCCGCCGCCGCCGCCGCCGCCGTGCGCGCGTCTGGTAAAACCTACTTGTTAAACCCTCCGCTATTATATTCGAGTAACGTCCGTGTTTTAACAATGGGTTTTAAAAATTCTAAAATGTTTTTTCTAAAAATATTTCCTAAACACGAGGCCATTCGGACGGAGAAGAGTTTTTTTTTTATGCACTTGAATAATAAATATTAAATTTATTAAATTTAAATATAAAACTTATTAAATAATATGATTTGTTGACGCCGATAGGGACAACGTCCGTCGATTCAGAGAGGTATTTTGAGAAAGACGGTCGTGCACGAAACCGCGATAAGAATATGTTAATCAGGGCAACGGCCGCAAGTTTCGGACTCGCGTTCGTTGTCGTGTGCGGACTACAGGTGAACGCGAGTCGGCCTCTTGTATATTTGTGATTTTTTATATGATTTTTATTGTTTTTTGTAATATTTATACGTGCGCGAATCGCGATATATTTGTACTATTTATTCGTGCGCGAATCGCCAGAGTGATTTTTTATATAATTTTCGTATACTTAATCTATGATATAACGCATTACGTAATAATCGTTAATCATTTAATTTATTATTATTATCTAGTGCGTACGCAAATCGTCGCATGAACGATTATTATTATTATTATTATTATACAACATGTGAACCACAAACATTTGTAAGTCCTATTATCATTATTATATTATTTATTATCATATACAAATCCGTTTGTTATTATATGTTCAATCATTTTACACACACAACACACTTACACACATCACCCTCACCACACATAGCTCACTAGCATTTGCACGGCGACCCCAACCACTGCTAGTTGAGCTATAACACACACACACACACACGCAAGGCAGGTGACCGGGCTACGCGCAATATCAATTTGCGCACCCGGCCCGAACATGATTGATTGTCCCGAATTACTAAAAAATATAAATTTTAAAATAAATTCAATAAACCACCGATCTGTAAATTTATTCTACATAAAACTTGTTCAGAACAACAAAACTTCCCGTCACGTACTACATAATGAGACGATCCACGATATTGTGTGACAACCCCTCCCAAAGTTACGCTTATCTCAAATGTGGTCGTTTTTGCTCCGCCACCCTGTATAAATTACAACGACGGGTTCGGCCCGAACGAAATCAAATAAACCGCTAGATACTACCTCGACGACTCTGACAAACGCTCTCCATAAAAGGTAAAAAAAAAAAAAACGGCAGCATCCAATCGAATCTTTTTCGTCCACATTGCGGTGATTATCCGAATAAAAACAGACTTCTCGCGGCCGACAGTTCAACTGACGCGAACGCGTGTTTTCTTTGTCCGACAATTTTCTCTCGGGGCGATCGATCGGATTACATAAGTATTGTATACTGAGCAGTGCTACACGCGGTTTCGAACACTCGAGTACTGGTTGAAGAAAACAAGTTCGCGTTTTTACGTATTTTCAATGATTTCAAACGCCGCGCCGCCGTCGTTGTTTTGTGTGTGAAAACGCGCGATATTTTTTTTTTCACTCAAAACTCATATTGTTAATTTATTCGAATTTATTATTTAATTTCGTTGTGTGTCTCGACTGGACTGATTGATTATAATGAAATTATATATTTCGTCGGTGAGCAGAAAACGAAAGAAAACGACGGAGCACAGAACACCAATGTTTCATTACAAGAGATGACGTCATAAAAGTAACAAAATAATAACATTCTTTGAGGAAAAAGAGAAGGGAAAAAAAACGGTTTTAATTTAAAAAGTACAGTGTGTTGTTCATTGATGTTTGGGACGAAAAAAAGTATTTTAAAATAAACGTCAGAAATAAAAAGGAACGGAAAAGAAAAAAATCCTTTGAGTGTTGAAATGTGTCCAACGGTCTTTGGTAAAAGGAGGTCTCCGGTAAAACGGTTAGACGCGGATCCACTGTGACTTCGGACGATCGACGAATAAAACAGTGAGTTTATGTATAGCGGGGTTTCGATGGTTTTCCGAACGTTTCGAGCTAAATCCAGTTAAACTAAATCCAACTATAAACATGTTGCAAAATTGCTACAGTGTGCGCAAATGACTTCAAAATATTAAATTTCATCAGGATTCTATTAAATAAGATGAAATATATATAACAAAACCAAAATTAACATTATAAATATTTAACCCTACAATGCATGGTGTTGCTCCTCGGCAACAACCGATTAAAAAGGTTATAATCAGATATTTATCTATGTTAGTTAGTGTATATTAGCTTTAATCAAAACCAAATATAATATATTACGTAATTTACTTTCAAACCGATAGATAGCAGTATGTGATTGGAAAAATCAAACTATTTATCGACAAACCGGTACATATGAATGTGACAAAATTCTGGGTTTTTTTTCAATAATTTTAAAGCATAAGATATGTCTATGGATAACAATAAAAATATACCCGTGTTCATATATATCTAAACTTTAGACAATTTCCAAGGTTATACAGATAAGTCAAATATTTTATTTGTAAATCAATAATGAACGGTTGTTGCTCATACGCAACAGTATGCATTTAGCACTACACGGGGCGTATATTTTTTTCGACGTTTTCCAGTGCCATATATTTTATTATTTTACTTTTTGCATCACAAATTCGTACATTTTTTCATTATGTGTAGAAGACATTTGTTTGATAGAGAAATTGTACAATTGCTGGAAAATGAACCTCCATCTGATTCTGAAGACGACTTGGAATCTGGCGACGAACAAGGTATACATATAGATGATGATATAGTTGGTTTAGAGGACCTCGATAAATTTTTGGAAAATATAAATGACGATGAATTAGATCCGTTCCTTAATTCTATAAACTTATTAGATAGTAATTTGGATATAAATATTGACATGGAAGATGTTGAATGTGAACCTGACAGCCAATCGATATCTCTTCCAAACTGTATGTCTGTACAACCGCATACCAAAAATGAAATAAATAAAACTTTTTTATAACCTAACCTAACCTAACTTTTAATACTACTTTTTTAGGTATATCTATTATAATATGACAACATTTTAGAAAAATTAAAGTTTTCAAAATTTCAAAATTGTATTAAGTAATAAACTTGTAAAAACATGTAATATGTTAACACATTTTAAATATAATAAATGAAAAAAAAAGTTTTTATTTTTCGTAGTTACAAATGCATAATGTTGCTCTATAGCAACAACCAACTTTTTCGACTTTTTCAACACTTGAAATCAAAATAGATTTTTTAAATTATTTTTTACGTATTCTATAGCTTTAGTACTATCCAAAAACAATTTTTTTAAAAATAAAAAAAAAATCATGCATTGTAGGGTTAAAACTAGGGCATAACTTTAACACAATGTGTAAGCAAGATCTTTTCTCCAACCAGCCAAAGTAAACTTGGGAGCAATGTCTTTAGCTTTACAAACTCTTTTTTGTAAGGATCCATGAGTTCACCACTGTCATATCTAACAAATGGTAAAATATTCTCATATACCATTTGCGAGACTTAATTTTAATTTTGTACCTGCCTATGTGAAATCCTATGTATAATCCCACTCGAGAAATATCATACGTATCGCGTGCGAGCACACTCGAAGAGCAACGGGCAAAAGTTCGCCGATACTTCATTGAAATATAATATATTTTCGGCGTTCAATTACGGTGTTATTTTATTGTACGCGTTTCGTATTGGGTTTTTTAGAGAACAGAAATTTGGCTTGGTTTTCGCGGCCGTTCTCATTTCAAATCGCGGTTAGCGGGGTGCGATCAAACGCAACGAATTCCGCGCGTTCATCGTCAAAGCGACGACGACGACGACGTTCGATTTGAAAATCGTCGTTAATGAAAAAAAAAAAAAAAAAGAAGCAAAACGGAACGACCAAATAGTGAGCCAATAAAAAGCTGCAATTGTTGTCGAACGAAACGGTTTTTTTATTTTCGGACTGCGCTAAAAAATGAATTACCGCTGTAACACAACACCGAAGAAGGTGTGCAAAGTTCTGAAATACGAGAACTCAACTTGATAGTTTTATATAGATAAAGAGAGCAGCACACCTCGTACAAATGGCGTTTAAAACATTAAGTCGTGAACAGTTCTGTAATGTTCACGTGCATATTATTATATACTCGTAAAATAATATGACGTCAGAAATCGTACTCTCGTCGGACAATGAAAAATAAATAAATAAATAGAAAATCATTGTATAAATATTAAATGCACTAGGTAGTAGTTAATCAGAATAATATAGTCAGAATTTGCCTAAATAAATTCACTCTAGAAGGATCTACGAAAGCCAATTATAGAGAACTTGGTGTTTTGCCAATAAGGTTATTGTATAAAAAAATTGCTATTATGTATTTGGTTAAGAAGTTTAACTTGGATGAATATTATAATAAGTTAAGCAATAAAAGAGAATTGAGGAAATTTGACTTGACTGTTAATTATTATACAGATAAATCTTTTGGTAAATGTTTTGTAGATTATCTTGGACCAACGTTTTTCAATTCTATGCCTTTTGAATTTAAAAAAAAAATACTTGGGGATGAAAGGATTAATATTAAAGGCTTGATATATAAATATTTATTTTTTGAGTTAAATATAATGAGTTGCTATAATTTTATTTTATATCTAAGCTTTATATATATAATTAATCTATGAGGTTTTATTTGTGTATCTTAGAATAATATGTTTATTTTGTATTTATATTTGTATTTATTTTTTTATTATGTACATTTTCTTGATAAAATTTTTAAACTGTATTTGTATATTTAGCTTAATACGTACGTAGAACTTATACTCTATATCTATATCTATATCTTGTAAATGCTATAATAATAATAATTGTGTCATATATTATATAATAACTCTCTTTCTCCAACACAAGCTTTGCTTAAAGGAGAAAGATAATCGAAAATGTTACTCAATAATAATGTATGTATTTATGTCTTTTTCGATATTTAACAAAGAAATTGTATAGTTCGAGGCTGGTGACGCCAATGTCGTCGGTCATGTCGTTCTGCGAAATCATAATATTTATAATCGATTCGACACTACCAATAAATATAACGTCGACGTGTCGCCGCCATGTGAACAACAACGCGTCACGACGAAATACGAGCTTTCGGATGTTATTAGTTGAATAATTGAAAACGATACGTTTATAATATAATAATATCGTTCAGTGTTTTCGCGCTTCGCGGGACGAGGCGAAAAAACAAAAATGATATATATTCTCTCGACCGTACAAATCGATTTCGTTATCGTTATTTTTTGTTTTTGGTTTTTTTTTTTAATGCCATTCGCGAGACCGTTTTTTTTTTTTTTTCGTGTGATAATTAGACAAAAATAACATTTCATACGTCACGCGCCATATAGCGTTATGCGTTTGAATGTGTTAAACCCCTTCAGAAGTCGTTACAGTTCATTTAACATTGATTATACCTACGCACGACAGACTGTTTACATTAAACCGATGAAACGGCATGAATTCAAGGCCTCCCAGAGACTAATTAATATTCTATTCGGAGCGATTAGAATATGTAGGCGGTCCGTGTTATTATCCTAACGTCGCGTCGTCGTCCGCTCGGCCTTTTAGCAGTTTTAATTTGAAAAAAAAAACCAACGAATTACAGTAGACGCCGCTTATAAGACTCACGGATATAAGGTTCAGTCGCTTATTAAGGTGAAGACACACTATTATCACGTTACGTTACGTCACGTTACGTGAGAATGTATGAAAATAGCCACACTAATATCACGCTATCACGTCACATCACTTAGTGTATGACTATTCTTCAAAATCATTAAAGTATAAAACTTGCAAAAACTTAACACATTCAATTTATCTATAAATTATAAGTGTGTGTGTGTATGTACCTGGCATTTGCAATTCCCTTCCGATTTTTTCCCAAGCTTCCTGACGGATATTTTGGTCCCTATAGCTGGTCAATTTACAATTATTATATAAAACTTCATGAATTGTTCAATTAATTTTTCTTCCATGTTTAATAAAATAGTTTATAAATTTATTGGTTTAAAACGTCAAGCTTCAATTTTCACCAAATCGAAATAAAAATATGTGATATCACGTAATATCAAATATCTGGAACGATAGAAAATTAAAAACGTAATATCACGTGAGGTTCAATGAAATATTGTAATATCACGTTAGTGGGGGTTAATGCGTTTCTGATATATTAAAACAGTATGCATTAATGGGTTTCACATATTATTTATGTGACGTGAGTTCACGAAATAGCACGTGAGCTCACGTAACGTGATAATAGTGTGTCTCCGCCTTTAGACTAAAAATCTTATGGAACGGTCCGGACGAATCCAAATACATGTAAAAAAAAATCGGTTATAAGACTCAAATTTCGTAAAATAAATAGTAGAAAATAAACTTTTTTGGTTATAATTTAGAAATAAATTGGTATTGAAAAATTAAATAATATTCGTGTTGATTATTTCTAGTTTCTGTTGGTACCTTATAACGTATAATAATTTTTATCGCAGATAAAAGTTCACATTTATCGCAACGATTATCGTTATTATAGTGTACTGATTATCTGGCGGCTGCACAGAGGTTCTGGAGGCTTTAGACGTGTTAAGGAGAGCTATCCATCACCGTGGTAATAATTTTAATATACAATACGAATACGAACAGTATATTTTCGGAATATTAGAACAAAATAAAAAACAAACTAAAATTACAAATTTTTTTCAAAAATAATTTTTCAAAATAAATAATTTTTATATGTAATATTTACCTATTATAATTTTAGTTTTTTTTGACGCGCGATTTCTTCGATCGTTCGAAAATACAAACCGACGAGCAGAATCGCACGTCTCCCGATCGCGTTCGCTCGTACACGATATCGCAGCAATAAATTATTAATTAACTAAGATAAGCCGTTTTATCTACATGCACTTTAAAACCAATTCTAACATTCTACGACATCGAATTATATTGTAGATTGTTATAATAAGTTTAGTACACATACAAGATAACAATAATATTATTATTAGATTTAATGTTGAAATTTGTTAGGTAGGTAAGTACGGAGAATACTGTATTATTCTCAGTGAATCGGTGAATAATATTAGAACTTTTCAAAATTTCTAAGATACATGTTTGATAGAGTATATGAATCTGAATCTATTAGTGTAAACACCAAGTATGTCCAATGATAACTTTGATTTTAATTTTTGTTTTTTGCCATTATGACTTATGCCTGTACTGTATAATTGTTATATTTGAGTTGTGTCGTTCTTCTTCTGGGAGTGCGATATATTATACTATAGACTCGGCAAAGCGGTTTTCGCCTCGACGGTCCGAGTCAGGACGCGTCAAGGATGCCACTCGCGGGAACCGTCGCCTTCTTGACAATGACGCGGGGACATGGGTAACGCGTTTATCGTCGGTTTTTATTTAAATCGTCAGTATACACGTATAAGTCGTTTATAATTTTATCTACACGCCGCGCGTAGGCAATATATTTCCCAGCGGAAATAGCAGTTGTTTTCACGACCAGAGATAAAGTTTTACAATCCGGAGAGCGATGTTTTCCAACGTGTATTTTAATATGAAATTTATCGCGCAGTCGCGTTTTATTCGAGCGATGCCCGTGCTTTATGCCGGAACTTTTTGCGATTATCCGTTCGTGTCGAATGAAAATATTATCGCGCGCGAGCGGCACGATTTGTCTACCACCTCGCATATTATATCGGTATAAATTCTACAAGATTTATAGATAACTAGCTGACCTGGAAACAACAACGTTGTTATTATTTCTAGGGAATTTTTTAGTATAAAAAATAACCAACTCGTTGTAAGTATGTATGTGGGCACGGTGTCTATAGTCAAATGAAAAAAATCTATAATTATATAAAAATATAATCTATTTATATCGATTCGCCTACCCTGCTTTAAAGTCCCATCTCATTCATCTCGTTCCACTGCCTCTTTTTATGTCCCTTATTCTACTACCAATTATATGGCTAATGAACCCTTAAGACGACTTATGTCAATTGCCAATGCAGATCCCGCCTTTAACGGTTAGTTAATAATTTGGTTGTAAAACTCTATATTATAAATTATTGCATAATATTGTATTAATTGTTATCTCAAATGTTGTATGTTTAAAAAAGTGCCACGCCCGTATAATTAAATAAATAAATACAAAATCCAAATTACCGCGCGCTCACTGGTGGTCTTTGCACCTAAAAATCTAGCCCGTGAAAAGTTTATTCCCGGTATGAGGGAGTATTAACGTTCTTCGTTTTAACCCCTTTTACCCCCTACTTAGGGGTTGGTTTTTGAGAAACAGGTCGATAAATTTTTCGTTATCACGAAACGCGTGTATATTTTTTAATTGAAAATATTTTTGGTGGGCCTATTCTCAGACCTACCGAATATGTACAAAAATGTCCATGAAAATCGGTCGAGCCGTTTCGCGGAGGAGATCGATAACGAAAACTGTGACGAGAGAATTTTACGTTTATAAGAAATAATATTAAAATTATCTACCGAAAAACGCCGCCCAAGACGAGGACGTCCCCGCGACATTATTATAATTAACCCATCTCGTATGTGTATAATATAAGTTATATTGATGATGGTACTGTTGTCAATGATTTAACATTTATATCAACTCATTTGGCATTTTTAGTGATAGTCATAAAAAAACTGGAAACTCAAAATATGACTTTACATGAAAGCTTTTCAATAATTGACGAAATCAAAGAAAAAATTAATTCTATTCCTGGGCCAAAAGGTGCAACACTTACTACAAAATTAAATGAGCTTTCCAATAAAAATAAAGGTCTAGAAATTCTACGAAAAATAAATGCAGTACTATCAGGCGAAAACGTTCAGCTCGAAGATGTTTATCAAGACCCGAAAATAATAAGTTGCTTCAAATATGCCCCAACAACTTCGGTTGACGTCGAACGTTCGTTTTCAGTATTTAAAAATATGTTAACTGATAAACGTCATAGCTTCACTCAAGAAAAACTTGAAATGCATATGATCATTCATTTTAATAGTAAATAAAATTAAAAAAATTTAAAGAGAAATTTATATAAGTATTTAATATTTTAGTATTTAAGTAATTAATTGTTATAAGAAGTTTAATTTGTAAAATTTTAAATAAATAAAAAAAATGAATTTCATGATTTTTACTGCATATTATATGGCATATTTTGATACTTTTTAGTGCATAAAAATCCGCGCTCTAAATATAACTTAAGTACCTAATAAAAATAGGTGACTACATCGCTTCACGTTATTTCAAGTATTGTATTATTGTCGTCGTTTTTTTTTTCGTCAATCCGTAAGAAGAACTCTTCCAAAAACAGACGGCTACCGAGCAAGGAACGTCTCGTCTTAAAATTAATAAAAGACTAGTGCCGCTAGTGCGTTTTCGCTATTCGTTTGCCGCCTTTGTCACGTAACGCGCGTAACGTTTTTCCTTCGTTTGCCCGTTAGAATTTTTCATCTGCGGTGGTTTTTGCTCGGTTTTTCGTATTTTCCAACGGTTCGTTCGTGTCCGCGACGGAGGTGAAATAATATACGTTTCGATTACGCCGACGAATACCCGCGTAATTACGTAATTCGTGCAGTGGTTTTTTCGGCGCGTTTGGATTGCGCGAGGCGGCCGCGCCGTACTCGAACGAAAAAACGACTGTTTCGGAGTTAAAATACGAGCTTTTGTATGCAAAATTAATCTATGGATGAATAAAATCGAGAATAATAAGCATTTCAGACTTTCAGACTTTCCAAACTCTTATCAACGACGATCAATATGCTGATATTTTAATCGAAATTCAACATAACATAAAAAAACATCTGGAAAAATTAAAGTCTGAATTTATTCGCTACTTTCCGGAATGGAACGAAGTTAACAGTGTTCAAAAAATAATTCGAAACCCTTTTTGTGTGCAAAAGTTGAAGAAGCCCCAGAATCAGTGACGTATTTACGGGGGGGGGGGATATGGGGGATAGATCCCCCCCTTGACCTTTTTTTTTTCCTAGGTAGCTATAAGTTGTCTCATTTTCTCTAATATTCTTAATATGATATCACTTTCAAGCATGTATGTTTTCTGTTCTCTAAATGTTCTAGTCGTGGTAATTGTACCGGTCTGATAGTCTGATATACTAATCGCCACTAATCTAAAAACACTCTAGCATTGCTGAATTAAAGATGTGGAGAGTAAAGTTAGTGAATGAAAAAATTGTATTCACCTCTGGGTTACATGCTTTAGATGTTTGTGATAAAGAGTTTTATCCAAATATTCATGAACTCTTGAAAATTTTTTGTACATTGCCTGTATCGACTGCTACACCTGAACGATGTTTTTCAAGTTTGAAGAGGATTAAGTCTTACCTAAGAAATAGTATGACAGAAGTAAATATTTTATCAATTTTCTTATTTAATACTGAAATATAATTATAAATTAGTAATTATTATATACTTTGTTTATAAGAACCGACTTAATGGGTTGGCTTTATTGGCATGTCACCGGTCGATACAAATCATGCCTGATGAGGTTATCGATGAACTGAGCATCCAAAAAAATAGAAAACTGGATTTTGTATTGTAACTATTTTTTTTTGTTTATCGTATTAAACACGGGATTGGTGCTAGTATGAACTTATAATAAATGCTATTAGGTACTATATTATTTGTGTTAATTCTTATTTTGCCTTGATCCACACTAACCTCAATAGGTAACAAGTTAGGGGATTTTAAAAATGTATATTATGTACGAATTTATGGGTGTTAGGATGTATTATTATATATTTCATCCCCCCCCCTAGCAAAATTCCTAAATACGCCATTGCCCAGAATATCTTCAAGAAGCTGTCATCGAACTGCAAAATGACTCTGACTCCAATAATATGTTTGATTCTGGTATGAACCTTGAGGAATTTTGGTGCAGAAGGGCAACATTACATATTCAACTACGGGAAATCGCCTTACGTTATTTAGTAGTATTTTCAACTACGTATTTGTGCGAACAAGGATTTTCCAGTCTACTTGTGATCAAAAATAAACAGAGAAATCGCTTGGACGTGAGTGACGACATGCGTTTAGCCATTAGCAACATTCATCCGAGAATTGAAAAACTGGTCAAAGAAATGCAGCCACAAAAATCACACTAAGTAAATTATTAGTAAAGTCTAATAATTATATATAATACAGTACAGTAAAATAATAAAAATTAACATTTTTCAATAAATTTTGTGTATTCTTGTTAATGAGCAAAAAAAAAAAAAAAGGTCTTCCTAGTTTGCGTAAAATTGAGGTGGTCCGCGACCTATAAAATATTGTCGAAGTGGTCTGTGGTGGTAAAAAGGTTGGGAAACAATGTTATACAGAAAGACTCGCGCGAACGGTTGCCGAACGCGAAACGGTCGTGCGGTAATGAAAAAAAAGCTTCGCGCGCGCATTTACCAACAACTTTGTTAACGTAATAAATATTCAAATTGTATATTCAGCGAGAGAAACGAGTCTAATTTTTTTTTTTTTTTTGTTCCCTCGACGAATTCGATTTTCTGTCCGACGATTTCCATTGCGATTGTGATTTTGAAAATAAATACGAATAGACGATAACGTAATAAAAATTAAACGCTCCGCGAGAAAACCGAAACGAACAGAGTATTTTGACGACGACAAACCCGATTTCGAAAGCGAAAATAAACACGTTTCATATATTATTTTTTCAAAAAGGTTTTTAGACCTCCGTGAGATTAAAATCATATTGTTTTAAATTATTTCGCGCGCCGAGCCGTTCGTTTCGAAAACAAAACAGAAAAACGACATTGTTTATTTTAATGTTCGGGTTATAGAAAAATTGGGGAAAAGACCTGTAGGAAGACCCCGAACAAGATGGAAGGATGTAATAGTAAAAGATCTAAAAATGATCTATGATAACGTAAAAATGGAAGACGCTACATGGTCCGCTAAGCTGTTAAGAAGAAGAAGAAGAAGAAGTTATAGAAAAATTGAAAAATAAACATTTTTCGATTCGGACGCGTAACACATCGGTTTTTTAAAACGATTATTAATATTAGTAACGATTTAACTACGTGTAATTTATCGAATCACAACGGCTATCAAATATCGAAATATTCGAAATATTAATCACCACGTACCTTAAATACAGTTACTTTTTTAATTCGAGTTTGTTTTTTTTTTTTTTGTTTCACTCGATACTTAATTGATTTCAGAACGAACCGGATAAAACCATTCGTTAATAATAAACATCACTCTTAAAGTTTGCTTTTTTGAAAATGATATAAAAATTAATAATCCATTAGGTATGAAAAACAAAACGAAAATCGAATCACATCCATCGTTATTGCGTATAAACGAAAACAACTTTATACATTCGGCGCCGCGTTATCCGTTTTTCATAACTGTCGTCTTCGACATTAAAGTTTAATTATTCCTAATATAATAACACGCGAGTTTTTTTTTTTTTTATTATCATTACGCATTGTCGAGGGGGGGGATTCGTCGACTTGTATCGCGCGGTTGTTGTTGTTGTATTTTACGAGGAACGTGCGGCGGCGAGCGATTCGATTTTTTATTATTCACGTTTTCGCTTTGTTTTTCGTTATAACGGGAAAATTCATTATTTATGATTTACTAACCACTACTACTAACGCGCGCGTTTCTCTGGAGACTACGCGATATTTATTTGTTTCCTTTAATCTATCTAAATCAGCGGTTCCCAAACTCTTACGACCACGACACCCCCTTAAGAAATAGTTTGTGTGTATCGCGGAATCCCGATGTCTTTAATTCCAACTCGACCACGATTTTTCTAAAAAAAAAGAAAAAAGGAAAAACCAATAATCCGAAAAATGTTTTAACGATATTGTTAATGATTATTATTTATTAAAATTAGTTCATTTTTACGTCGTTAACGTAATGACAACGCCTATAGGTACTATATAATAATACGAGTGTTATAATTTTATTTCGATTAATTTCAAGTACAACAAATATACTTTATAAGTTATAAAGAGGTAACAAATATTATTTTTATGTGTTTTACATGTTTTATATATTAAAATATACTGTGTATGTTTTAGGTGTATTACTATCGAAAAGTGTAGATATTGTAAATAATATACAGATTAAACTCGAAGAATGCAATGGTGAAATAGCTAAATTGATTTTGGATAAATTCAACAAAGTTATATCGAAGAACAAAGGATGGGAAAATATAAAAAAGATCAACCAAGTATTGATTGGAGAAACCACAAGCGATGACGATCTATCAAGTAGCAATCTTAATTTAGATAATTATTTAAGTATGAAATACGCCCCGATAACTTCGGTGGACGTAGAAAGATCCTTTTCGATGTATAAAAATATTTTGAGCCCTAACCGTAGCCGTTTTTCTGAAGACAGTTTATCAAAATACATGGTCGTCAATTTTTTTTTTAATACCAACTAGTTTATTTTGCATTAAATTAACTGGTATAACTCAAGTAAGTTAATATTTAAAATTGTTTGTAATTTGTATTTTTTTCAAAATGTGTGCATTTAAAAGTGTTTAAAAAATGTTCACTATTTTATTTTGTAGTATATTTATGAATTGCCTTTTTATATAAATTAAATGCTTTTTTTTTGCCTTTTTTTATATTTTAAATGCTTTTTTTATTGATTATATTGCCTTCAAATCCGAACCCTATTTATAACGATATTATACCGGTGACTATTATTTAGGTGAACTTTTTTAAATAATATAAATAATCCAAGTATAATATGAAATATTAAAATTAATATCTCTCGTTCGATCGATCTATTATAATAATAAAATATTATTATTAAATTATTATTATTAAAAACTAGGTCTTGCCTGGAGTATCGTTGAAAAGAATAGTAAAGTGCTTAAATATTTACGACCGGTTTCGAATAAAATTCAACGTCGGGTATAGAAAAAGCGCACTGAACACAAAACGAAACGAAAGAGTACGAATGAAAATAATTTCCACACAGAGATAATTAGTTTAAAATAAAGAATAAAAAGAGAGCGTGTTTAAAATGTACAAAGAATCGCGGTTTATAAATTATTTCTCGATTGTTTACAAATATCAAAAAGAAAGAGAATATTAATTTTATTAAATCGGTTTGCATATTTATGACGTTATTAAATTTATTTTTTCCCCGAATTCATTATGATCTATTATTATGTAATAGTGCGGCGTGAAACGAGTGATGTTAATTTTTATAAACAATTTTTTCGCGTCTGCGCGGACGTTAAAAATTCGCTTCTTTTTTTTTCTTTATCGGGCAGCACACCACACGAGTGTAAACGATATTTCTAATGCGCGCATCGTTAAATATGATAAAAATCGATATTTTACAACATTGAAACGCGAGGGGTTGGCTAAGAGATAAAAATCCGAATGTATATTTTATAGGTCTCCGGAGAGTACATAATATACCTTGTATCTCGGGCACCGAACGAAAATTCAAAAAATATTCATGATTCGCTGTTTATTGTAACTATACTATTACTCGGAACACGTTTTTCTTTCTTCCTTTTCCCCAGACTGCCGCGTATTATATATTATATTGTTCGTCTCTTCAGATGTTATTTAGTATACGTTTCCCAGTGCATCCGTTTTCGAGCTTACGGGACGTATTGCTTTTCGCATCACGTACAAACGTATTTTGGGAATACACTCTCGCGCCCTGCATCACACATCAGACTTTTGAATAAAATATTTTAAAAATTATTCTTCCGCGTTGTGTTCTTTTTATTTGTAACGTAACACCGCGTTCCTGCGTGTGATGATATTGTAATTCATGTAAATGCACAGTCGCAATTGTTTTACGCCATTCGTACGTCTTCTTTTTTCTCGTCACGACTTATTAATAGACAAACGGGGCGGTTTTCACACTACTCGTCACTCGGGAGCAGTGGCGTATCCAGGGGGGGGGGGGCACGGGGCCATGCCCCCCCCTCGTTGACCGTATTTACTAGATTCTGTTTTAAACATTTAAATTTATTCGTATACATGAACGCAATGAACGCATACTACAATAATACTCTTATACCAGCATTCACTATTCAGTAATCAGTAATTATTCCACTTGAAGGGTTAATCCCATCACATTTCAATAAATATGATACTAAAACTATTTTGGAGGCTGCAAAAATATACGAAAATGATCTTCCCTTAAATGCGATTGTTACATTAAAGGCTGAATTAAGTATATGGCAAAATCAATGGAAAGACGATGGACAAAATAGCACAGTGAATAAACCTCAAACCGCTATTGAGACTTTACCTTATTGTACAAATATTGTGCCTAATATTAAATTGCTTTTACAAATATTCACAACTCTTCCTGTTACAACAGCTACGCCAGAACGTACTTTTTCTACCTTAAAACGACTGAAAACCTACTTAAGATCAACAATGACTGAAAATAGACTAAATGGATTAGCTTTAGTAAACATAAATGAAAAACAGGTCATTTCAGAAACTGAAATTATTGAGGATTTTGCAGAAAAAGCACCAAGAAAATTGCAACTCATAGATTGGTCAAAATAATTTTATACACTTATAATTTTTCTGGGATTAAACCGTTTTTATTATTAAATTAGGTACTATTACTATTTATTATTATTTATATATATATTAACTTAAATCTGACTGACTGAAAATATAAACAAATTATTTGCATTAAAAACATTAAATATTTGGTTTATTTTATTTTTTTGTTTTTGGTAGTAGGTAGTATATATGGTAAAATTTTAGACAGTGTGTGCCCCCCCCCCTAAAAAAAATCCTGGATACGCCACTGCTCGGGAGTAACTATGTATTGTAACTATGACGCGTCACGCGAATCGTAACCGGAAGTGGAAGTTAGGACGATTCCGCGGCGTCAGAGAGAGAGCCAACTCGATAACCGAAATCGGCTGTTTGTGTATTATCGCCGTCGTCGACGAGTGCAGTGTCATCGGAGACAATAGACGCGCGAGCAGTAAACTACCGTTGCAGTATTACAGACGACACTGCATTCCGGTGCAGTGGACGTGCGGTTTGCTGTGTTTGCGTGTGGTCAGCCCGGTGCACTGAAATGACGCGATCGGTGTCTACCTGCGCGGTCTTCCTGCAGGACGCTCGGCCGAGTCCTTCCCCCGGACACCCGTGGGCCAACACGGCCGACGGCAGTTTACCGTTTGAAGAGGAGTCTCGCTTCGCGCCGAGAGCCGTTTGTCTTTGACGCTTGCGGAATACGGTGACGCGAACGTTATTAATAGGGAACGGATTTTATTGTAAATACATATTTTTATTGGAATGAGATATTTTTTAAGTCCAATACTATTGCGATCATTTTGACAAAATAAAAAATGTTATTTCAAATTAATTCGATACTGAATCGGCCGCAGCTATTGAAAAAGCCAATTCACAATAATGCAAGATATCAATTTAAAAAACAACTCGACATACATTTCTGCAAATTTTCGTTTTTTTGATTCAGACAATTAAACAATTGGAAACTGAAAACATGTCTTTGATAGATGGCATTGTAGAAAAATCTGCAGATAAATTAGAAAAAAGTCAAGGGCACATGGGAGAAATAGTCAAAAACAAATTTGCAAATATCATTAAAAAAAATTCTGGATTTCAAACTAGATTCAAATCATCAGAGATATTTTAATTGGTAAAAATCAACAAGGATCTCCGGACATTGAATTCACTCCTTCTGATATAGTGAACATGAATTACGCCCCTATCACATCTGTTGACGTAGAACGGTCTTTTAGTCAATACCAAGAGTATTCTCCGACCAAACCGTAGAAATTTTTCATTTGCAAACCTTCAACAGTATGTTGTTTCTCATTGCTTTATTCCGGAATAATAGTTTTATATACCTATACATCGTTTGTAATACTTTTATTTATAAAATTTTTTTTTTTGTAATTTTTAGTACCTACTAATACATTTTTTCAAAAACATTTTAATAAAATTAATTACATATTTACGTACATATTTTGATTTTTTTATTACAATAAAGTCCGTTTCCTAGTTATTATTATACTACATTAATATAATATCTATTCGTCTGGTTTATTAAATTTGTAAATGAGAAGTAGCGGCGGCGTTGACCGAGATTTTGCAGATCATCGTATAGCCATTATACTTTCGTTCGTTTAAACAATCATTTTTCGAAATTTCCAAATATTCTTACGACATTGGGACGGTTATCCGCGTAAATCACTAGCCGTTTTCTCTTGGCCCGACGTTGTACGTATATTATCGCCTTCGCGTTTGGGTTTTTCTCCGCGGAAAGCTCTTTAAAATAGGAATCGAAAGAAAGAAATCAAACGCGTTTTTTCGTATAAATCCTGCACTGCTGCGAAGGGATCGCAACGCGAGGTCATAACGGGCAAAATCTACATGATAATAATAATACGAAAACGGCGAGAAAATAGAGTGAAAATCGTTTCCCGGAGAGTAGGTACCTACGATTAGCGCCGTTATTATTTAATTTTCATTAGCAGTACTATTGTAATTTTATCGGGTAAAAGGCAACGCGCGCCGCCGCGTGCGTCACCACCACGTCACTGTCATCGAATGGAAATTAAATTACGCGGTTTTTTTTTTCCCCCTTTCTTCGGCGGCGTTCAATTCCCCTAAGTGCTCCGGATGGCGACGGCGGCGGCGGACGGACGTTTTTCGATTCGAAGGGCCTTGGATTTTCGACGCCGTCGCGCGTGCGCTTTCGTCGAGGCGTCCGTTCGGTGGCGGACGGGTAGTAATTCGTTTCGCTCCCGTTTTCGCACGAATAACACGCGAATAACACTCGCCCCGCCGCGAGGAGACCGGAAACGATCACGTCGCGCATATTATTATCGATGTTCCGGTCAGGAGGATCTTCGGAGCGGGGCAGGATGCTTTAACGACCTGCGACGTTTGCGAAGTCACGACTTTCCGGGGCATGTGTACAGGGGGGAGGCACGTGTCGCGGGCAAAGTGGTCGGCAAATGTGTCGTAATATTCACAAAACGTGTGCCGAAATGAAAGTTTCCACACTATAGTCGAGGGGGACCGGATTATTTTCGGAGTATTGGGCACTATACTAACCGGGTTCCAGATGTTTTTCGGTAAGTATATATTTTATTCACTACGTTTTTCTTCCCACTTCATGACGTGGTCTATTTTCGGTTAAACGGACGGTTAAATAATAAGTAATTAATTACGTTCGTTTTGTCGGGACAGTAAAACAATAATCTATTGGAATTTCAGAAAATATAAAATGCCCAACGCGAATTAAAAATTAAATATTAAGACACGTATTAATATTAATACGATTGACAAAAAAATTACAATTATTCACTTGTGTTGGTTAATAGTATGCATTAGACCAGCGGTTCCCAAACTGTGCACCGCGTTCTACGGCCCATGACAAATAGTTTAAAATGTATGCATGTTGTTTTTTTTTTTTTTTTTGATGTTTAAAAATGCATTAATTTATAATTAAGTTAGTCGTGTACTTGGCTCAGAATGCTTAGATTGTATGAGGTTTAATAAAATCAATAAAATTGGCTATCAATGAGTATTTATTTTTTTTTTGTTCTGTCTTTCGTGTTTTTCACGGAATAACCGTGAATACGGGCACCGCGGCTAAATTTTTTCCAAAATAGGGCACCTCGGAAAAAAAAGTTTTGGGAACCGCTGCATTAGACATTGATTTTATGCAAAATCCGAATATCTGGAGACTGTTCTGCGGCGTATAATATATATAGTAGTTATATAATTATTTCTCGAGAAATAAAACCAAAAAATATAGTTTTCGAAATAATCTAAGACCCGTTAGTTCTGTAAACACTACATCGCGATTAATTTTGGCGCAAAGTGTACAATATTTACGCGAGAATCTGAATTGAGCTCGATCATAGACGCGATCGGCGTATTATCGATTCGGGCGGACGCTGTAATCACTCGAGGTGGTGTATAATACAACGCTTGCGACTTTAATCATCACGAGTGATTTCGCCCGAGCAAACTGCGCCCGGAACTCTATCCTTTAAACCAGTGGTGCGCAACCTGGGGGTCGCGAAATTTTATTAGGGGGTCGCCAGTAATCACCAAATGAAAAAGTTTTGTACTATGTATATTGTATATTATTTTATAGTTTTATACAAAGTACAATTATTTTGTACCGTTGATGGCTGTGTCAATCGTAATATTATGACATTATGTCATATCTTAATGTTGTGATAACAAGATGTCAACCATTAGAAGGACGTACGACTGGAAATGATATTTTTGTTCTTATAAACAATTTTTTAGAAATTAATGAAATTCCCTGGTCAATGTGTGTGTCAATATGCACTGACGGCGCAGCTGCCCTTACTGTTTCAAAAGTTTATCAGAATTCCTCAGTGATAATGATGTGGATATTAATATGATAAAAGAAATTATAACTACTCATCTAATAAGTTTACAAACAAACTTTAATGCACGGTTTGAAGATTTCCCAGAAGAAAGTCTAGGTTGGATAAGAAATCCATTTCATTTCAATACCAATGAAATAAAATTAGGAAATTTAAAAATAAGCGAAGAACTTATTGACTTGTCATCAGATGAAAATCTACGTATCAGATTTCAAGAAAATGCATGTGATACATTTTGGATTTCCATCAAATCTGAATATTCAGAATTATCAAAACAAGCCATATCAATTTTACTTCCTTTTGCATCAACTTATTTATGCGAAACAGCATTTTCAACACTAACGATAATTAAAAACAAATATCGCTCCAGATTAAATGTTTAAACATTTGAAACGCGCGCCCGGACGAACGATCGTGAAAATCGGTGTAAATCTGCCGTGCATTTTTTATCGAAGAATTCGATCGCGCCCGTCTATCCGGTAAGTAGGTAGCGATAGCTCTGAAATTAAATAATAAAGCGTGTAGAGGTATTATACACCGATTTGTACACGGACGTTGTGCGCCGCATTTATTATTAAATCTCCGGCACAAAGGTTATTTCCATTAACGCGTCGTCCGTCGTGTCCTGGACGTTTGATAAAATCTTTCGGCGGGGGTAGGTACGTTTCGGACGTGTGTTTTCCGTGAAAACCTCGTGTGTATCGCGCGCGATCGTACGCACGCGATAACAATACAATAATAATTGACGAGTTACTATAACCTAGGTAAATCTATGGAGGGGGGGGGAGGAGGGGCGAGAAAAAAACTCGATACCGCGGACTATTGTTCAAAGTAATCGTCGTAGTGTTCGATTGGCCACGAGCTTTTGATGTTTCTATAATAAAGCTGGTACGTTCGTTTCGAGAATTCTTTCAAAGTTCTCGGAAAAAACGACCAAAGAAAACGTTGGATTCTTTATTAACGTGGAAAAAATAAAATAAAATACAAATCGTTCCCGAAAATAGAACGCGCGTGTCTGAATAATTTACGTGAACAACATCGCTCGCGATTACAACACGATATTGATATTTCGAGGAACGTATTATTCGTGTTCGACAGTCTCATTTCGGATATTATTACTACGACGCGCGACGTTTCAAAAGCGTTTATTTCATTCTCTGTCCCGCCGCCGCCGCCGTTATCGCGGGGGGCCCCCTTCGATTTGACGACCGCAACGGAGTATCTCATTACAAAAGTATAAAGTTTTTTTTATGTAACCGACTAGAAGAAAACGAATAAACCAAGACTAGTTATATTTTATTTCTTCAAAAATACAGCAATAATTATGCGCACGAATTGTCGAGAAAGAATATTACGCGTTATTATTTTGTCTTTTTATTCTTCGAAAACGGTAGAAAGTAACTGTCGTTCATAAAAAACATGAAATTTGGGCAAATTACGTAAATCTCGCGCACGAGTAAATTCGACAGGTAAACTATATAAAGCTCGAGGTGTAATGATTTAAAATTTCAATTTTCTTTTCTTTTTTAATTTTCATTACGACGCGTGCGCAAATCTGTAATTATTATCAGTGATAATAGGCAATGATAACTTATTATATTATTATTGATAGATAATTTTAGAAAAAAATAGTCGTTACAAAACAATGGAGATTATTTCAAAAATATTGCAAGGACAACAAGGGACAAAAGAAGGATTGCGAGATGATTTGAAATTGCAGATGACATCACTTTTTTCAAACATGCGCCAATCACATGTGTGGAATTCGAAAGAAGTTTTTCAACCTACAAAACTTTATCGTCGGACAATCGTCGATCTTTTTTATTTGAAAATATCAAACAAACTTTAATTTGTCCACTATAACATGTCCATGTAATGTAAATAAAATAGAATTTAAATTAACCCTATAATGCATGATTTTTTCTATTTCTTTTTTCTTAATTTTTTTATTATCTATATACCCTAAAGATAGTATGAACAATTTTTGAAAATCAAATTTGGATTTTTTTCTCCCAAAATCCACTAATTTGTACTTTGTTACCTCTGAGTAACACTATGCATTTACGTTATATGTACGATATTATTTATTATATTTAGAAATTCATTTTTTATAAGCCAGATGTATAAACCTAAAACTAATTTTGCTTGAATTCATTTTTTTAAGTCATTTTTTGATGTTTATAAGTCATTTTGACATTTTTTTTTCGTGCATTTTTTTTAAAGATTTTTAGGTCATCGAGTTCCGGGCCCAAATTATTGCAATGCATGCGCGGCAATATTAAATAGCTCGATTATACGTGATAAATACAGCCAATTGCGACAATTTACGATTTGATTAGGTTAATTTGTTATACGTTTTTGTTTTTACCCATTATATAGGTTGATTGACATTTAAATCTCACTACACCGTTTTCTCTTCGAGGAGGATTCCCAGGAATGGTGTCGGAACCTAGAGTTGAAATTAATGGATTGGAGTGGTTTGTCAGTCGGGAGCGGCATCGTTTATACGGGATTTTGGCACAGTTTTCGATTTTCTAAAAGAAGACGACAATAGTTTCTCAACGACAGACGGCCGATCGGATAGAAATGTCGAAATATGACGCGTTCGGTAAACCGCCGAAAAAATTATTGCGGCACATAAAATGAGTTATCGACACTGTCTAAATAGACGTTTTGACGGGGAATAAGAATAATAAGTTGGTTTAAAAACTCACAAGAACCCGTGTAAATACCACTTAGAAACAAATAATAAGTGTCAAAACTAACATGTTCCGTTGCGTCATGTGAGTTTTGTAATTAATAATAAAATTATGCGTCAGAAACGTAAATAACAATACTATACTGTTGTTTCTGATAATATATTTTGTTGTTGTTAGATATTTAACAAACGATTAGAATCTTACTAATAAAAAACAAAATGTATGAATCTAAAAAACTTTCCAAACTTCTAACTTAAAAATATAGTATTTAAACAACGAAAATCATATTTTTTATCAAAGATTTGTGTTCATAAATTATACAATAATGATGTACTTTGGTTTTATTTAATGTTACGGTACCTCTCTTAAAAAAGTGATTTCAGGAACATGTGACTTTTGATTACTCCGATGTCATATTTCGATTTTTTACGAAACAGAAGAGTTGAATTTAGTTTCGAAAACAATTATTATATCAGTTCTTTTTTGTCTCCGCTTCGGGAGGACGATAAAACGCGACTTTTATGTTATTATTCGAAGCAACGTCGTGTGATAATAATTACAGCATTTTTCATGCGACATAAGTGTTCACTGATGTTATTATTATTATTTTTTTTTTTTCAATATAAATGCAAATCCTTATTCGATGTTAAATCATTCTGCGAAATAAAAACACGGTTTACAATGCGGCGAACGGAGTTTGTACGAGTAGTATCAACAAATTATTTCCTCGACCTACTCGACGTTTTAGAGTGCCGCCGCCGCCGAGTCGTCGTAGTAAACCGACTCGACGACGCGTTTTAATAAATATTTCGTTTTACGAATTTAAAGCTTGTGTGATATTTTTGCATTAATCACACTCTGGGCCGCGGTGAATTTTATTATAAATTACAACCTATTTTGATAAATAAATTACGCGCGATGGGTCAACAACGAACGGTCTTTTCACGCGTCGAGAAAAAACGATAAACGCGCGCTGATAAATTGTTACGAAATTAAAAAAGAAAAAACGCGTTAGGTTTTGACATCATGACGCATTAATTATAATATTACAACACCGCGAACGTTGTTGGTTTGTATAAAATATAAGAGCAAAAACGACTTATCGATCGAGGAGTCGCAACAACAACGGCAAACGTGCGTTTAATCGCTATTAATTATCAGAAAATAATAATAATATATAGTCTAAAAAACGTTACGGTTATTCTTTTTTTTTCACACGCGAGTAATGTACTACTAAATCAGGGGTCGGCAATAGGCGGCCCGCGGAAGGAAAAAATATGGACCGCCAAAATGTTTTTTAATTTTCCTATATATCCTATGCATCACTCCCCCTCCCCCCATCCATCGTAACAAAAATTAAACTAATATTGAAATCGATTTCATGAGGCGCCGAGACAATAATAACGGTTAAGAGGACGCCACACAGATAATTTTTAGTATGCTAATTTCGATCCCAAATAAATCAATCAAAAGTGATTTTAGGACAAAAATACCTATAATGAAAATTAAAGAAAATAATATTTTCGAGGGCACCATCGGAGGGTTTTTCGATTAACTAATTTCCTAAAAAATGACAGTAGTTTGAAAATTCTAAAATATATTGTTCCCTTGTAACGTACATATTGAACGTTATATTTGTAATATTAAAAAAATGTCCGATGGTGCCCTCAAAAATTACGTCTTCTTTAATTTTCATAAGAGGTGTTTTTGTCCTAAAATCACTTTTGATTGATTTATTTGGGATCTAAGTAAGCATGTTATAATTGGCAAAATTTAGATTTTTTCCTCCGTCGCGTGCTGCGCCCTAGCGGTAATGACATTGTCATCGTCGGCGGCTTCCCCACTTGTCATGTAACCAGTCCGTCACTCACGTTATCGATAAAAACTAAAAATAGCACCGATGTTTCACCGCGACTTGACACGGCATAATGTTATCTTATTCGATAATAATAATAACTGAAATAATTATACAGTAAAAATAATAAATACGAATTATATGAAATCGGCTACCATGAAAATTATTTTTGGTGGCTTACGACAATATAGTCAAATTTCCCCGATAAAACAGTCCATCGTAATATTGTAAACTATAAAAAATATAAAAAATAAAATATAAAGTTCTTTATATTGTATAAAGAACCTCTTCTAAGTATAAATTTATCTCCTACTACAATAAAGTACGATAATATTGTAATTTGTTTGTGACAACAAGCGTTTATTCTAAAACGATCTCATTCGTCCTACAAATGTCATCGAAGGAGTTCATCGTGTAGTATTTTTAAGTGATTTTGATATATTTATATATTTTTATTATATTATATATATTTCATTGTGAAATTGTGATATCGTATTTCTCATAATGGGAAACCAAAAAAATATAAAAAGAAAATCTAAAAAGAAAAATTATGTACGCGTGAATTTAGAAAATCGACATAAAAATTATGAGACGTAAGTACCTTTTTTTCTATTATTTGAATTGGTGATAATTTGTTTTTTGAATTGTGACAATCACTTTTTATTATTCAACTTATATTATGTTTTTCAATTCAAATGTGTTTCACACAAATAATGTATTAAATATTATGTATTCATGCTAGTAATGCTCAAGCATCCACGTCCAGCGAGCTGCATAGTTCAACATTTTCCAATGATTCATCTTGGTCTCAAACAGAGTAATTTTCTTTTGTGCTTATTCATAAAATCATTAGTAATTAAGTATATGATATAAAAATGTTTAATTTATTTTAGTGATCTTAATACATCTTCACATATATTAAATGTAGAAGACATTTAATATAGATCACCGCCTTGAAAACACTTTACGCATCAGCTGTTCTCCAAGAGTACCAGATTTTAAAAAATTAGCTCAAGAAAAGAAATGTCATTTTACTCATTAAATTTTGTTATTATTAGTATGAATGTATTATTACTTTATAAATAATTAAATATTAAATACTGTGTCTTAAAATGTGTTTTTAATACAAAAATAAATACATTAATGATAAAATTATGTTTAAAATTTTTTTTGGCCCTCGAAATTTTTTTTTTTTAAATATCTGGCCCGCCATATAAATTAATTGCCGACCGATCCCTGTACTAAATGTTTCGTCGATGCGCTCGAAAAGAACTATATTTAGAGATGGACGTAAAAAAAAAGAAAAAACCGTTTGATGTAAGGGAGTTTTTTAACAAAATAAAAAAGAAAAAAAAATCCTTATTGCTTGATTTGAATGTACAAATAATAATCCTCTTATGAATATATTATAATATACGAGTACTACTTCAGATATTTTCCGAACGACCAAACCGGTCGATTCAGTGTTTTAAAAATAGATTGAACGCGAAAAATTCTCGAAAAAATAAACAAATACCCGCGCGAGAGATGCTGTTTCGAGTGTGTTTCGGTATTTTTATCGTTTATTTTACACAAAGTATATTATTTCAATTGTATTTGAAAAATCCCACGAGGCTCTCCACGGAGAGAACAACGAATACGCATTTATAAATACTATTTTATGACGTATAATTATTATGGTGACCAGACGTACTTATTTTATAAGGACAGTACTGATTTTTAAATACTTGTCCTACTGTCCTACGTAAATTGATAGAGTACACTAAAATGTACTTCTTTGATCTAATGATGTAATAAGAATAACTGTAAATGAAATAATGTTAAAGTTACCCAAATTCGTCAAAATGGTCGAAAAAAAAAGTAAAATTAATATTATAATGTTGTAAAAGATAAAGACTGAATGATAAGAGTTGCATTTTTTTTTGTTTTTACCGCCACAGTGGAGGCGCTGTCATATCACCTTTTCAGATCGAAAAATACTCAAAGAAATTCATGGATCTCAAAAACATTTAAAATAGTGATATTTGTTCCTTTTTAAGTTAATTGCTTATTAATATATTAAACTTAGTTTAATATTAAGTAAATTTAATGTTTGAGTTAAAATATGTCGAAAATATTGAAGTAATAACCAGTTGTTTTTTTTTTTGTTGTTGTTAAGAGTTTTGTTTTTTATGCTAGTCACATGGTTTAAGTTTTATAATATATATATATATTTTATTTTTAACTGTTAGATTAAAAATCTATGATACTTTATGTAAGTATTAAAATAAAGTAATAAAGGAGTTTAAATTTATGTTCTATTATAATTTTTATCCATTTATATATTATATTATACATATTATACCGGTGTACTTGTTTTTTTTTTTAATATCTGGTCACCATACGTATAATATTATATTCGACCGACGCGACAAACGACGGTAATACAGCTAGAAAATTTTTTAAAAATTTTGAAAAGTCTGCCAAAATTACCAATATAGATGAAGAACTTATTAAAAAATTTGGAAATATACTGATGGTTTTAGCTAGTGGTTACGAAATAGATACAGAATCATTTAAGAACTATTGTTTGGATACAGCAAAATATTATATTACTCTATATCCATGGTATTACATGCCCGCGAGTGTACATAAAATATTAATACACGGTGCTGATGTTATTCAACACGCACTACTTCCAATTGGTAATTTCTCAAAATATTTATATTACATTCGTACAAGCTTATTATTTTATATATTAACTATTAGGTCAATTATCCGAGGAAGCTCAGGAATGCAGAAATAAGGATTTTAAGATATTTAGACAACATCATTCAAGAAAAAATTCTAGGATCAATAATAATGAAGATCTTGTACATATGTTATGTGTATCATCGGATCCAGTTATATCAAGTTTACGTAACGTACTAAAAAAAAATATACTCAAGCTTTCCGACGAAGCACAAAACCTTGTAAATATCGAACAAATAAAGTAAAAATGTATATAAAAAACAGTTTATTATTCCATTGTGCACTAAATCCATTAAATAATAAAGCATCCTTTTTAACTATGATGTGTATGTAATGTAAAATCCATTTTTTTTTTCTGAATAAATCTTACAAAATTAAAAATTTGAACGAAAATAAATTATCGTAAAAAAAAAAATTATAATTTTTAAAAAATTTTTTAAAATATCAAAAATGTTAATAATAATGGGTTGAATTAAAAAAATATTGTCAAATTTGGATTTGTTGCCTTCGAATACTTATGTTTTGATGTATTAAATAGTAATATCTAATAAATTAAAGATGATATTAATTTCGGCAAGCTAAAATTACTTGTCAAAAAAAATATACTCAAGCTTTCCGATGAAGCACAAAACCTTGTAAATATCGAATAAATAAAGTAAAAATGTATATAAAAAACAGTTTATTATTCCATTGTGCACTAAATCCATTAAATAATAAAGCATCCTTTTTAACTATGATGTGTATGTAATGTAAAATCCATTTTTTTTTTCTGAATAAATCTTACAAAATTAAAAATTTGAACGAAAATAAATTATCGTAGAAAAAAAATTATAATTTTTAAAAAAATTTTTAAAATATCAAAAATGTTAATAATAATGGGTTGAATTAAAAAAATATTGTCAAATTTGGATTTGTTGCCTTCGAATACTTATGTTTTGATGTATTAAATAGTAATATCTAATAAATTAAAGATGATATTAATTTCGGCAAGCTAAAATTACTTGTCAGACCACTGTGCGGCGGCGACGGATATAAAATCGATTAGTCGACACGGCGGCGGTTTTATTTTGTTCTCGAAATGTCGATGTAAATCGACTTTTTTCTACCCCGTTTGGGAAACATTCATCACCGGACGGCGGCGGGGTCGGAAACAAAACGTTTTCGTATTTAAAATAATGGTCAAAGTTTCCGTGTCGTTTCGGCGCGTATAATAAAACGACTATAAGTTGCGTCTCCGAACTCGCGCGCGCACACACGTTACACCGCACCGCGTTGATATATATTACGTAGTAGTTTGCGAGAGACCCGAGTGCCGCCGCACTTGATTGGCCCGCGACTTTCACTTTCTCACAAAATATATACAACGCGGGCATAATGAGTGTCTCAACTAAATGTTTTATCCGCTTTCGATGCGGTTTAATTAATTATGGAAAACCATCGCTGTCGCCGACAAAACGCCGTGAATACGATTTTAAACTCGTCGCAAGTAGGGACTCGATATTTAAGACTGGACTAGAGTTAGGATGTCGATGACTTTTGCATTTTTTCCCCCTTTGATTCTATACAATGACATTATGCATTTTTAGGCATTTTTAGCTATAAATGCATTTTTTTTTTTGTTTTTTAACGTCATCTTTTAGGTCATTTTTTGTACTTTCTGTACAATGTGGGGGGGCATTGTTCTCAAATTTTAGATTAGAGCAAGTATTGAACCCAAGTTTGCAAACAAATTTAATTTATTTAAAATCTAACTTTGGATTTACTGTTTGAGACTTTGAGTGTTATATTATATTGTCAATATAATATTGATAAAAAAAGTGCTCTTTCAAACATACGCCGATCAATACACGAGTATTATATTTATAAATTTTGTATGGAATAAATCCGATAAACAAGATTAAATTGACATGGACATTTTTTTCACTTACTTGATTAGTTTTTTAGATCATTTTTAAGGTACTTTTTTGAAGTTTTTAGGGCATTTTTGCACTATTTTTAGGGCATTAACATCCTAACTCTATAAATAACACTTAAATCGAACAAGTCTTCGCGGGACACTCTGCGGCGTATCCATAGGGGGGGGGGGGTCAGAACCCCCCCCCCCCAAGAACCCGAGATAGCGAATTAACTTGTATACGAAACACAGTTTTTTGTAATTAGTATTGTAATTAGGCGATAACTATTTGAAACCATGAAAATTCGAATATAATATATTTACGAGGTGTGTTCAAAATTGTTCGTAATTTTTTGGCCAAAAACAATACTGTAGTCATGCCCCAACCTCCATATTCACCAGATATGGCTCCGTGTGACTTTTTCCTGTTCCCAAAGTTGTAGGGACCCATGAAAGGACGGCGTTTTTCCTCGATTGAAGAAATAAAAGCCGAATCGCTGAGAGTGCTCAAGGACATGCCAAAAAGTGAATATCAAGAGTGCTTCGAAGATTGGAAAAAACGCTGGCATAAGTGTATTATATCTGGGGGGGGGGGACTATTTTGAAGGGGACCACATTGATGTAGACGAATAAAAAAATATTTTTTTGAAAAAACGAAAATTCCGGGTACTTTTTGAACACACCTCGTATATTTTGTATTTTATTTAATAACGTTAAATATAATATGTATTTGTTTAAACACGATAAATCGATTGATTTCATTGTTTCCACAAATGCTATATTTTTACGAGTTTAAATTTGCCGAAGGCCCCACACAAAAAGTTCCCGGATACGCGTGATTATAGGACTCGAGTGAAAATATTCGCGTTACATTATGTTCCGCATAAAATTATGTAAATCACTCTTGTTTTTCCATAACCGAAACTAATGGCCATAGATGCCGCCGGGTTGTAATGTTTAATTACTAGATCAATAAAAAAAAATTTAAAAAAAAACCGTTTGATGTAAGGGAGTTTTTTAACAGAATAAAAAGAGAAAAAAATCCTTATTGCTTGATTTGAATGTACAAAATAATAATCCTCTTATGAATATATTATATACGAGTACTACTTCAGATATTTTCCGGTCGATTCAGTGTTTTTTAAAAATAGATTGAACATTATTTAAATTATAATAATTTCCAACGAATATTATGGCAGTCGGCCCGCCATCGATTAAATCGAATCGAGTACGGAGTTAAACCAACCCTAACGATTCAAATCGATCGCGGTAAATTACTGTGATTTTAATTTTATTTTATTTTTTTTTCGTTGTTGTTTTTAATCGATCGGCATTTCTCCACAACTGCGGCTAATATTCTGCAACGGACACGGAAACCATTAAAGTAACGGACTCGTCCGGATTTCAGCAATAACCTTTAATGATACCATTAAGGTAAGTAAAAAATATATTAGAACATAACGTAAGGATTTCGCTTTGATTGAAATTTGAAATCGATTTTATTACGACAGTCGCCCGATTTGGAAAACTCGCTTAGGGACGAAAAAACATATTATAAACGTATATGTAAATCGGAACATTTCTCGTACCCAACCGGTCGATTTAGATATGATATGCTCAAAACACGTGTCCGTTTGTTACAAATATTATTGTTTACGTTGAAAACTCGAAATCCTATCGTAATATTTTCATGGATAAAAATCTGAGATTGGAAATACCTTTTGTAAAACTATATTGTCGTATTTGACTTGGCCGTTTGTCGCGGCGTATCGATTTTCATTGTAATAAGTCCTCTGAAAGTAGGTTTTCTACGGTCGTTTTTTTTTTTTTTTTTTTTGAACAGACCAAAAGGGATTTGCAGGCCTACCAGAGTATTTCCAAATACACACGTAAGCCGCGAATATCAGCTGGCATTTATTTTCTCGGCGAGTTCGATACTAAAAATGGATTTTGATCAAACCTACGAAATCGGCACGTCATCGAGGAAAAATAAAACCTAAAACTTAATCAACTACACGCCTTCACCACGCGCGTATGTATTGAAAAATTTAATTTTCCACACTCGAGAGAATACGACCGAAACATTGTCGTTCACACGTGCGCGCGTGTGAAATTAAAAGAACGTACCTGCATCGATTGATGTCATATTATTTTTATTACACGATGCCGGGGGGGTGTTTGCGATTCGAAGTGAGTCGAACTCGTCGACACGTCGTCGTCGGCGCGAGGATATTAGATTTTAAATTAACCTGTCCCCTCGAGCGACCCTAATGCAAGATAAATGGTTTAATTTTGCGCCCAACGGCAAACACTGGTATTCAATCGATTAGAAGACGGGGGGGAAAACAACCCGTTGATTATGTCCGGCGCGAGTTCGTATGTTGGCGGAGAGTTTCGGAAGGCCTTTTAAGAAAAATTAGGACTTTCTCGAGAGTGATGTGGGTGCTGCTAGAAGAAAGTCGTGTTTGTGGACGTTTTATCGATTGGACGCCGTCAATCAAACCACGCGGATTTCTTTTTCCCGCCGCACATAAGGCCAATTCGCTATATTACGACGACAAAAATATAAAACGAATTTTTTTTGATATTCTGATTAGAAATGTTTATGAAAAGACTTAATTATCTTTTAAAAAAATAGTTAGTGTTCGTTGGAGACAAATTCTATTTAGTATTATAAATATAAATAATTTACATTTAATTATTTCTGTATTTTAAATTAATGATATAAATAAATAATACGTATACAAATCATATTTTACAATCAGACTTTATTCTACATCCATATCCTCATCGTCATTATCGACCTTCTCATTATCTTCATCATCACCAACATCATCGTCATCACCAGCGCAAAATGAAGGCAGTCTGAGCATATATTTCTATCAATTCTTTATAAATTCCAGTTATTTGAGAAACAAGCAAAGGATTCTTAAAAAATTTTCGTGCCGTGTTACCATCGTTACTATTACCTCCACCTTGTTTTGGCTGATCAACAACGAGACCCATTTCTTTGTAATAGTTAGTCGCTATTTTACTTTTTCTTTCCTTTACTTTTCCTTTTGCATAATCCCCTCTTGCTTGCCACTGTTGTAATTCTAATTTATATGCTATATGATGTAAATATTCATAACATCTATGATGTGCATGTAGTATAGAAATACCATATTTGAAGGTGTTTTTATTAAAAGAATGCGCTCAATTTCACAAAGGGGGAAACGGGGGGACGTGCATTTTACATTTTTATACTCGTTACAAGCTATTGTTTTGAATGTGTCAAATAAGTCAGTGGAACTCGGTGGAACTTTTTTTATAACTCTACTTTAAGTTGATATTTTTATATATTTGTTAAACAAAACAATATTTCTTAAAATAGATATTATATATAAAGTATATATATTATGCTAACAATAATTATTGCATATTAAAGTACATAACTGATGCTTCAATATCCATATTGAAAAATTTGTGATCTTAAATTTTAAAATGAACAAATCGGGTGTAATATTATGACATCAACGAATGTTGTAACAATCGGTATTGGCCGAGCGTCAGATAACCAAACTTTAAGTACACACACAGGCTATTATGTCACGATAACAAAATAAATTATTACGCTACATTATGGACTGGTTTGTAGACAACATTTTAAAGGTATTTTTAATAATTTTGAAGAAAATATTTATTTCGATTTTTGTCGTCGTAATATAGCGAATTGGCCTTATGTGCGCCGGCGAAAACGGCGAAAGTAAAAATATCGAATAGAAAAAGGGCCGACGACGACGCGACAGCGATATATTTTACACTCTATACTTTAGGAAATATTATTTAATTAATAAATAATAATTACTTGAATTTTATTCTTATTTATTCAGATAATTTTGAATAGTTGCGTACAAACGATGTCCTAATTCAAGGTATCAAGTTAATCAGTACATACAAATTTTTTTAAACTGTAAACGGAGATTTTAGTTTTTTTTTTATAAATAAATGATTTAATAAAGTTCTATGATAAATTTAATAAAATTTTGATTTGTATTTATTTTTGATGTTTTTAGGGCATATTTATAGAGCATATTTTAAGGTTTTTTTTGGTCATATTATAGCGCATATTTTAGGATTTTTGGTGCTATCAAATCCGAACCCTGGTAATAATAATATAATAATTGGTGTTTAACGAAAGAAATCGTGTCGCGCGGCCGTTCCCGAAGCTCGTTATTGGAATCGGGGGGGGGGGGGATGATATCCAAAAGCACGAAAATCAATGTTTCCACCGCGTGTTTACGCGAACACGCAATAACGTCGAAATAAAATCCGGTAATAACATCGCGCGCACAATGTGCAATTCGTTTTATTCCGTCGTCGGGGCGGTGTGTATACGGTAGTGATTTCTGTTTTGTTTTCGTTTCACTCGATTTCAGACGCGGTAAGCCCGAGACGGGACGACGGCACATGCACACGACGTCCGGGTTTATTTATTTCGCGAAATCCCAACACACATTCGAAAACTTCGGGAACGAAGGCGAAATCGCCGAATACGTTTCGGAAAATGAGTCGTTTTTGGAAATGCGAAAATATAATTTTTTTTTTTTTTTTGCTCATTTCCGGACTGGGAACATAACAATGTCACCCTCGATTCTCAAAAAAAAAACACACGAAGCCGCGGGTAATTCGGCTAGTAATTCATAAATAACATTATATGATACCCGTCTTTGCCGGGTTTAAGTATAAAAAAATGTGTATGGCCCAAATAATGTGCGTGTGTGTGTGTGTGTTAAAAACTAACCAACTTAAGGCTCGTTCAAACCGAAGCGGTAGCGGTGGCGGTAACTTCAGCGGTATTTATCGCTTTTTAAATACCACTGATCTGACCTAACCGGAGCGAAATATTTCGCCAAAGATTACTAGTCGACATTGTGACACCCATGCGCGTACATGGAATATTATTTATAGTCCAGTCAATAGGGATCCAAAAACAGCGTTGCCTTACAATAAATACTAAAGTTTTGAAACTTGGCAAAAAGTTTCGTCTTGGGGCCCTGATTGACCAGAAAAAATGCGCCATGCCTCCGAGGTCCGCAACCGTCCGCCATCTTGGATTTTAGGTGGACTTTTTTAGTTTTTTAACAATATCTCTAAAATTATAAACTTTACGATAAAAATAGCTGAGATAAAAATTAAAGATCATACAATTTGTGACCAGAAAGGTTATATACGTTTTTAGCGTAAGAGCAATTTATAAGCGACTAAGTCCATCCGCCCGTCATAGAATGTGGCGCCGCGCGCTATAATGGCGTATATATACGATAATATACGTATGCACGTAGTTTGAATATGTAATATCTCAACCTAATCTACTTTGGATGTTGGGCAAGTTTATGAATATTCCCGTTATTCCAGGATGGTCTGCATTTATGGCAGAAATTACGAAAAATAAACCATTTTCACGTACAAGCATACTTCCACTCCAATTTGTAAACTCTCCACCTAGTAATTACGACACTATATACACAGTTTTAAATTTTGCATCACAGAAATGCAGAACGATGAATCAAAATACCTGCTTCGTCACGTTTGATCAACCACTTTATATCAAAGCTCGTGATGTAGTCGAAAAAACTCCAATGTTGTCGAATGTCATAGTAAGGCTTGGAGGTTTTCATTTACTCATGTCATTTATGGGCGCCATTGGGTACATAATGACTGGTAGTGGTTTGAAGGAACTTTTTAGTATTATTTATGCACCAAACACCGTTGAAAAAATGTTTACTGGCCATGCATACGCAAGAGCTAGCACTTTGACTAAATGGGTTCAAGGCTTACCATCGGCTCATGATGTATGTGAAACCTTGGAGGAATACTGTGGTGTTTATATGACCAATTCCGAACAGCATGTTGACGCTAGGCCCTCACGTATTTTAAGAGATGAAAGTGATTTGAAGAAATTACTTGAATGGTTCTCGTCTCATCCACCTTTTCCGACAATAAATAATATTATTTCAATAGCTACTGGTATTGTAGGAGACAATAGAATAAATTTTCATAAAGCTAACGAAACAGGTTTAGTCGAAATGAAAAAGATTATTGGACTCGCATATGGATCTGTGACGCTTAAGAGGAGCAGTAGAGTATTGCCTCTAGGACTTATGACTTCTTCCGTGAAAATAAGAGATGAATTAATACCAATAGACCCACTATTATTGTTTCAAAGAATTTCAATTATGAAAAAAAATGATGAAGAACTTAAAACGTGTTTCAATTATGAATTATCTCCATACCCTCTTTCGTTGTTTTTTGAAGGTGGCATGCGAAAAACTAAAAAATCCGTATTATACGATTACATAGAACCAACGAAAAATGCAAATGTTGAATTAAACATCAAAAAGTATGTTGTAGATGGAGGTTTTCTTTTACATCGAGTAATTATTACGTATATTATCGTATATATACGCCATTATAGCGCGCGGCGCCACATTCTATGACGGGCGGATGGACTTAGTCGCTTATAAATTGCTCTTACGCTAAAAACGTATATAACCTTTCTGGTCACAAATTGTATGATCTTTAATTTTTATCTAAGCTATTTTTATCGTAAAGTTTATAATTTTAGAGATATTGTTAAAAAACTAAAAAAGTCCACCTAAAATCCAAGATGGCGGACGGTTGCGGACCTCGGAGGCATGGCGCATTTTTTTTGGTCAATCAGGGCCCCAAAACGAAACTTTTTGCCAAGTTTCAAAACTTTAGTATTTATTGTAAGGCAAAACCCCCTATTGACTGGACTATTATTAAATAATTTAATTTTATAATTTATTTAAAAGTACAAATTGTTATTATACTATGGATATTTATTTTGACTCAAGTTCAGATGAATATGTATTACTGTTAGCAGCTGTAATGGATGATGAACAAAAAAGGTACCATAGGCTTATAATAATTAGGCTTAGCTCTAAAAAATTATAATATATTATAACAGTGGTCGGCAACCTTTTTAGACTCCCGGGCCAAATTCACCAATTAAAAAAAGTAACTGTTTAAAACTTTAAAATAATAGATTTTAACACTTATTTCGTGATCCCAAATATAATCTTTTTTCCTCGTATCCTTGAATTCTGGATAAGTGTCATATTATACATGATGGGATATTCATTAACAATCACAATTAACTGTTCAATTTTATTATTAGTCATTTTTATTATTAAAAAATAAATTTTAAGCAAGAGAATCGTTCATACATTGAACACCACGACGTTAGATTCAATTTCGAGGTGTAAACTTTAAATCGCAATCGTACGATTACGATGAATAGATATATGTGTTTGATAAATATATTAATAATATGAGTTGGGAATTTACAACTGATTATCACAGCTGTAAGCGAAAAATATAGGGTCTGCAGCGAAAAATAAAAATATTGCGCTCAATCTTGCGGTAACATTTTCGCCGCGGTATTAATTTCGCGCTGGTGAGTGCACTCGTATTAAAACGTATGGACATTAAATTTCGCTGCCGCCACCGCTACCGCTTCGGTTTGAGCGAGCCTTTACTAACTAACTAACACGTAAAAACGGGAACCGAGTTATACTGCTGGCCTAATTTGATACTCAAAGCTAAGGCGTAGTAGAACTAAGGCGTCATCTTTAATTTACCATGTTCTAGCTCCAGCATCAATCGAAGAAACTGTGGAAAAACTAAGGTAAGGCGCGTTTTATAGTATTTCGACAGATGCGTCAAATCACGGACATAAAAAATTGTTTCCAATTATTGTCAGAGATTTTACTCGCCAGATAATGGAATTAGCACCTGTCTGCTTGATTTTTATGAGGACCCCCGGATGAAAAAGCCGTCGATATTTATAATAATATGAAAAATAGAATTAAAGCGCTGGACCTAGATTTCACAAATGTATCTGCTTACTCAGCCGATAACGCCAATGTAAATTTTGGAAAAAATAATTCAGTTTACAAACTATAAAAAAAATAGTTAATTTTACTGTAGGATTAATAATAATAATCATAACTAAAAGTGTTTAAAAAATGTTCACTATTTTATTTTGTAGTATATTTATGAATTGCCTTTTTATATAAATTAAATGCTTTTTTTATTGATTATATTGCCTTCAAATCCGAACCCTATATATTATATAATATACAACACTACTATAATATACCTTTTTATAATATTGTCATTAATATTTGTTGGCAAATTGTTTATTATTTTTTTCAACCGAAACCGAGCAACTGTCCGACCAACAGTGAGCAAATTTTTTCACATTACTGGCGATTCAAATTTTGCAATTCATTTGTGAATCAGCGCTCGCGTGTTTCGCATACATCCCAGTTCTCTCAACATTCACTGAAAGTTCAATTGATAAAGTAATTTTTTTAATAATCTACAACGAACATTCAACTCTTTTAGCCAAATGTTAATAATACAATACGGTTTTGTGTGCGAAATATTTTCATGGTCTCATCGAAGATGGATACGTCGGTGATATTCGCGATGGCGTCGTTGTGCCCGGCGTTCCGGGCGATGACGCTGGAGGACCACCGCGCGGCGGTTCCACGTCGCGCGGCCGACAGCGTCGTCGTGCCGTATGCGGCGGGAGGACTGGAGAGCAGCGGACGTCGCGCGGCCGAAGAGCCGGCGGACTGCGGCGGCGTCGTGCTGTGTTCGGCCGGTCGCCAAAACCGCCGTCGTCGTCGCGAAAGGGCGTCGTGCGAGGAGTAAGTCGAACGCGTGACGATCGTCAAACGACGGCGTAAGGCCGGGCGCAAATTGAGACGTAGGTGACGTAGCGCAGCGCAGCACAAGTCAGCGTAGGACCAAACTGCGTGACCCGTGTGAGCGAATATTACTACACAGTATTTCAACGCAGTTTCGTGTAGTCATTCGATGAAAACATTTGAGATCGACATGATGGCTCACGAATTGTTTAAGTTAAATTTAAGTTCGGAATCGGATTCTGACGAGGAATTGGATGAACTGGTTTTATATTCTTTAATTAAACGAAAAAAGTCGCAAAATAGTGATTTTATGAAAAAAAGAAAGAGTCACGGAGAATTTGTTTTGACAACGGAATTATCTGAACCATTTTAACTGAACCAATATTACCATTTTTAAATTTCAATTCATTAGCAATATTTTCCCGTATATTATTTTTCAATTTTGCCTTCATGTAGTCAGGATGGCTAGTGTCAAATAAGACGCTGTATTGTCGAACTGCTTCAATTAGTTTTTCTTCCATAATATATAAGCTTAATAAAAAAATTTGAATTCAAAGTCGAAAAAGTTGAAAAACTGCGCTACACATTCGCAGGAAACTGTGTCATAAACAACACTGTGCGACGCAGACTGACGTAGGAGCAATACTGCGCTGCCCTACCCTGCAACTTAATTTACGCTCGTCTGTTCAAACCAGTAGATCACAAAAACTGTGCTGCGCTGTGATATGCTACGCTGCGTCGCCTACGTCTCAATTTGCGCCCGGCCTAATTCGTTTCGAAATTTCGCGCTAACATGGTTTTTTTTTTTTTTTTTATTTTTGCAGACGTTTTGGCGATATCAAGGGTATTGTTTTCCTCTCGACAAGTCTCCTCCCCCGCGTGTTCAAACTAAACGTGCGGTTTTTTTTCTTTTACAGCTCCGAACCAAACTGCGACCGCACCGACCACCGGGCCGCTAAATAGAAAGAGGTTGTTGCCGTGTCCAGGTACACCTACAACTCGCGCTATATCGTATTACGTTCGCGACGTAACACGTTACGTCGTTTTGTTCGAGGGTCGTCCTCTAATTATTATTCGGAAACATTTACGGTTTTTTTTTTTCCAGCGCAATCGGAAGCCTTCGCCGCCGCGGACGCGACCGGCGCCATGTTTTTGTAAGTTTTCGTCGGACATAATTTCATCGCGCCGACGACGAGTGATCGACGAATAATAGTGCACGAAATCTTTATCGCGCGGATTTAAATCGTTTTTCTCGTTTGTACATTTTCAGGGAAACTGACCTGCGCCGCCGCCGCCGCCTGTCCACAGCGTCCAGAGCCGAGCAAACAATAAAACGAAACAGACGTAATGTCAAAACCTGATAAAATTGTCGACGAAACGTTAATAATTATTTTATATATTCCATGTTTTATTACAGTGAACAACTCGTAAGCTGACGGAGGACGCCGCCGAAAATATTGAACACGGTTTTTTTTTTTCTAATTTTTTTTTACCGGTTTTTTTTTTTTTTGTATACTTTTTGATTTTTTTTCCCCGGTTTTTTTTTTTTTTGGGACATTTTATACCCTTTTTTTTTTAAATTTTTGTTCACCGGTTTTTTTTTGTACATTCTGATTTTTTTTCACCGGTTTTTTTTTAAATTTTTTTCACCGGTTTTTTTATTTTTTGTACATTTTGATTTTTTTTCTATTTTTTTTTTTTTTTGTTTTATATTACTCTCTTTTCTGTCATTTTATAACAAAATATATACTAATTTTTCTATTGTAAATTTCGTCTTTTTCATTTCGTCGCCCTCATGCCATAAGTGACCATGTGCAAAAAGTGACCAAGTGAAAAAAATGTTTAAGATGTCTTATTTTGGTCCTATGAAAATACGTAAAAAGTGTCCAAGTGATATCTTTATTAGTTTAGGAACCACCGAATACTTAATTTTGACCAACCAACATTTCAATATAATTCTTACGTTTAAAAATTGACCAAGTCACTTGGTCATTTCTTACAAATTCGTTATACTAACGTTTTTGACCAAGTGACGAGTTGATCACTTTATGTATACTTATAAAACTATTATATTTCCTACATGGTCACACACAGCAGTATTAATAATAATATTAATATCTTTATCATTAAAACGAAAAATATTGCAAGTAATTAAATTTAATAGTATTATAAACGTAAGTTTTTAAGTTTAACATTAATTTTATTATAATATTAAGTTGTAAGTTCCTATTTACAATAATGAACATTCGCAGTAGTCGTTGTCAAAAGCTCGTTTCAATGTCTATGAATAATAATGCAGGTGAATAATATTTTTAAGGTTTTAAATTATTAGTAGTGTGTAAATAACACAACACAATTTATGTAAATTTTAGAGTATATGAACAGACCATCTACTTCATATTATAATGATGAAAAAACTGTTATATCTGATAGCGATGTTAGCAGCGATGAATGCAATGACAGTGGTGACGAGTGGCTGCCATTGAATAGTCAAAAAGGTAATGAAATCGAAACAGATAGTGATAACTCTTTTAATGACAGTAATATTAAGTTGACACAATTTGGTGACTTATTTCAAGAAAATAATAAAATAATTGATGAAACAGAAATTAAATTGATCATAAATGAGATTTTAGATCAAATTGAAAATGATAATGCAATAGTATTTGATTTTGATATTTGTCATGTCAGTTTAACTAGATACATCACCAAATTAAAAGCCATGAAGTTGGGTGGTTCTCCTCCTAAATGTGGTTATACCGACCTCATACTAGAATTTTTGATAGTTGCAAAGAAACTATGCTAAGTAATTATTTGAAAAATTGTGCAGATATGTATTTTGGTTTAAGTTCTAAAGATGTAAGGCAACTAAGGCTTATGAATTTGCTATTATGTTGAACATAAAAGTACCAACTGTTTATAAAAACTAACTTGTTATAAAAAAGTTACTATGTTGGTTTATTTTATTAATGTTATAATATTATTAAATTAGTATTTTAATAATTTTAAATAGTTAAAAACGCCTAGTTTTGACAGTTAATGTTTTTTTTTTTACAAAGTTGTATTATTTTTAATTTCAATATGTTGTTTAATTCACAGATCTTTTATTTAATTTATTATGAAATGGTTAAAAAGATTAAATTATACCATATAAAATCATAAAATGAAATGTGTTACTTTTGTACCTGGCCCTGTTGGGGGTACAATTGTAACATTTTTTTTTTTTTATTTTACCTTCATTTATTTAGAAAATTGTGAAAATTAAGGTTCAATACTCACTTATTTATAAAAGTATTAAGTTATTTCAATGATTAAAAGTGTAACTAAAGAAAAATAGCTTAAATCTTGGAAGAAATAAATGATTTTGTGAAAAACGTTACAATCGTACCCAGTCTCCCCTAGTATAATTATTGATATATTGTATAAATATTGAAATTTAAATTTAAGGGGATTGGAAGCCACGTCAATTTTTCGTCAAAAAGACCTTTACGACTTCCAAAAAAAAACGGTACTTGTCATAATCTTAGAGAAATTTTGAAAACAGTTTTGGAAAGCTTAACACTTCTACTGTGCATCGGTCGGAGCACTTTTTTAAATTTTGCATTTGTTTGCAGGTATGGGATTGAGAATGAACATACTGCTAAGAACGCAGTAGAAGAACAATTATTGAAGACTGCGATTAGACCTTCAGGTTTATTTGTATGTAAACGTTTACCGTTCTTAGCTGCTAGTCCCGATGGACTGATTAGAAAGAATTCAATTATTGTTGAAATAAAATGCCCATCAAGCATTAAAGAGTACACTCGCGCAGAAGCAGAAAACATGGGCAAATTAAAATACATGAAAAATATTAAAGGGAAATTAACATTAAAAAAAAAACCATTCTTATTATTATCAAGTGCAGGGGCAATTGAACAAAACAGAGAAAAAATTTTGTTATTTTGTTGTTTGGACTCCTAAAGGTACTTATTCTTTATTTCTGTAATTTTACTTATACTAACTTTTAACACAAACATTTTAACGTTTTTTTAGGATTTGTAATTAATAAAATCTCGAGGGACAAGGACTTTTGGTTAAATAATATGGAAAAAAAAATAACAAAATTTTATATGGAATGTATTGTTCCAGAAATTATAGATTCAAGATTCATGATAGAAATTTACCTATAAGATTAGTCGTCTGCATTATTATTTTTATATGTTTTTATTATTATTATTATATTGTAAAATTGTGAATTGTGTATGTAAATATTTATCAGGTTAGGTGTGTGCATAATAACTATATGTATATATTATTTAATTACAATTAAATAACTGACGATTTTTATAGTGTTTAATCTATTTATACAATTGTATATATCTTTCAAAAAAAATTTAATTTAATTGTCGAACATCTTCGGTAGAAAAAATGTATCTAAATGGTGAAATTTGGCAACCGATGTTTGAGGATTCACACTCGGGTTGCAAATGCGTTATATCAGGGGTCTTCAACCCGCGGCCCGCCCTGTCATAATATGTGGCCCACGATCACATTTGAAATTAAGCATGTATATTTTCTATTTCGATAAAATTATAACGGCTAAGCCATCGCTATTGAGGTTCTCAGATTTCAAAGCTAATGAAAAATATTTTAATTTGTTTTCAATTCCATTTTCATTATCAGTTGAAGATGTTCCAGAAAACATGCAAATGGAGATTATTGATTTACAAAACAATAAAATATTTAAAGAAAAGTACAATAATGTTGAACTTTCAATTTTTTATTCGAAGTATATTGACACAGAGACATATCCTAATCTTCGAAACAACGCATTAAGAATGATGTCTCTTTTTGGCAGTACTTATTACACTTGTGAACATATTTTTTCACGAATGAAAATTGTCAAATCGAAAACTAGAGCTCGGTTAACTGACATTCACTTGGAAAATTCACTCAGAATTGCCTCGTCGCAGATCCAACCAAATATAGACAAATTAGTTAGTGAAAAACAGTGTCAGTTATCACACTAAAAATAAAATAAAAAATTTGTAACTAAAAAAACGTTTATCTACATATGTTTTAATAATAATAATAATAATTTTTAATTTAAAATGTAATCATGAAAATTTTAATAATAAAACTGAATTTTTGTATAAAATACATGATTTTACTACGAATGCGGCCCGCAAGATTATTAAAAAATAATACATGGCCCGCTGCATAAAAAGGTTGAAGACCCCTGCGTTATATGATTGATAAATAATAATAATAATAATAATAATATTGGATAAATTGCATGTCTTGTGGAGTATAAACGACGACGGTAATGACTAATAACAGTCCGTTTGCTGAATCTACCCGTCTTTGCCGGGTTTAAGTATAAAAAATGCGCACGTGTGTGTTAAAAACTAACTAAATATAACTAACTAACTAACACGTAAAAACGGGAACCGAGGTATAGTGCTGGCCTAATTTGATACTCAAAGCTCCGGCGGTTCCGGCCAGGCGAATTTTTCTAGTTTCTCCCTTTTTACACCCTTTAAACCGCCGCGTTAGGGGTGGAATTTTCATAAATCCCTTTTCATACGTCATAATAGCTATCTTCGTGCCAAATTTCAACCCGATCCGTCCGACGGATCGAGTCGTGCGTAAATTGCACAAAAAATCACCTTACAGTTTTATGTATAGAAGAAGATTATACGGTGGTCTCGCGCGTGCTGCAGGTGTGCTCCCCGCGCGTTTATAATAACGTAATCGTTTTCTAGCTGTCGGCCGCCGCCGCCGCCGCCTACACACAACACCGCGAATTGCTAAGCCGGTGACGGATGAGCCTTCCAATTTCGGACGACAGCTCTCCTCCGGAGAAATTAATTACGCCCGGGCCCCATTACCGAGGCGAGCCTCGGCCAACAACAGCGTTGTGCGAACGAGTAGAGTCCGACGGCGGCGAGCCCGCTCATCCTCGTGACCTTCCCGCCCTCAGTAGTATCGCGAGCGGATAAGCCGCGCGCCCGAAGTTAGTTAAAAGGCCGCGGGGCGAGATGAGGCGCGAAATCAAAATAGGGGCGCTCGCGACGATCACAATACTCCAGCAGTTATTATTCCGTTCAGTTTACTCGCGTGCGACGACGATTTTCCGGACACGGCCCGAATATCCTTTCCGACAAAAGGGGAGTGGTGTACACTCCGATCCTGCAGGCGCCCGAATCCTTCCCGCGTAAAACTACAGATATAAGTACACTAATATTATCGATTATAGTATGTATTGATCTCCGAGTCAGTTTAACAATTGATAACATTAATCGATCAGTTATATCAAAATTGCATAATCTGTAAACTCACAATTTTTCCATCAAAATAAATTACTTATTTCCGGCAAGAATCGGAAGTGCGACGGGAAGGAATCGCGGGATTCTCCCGGTCGACCGCTTTTTCTCCTTTCGACCTAACCTCCCCAATAACAGGAATCGACATACCAGGCAGGCGGCTTGACACTATCGTGGACACGCTCTTTCCACGCAAACCTGCGACCCGGAGACAAATCGAAAGCGTAACGGACGAGGAACTCGAAAAAGCAAGGTTTACCGAAACCGAGCTCAAGACAGCAGCACGCGGCGTACCTAACGGGAAGGCACCTGGGCCCGACGGCGTGCCCAACGAGGTGCTCAAGATGGCAGTAACAACGAGCCCGAGTTTCTTCACCGAATTTGTTAAGGTGCATTTACATTAGAGCCCGAACACGAACGAACGCAAGCGAATGCTACCGAACGAACCAATGTAAACGGTGCGGCCGAACGCGAACGAACGCATTCGTTCGCCTTCGCTCCAAGAGCGGTACGATCAAAGAAACTCTCCGTTCAGTTTAAACGGCATTCGGCCCATATCGCGTATTCGTGACTTCCGTCCGAACGATTGATTAATAAAAAGTATATATTTTATTTTTTTACTTCATTTTTTTTTGTGGTCTTAACGATTTTACTGACTCGTAGCTATGGAGTGGACTGACGAAGTATGCTTACAATTAATACATTTATATAAATTAAGACCGATCCTAAATATCGATACTAAATGTGTATTTAGGTATTTGGGAGCATGGGAGCGAAGACTGGCGAACACGAACGAGCGAACAATGTAAACGGTCGCGGGCGAATGTCTAGCGAATATGAGTTCGTATTCGTTCGGTAGCATTCGCTTGCGTTCGTTCGTGTTCGGGCTCTAATGTAAACGCACCTACTATAGTTAAATATGTAATAAAATTGTTTTTTTAGAACATTAGTTTTACATTAGATATAAATATTGTATATTAACGGTGTGTTCTATAAATAAATATAAAATTAAATAGGCTAAATATCGTTATTTTATATTTATGTCCGGCTAGAAGTTTGATTCCTCCCACTGTGCGCGACGCGTTTAAGTGCGACATCGCAGGTTTAACGAAATCCCAACAATTTTACTGATCGTTGATTATTTACTGAATCTATCGTTTCCAAACTATATAAATACAAACGTTTTCGGGGGTTGCGGGAGGAGGTCGTATATTTTTAAAAAGTAATTCGAATATAATATAACTTCTAACCCCCCCCCCCCCACTCCGTTTAAAATACAATGCCAAAACGATTTGAATATGATTCCAATATTCCGCGACAATACGTCCTGTATTATTATGATTTTGTAATTCTATATAGTAACAGCGGCGACAACGGACCCGAGCTCGTCTGTGATGTCTGCCCCGCCGCGCCGTGTACAATATTGCGCCCGCGTGCACACACAATAACGCGAGTGTTTTACAACGATATAGGCTGGCGCACACAAACACCGTGTACCGTTTTCCTCGCCGCTCGTCATCATCAACCGGCGCCGCTCATTATGGCCGCGGCCCTACTATCTGTGTTTCCGGCTTTCCAGCCAAACAACAATACAAACAATATATACGCCGCCGCCGCCGCGCGACACGTCACTGTAATATTTTTCGATCGATATACCCCGAACAATGCGCATAAATTTACTGTGTCCAAACACTGAAAACGCTCGAAATCCCGACGCTTCGACGGCGTATATTTTTATCCGTCAACAATCATCCGAATCGATCGTCGTAATGCGTTTTTTTTTTATTTTCCGGCGAGTTTTTTTTGTACAAATTTGCAAATTTTTTTCCAGCGTAAGCATAGTTTATTTGAAAACTTAACCACGTGCGATCGATTGCAATCGAACCGTTGTGAAAATAAAAACAAATTTACTCGAGACGTTTAGAGCTCTTGAAACTAACGCTATGTCCTAACTGGATCCGTGCGATGCGTGCGGTGCGTTTTATCGCACCGCACAAATTAGAACATGTTTTATTTTTCAACGCAACGCGCTGCGGGCAACTACTGCAAGCATATCAAAATTAAAATTTTTTTTCTAAAAAAATGGATCAATTAATTTCGGAAATTCAAAAAAGAACCGTTCTTTGGAACAAATGGGACCCAAAATTTAAAGATCGCGCTGTTATTGACAAAGAGTGGGATTGTGTTTCCAAAGAACTTGGAATATCAAGTAAGTTATAGACTTATATATTAATATACCTGTTAAATAAATATAATTATGAAAAAATTATAGAATAATAATTATTATAAAATTGTATTTTTACATAGTTTAGATAAGCAATCCTTCAAATTGGATAATTTGTTAGTTATTAGTAATTACTGGTTAAGTTGTGTATATTTAATAATAATGTGTAGTTTACTGTCATTCAAATATGATGAACAATTAATTAATTTATAAAACAAGAATAATTATATCCAAATATTATTTGAACTTTACAATTTATAAGACTTTACTATTAGACTTTCGCTAAGTAGCATTCTACGCTGTGCACTGGACAGCTCCATTTTTGCGACTATCTTTATCTCACGGCCTCTCGCTCGTCAATTTTGCGTGAACGCAACGCACGGATTCAATTAAGCTGGAAACGCACCGGCTCCAACATTATGTTGCGCAATGCAACATAATGTTGCAAAATATATGTTGCGAAACAAAAAGGAAACGCACCGACTGCAACAACGTTTTGAAATTGTTTTACTACAACATGATTATTTCAGTACATGATTATCAGTCGTAGTAACAAGTGCTAAGTTTAAGTATTAAGTTTATTACAAGTGTTTAGTTTGTTTCCCTACTCCAAACATGGATAAAGAAGTAGAGGTGAATATTTTGCTGTGGCAATTTTTGGAGTTTTTGGAATTGGAAAATGATAAACAAAATAGATTTTGGGTTCACCCAATCAACCAGAAGAGAAATATTTCATTTTTATAAGGCGGGTCGAGCTTCAACAAGCACGAGCAGTCGATCCGCGTCAATATCCATATTTAAGTATATAAACGTGTACTATGCTCTATTGGCGTTGCAAACATACTGATGCAAGAGGTCTTCGGCAGCGCAACAGCGCCCTCGTGTCGCGATACGTTGCACAACGTTTCAAGTCAGTGTTGCACGCAGTGTGCACCAGTATCATTTGATTCTACAGAAAATGCGGAACGTAAAACATTGAACTACGTTGCGAGACGTTTTGCAACATAATGTTGCAGCCGGTGCGTTTCCAGCTTTAGGACATTCTGTTCATTTGCGTGCACGCATCGCCCGCATCGCCCGTAACGCACGCATCGCACGGATCCAGTTAGGACATAGCGTAAGGGCCCTTTCACACGCAGCCACTCGGCAGCGCTACTGAGAAGCTCTGCTGTTGGAAAAACATTAGTTTGTAAGGTAAAAACCGATAGGGCACCTCCGGCGAGCGTTTGGGTCCAACGATCGCGTCTCCCACTCGTGCCGGTCGAAAATTATTATTATTATGATTATTATATATGCATGAATTCAGAGGGAGATAATCGGCCAAACCACTGTCGCGTCGTAATTAGTTTTTTTTTTGCTGATACACCGTCGACGCATCAACATGGAGAGCTAAGACGGACGTTTTTCGATGTGTCGCGGTGACGACGCTCGGCGACGCGGCAGTGGTAGTATAAATGTATCGTTTAATTTTTTCTATTGATTGTTTTAATTGTGTGTGGCCGATATCCCCGTTATAATGTTTTTTTTTGTGATTATTATTATTATTTTATATCTCCATAAATCTGCCGTATTCTGACTACGGGGAGCCTCGCGAGGCCCATCATTATTATTATTATTATCATTATTATACATGTAGTTCCGGCTACAGGGTTCTCGCGAGGCTCAACAAAATTATTATTATTATCATTATTATCACCTCTCTTTGCTCTTACTTTAATATGTCCGAGTTTTACGCCAGGCGGCTTTCTCGGCGCCAACATAATACAAATAATTTTTTTCCAATAATATTTGTTTTTTTTTCTTTTTCTATTATGTACGTATATCTACACTTTTTTCTTCTCCCGTCGATTTATAAAAAAAAATCCTATGTGCTCCGGCAGACGCCTCGGCCATAGGTTGGCGACCCGCCCACGGCACGTCACATGACGCTCCTCTTTCCCGAGGTGGAAAAGAGCGAGACGTCACAAGTTTATATGGATGGTTTCACACACGACCACGGCCACTGATTAGAAGCGCCACAGACGGTGTGAATAGTTGACTTCGCCGCAGAACGCGACGTCTAAAAGTCGCGCTTCTCGTGATAGAACTTATATTTAGATTGGGGGGGTTTCACACGTGACTGCAATCGCGCGACTATTTTTGCAGCCCGTTGGTAGCGCGTTAGTAGCGCGATTGATAAACGATGTTTGATAAACGATTTCAATTATTATCATTTTAATTTCATTCTTTATTTGTCAGTGCCTAAGGTTAAGTCTTGTGTTTTTATATTTTATATTGTGTTTAAAAATGACATCCGATAGTGCGAACATTAATATTGAAGACTTTATTAACGAGATAGAAAACTGGCCCGCAATTTGGGACTTAAAGCATGACGACATGACATGATGTAGTGCTCTCGTGTTCACAAATATTGTCTACTGATAGTACACTTTCGCAGCACCACTAGCGCTTCTAAAAACATTAGCAGCGCCACAGACGCGCTTCTAAAAAACATTAGCAGCGCCACTGACGCGCTTCTAAAAAATATTAGCAGCGCCACTGACGCGCTGCTAAGAAACGCTGTAGAGTGGCTGCGTGTGAAAGGGCCCTAACACATTCGAACGGTTCCGGCAGCTTGGTAAAAATCTACGGCACACACGCCGCGACGACCGACGAATTCACAAAATTTATACGTTATATTGGTTATAAAAGAAAATTACGCGGTGATGTTAATCCATCTGAATTTACGTCTCTATCAACGATTCAATATAGTATTAATCTTGAATCTCTTGATACGAGACGTAAATTAATTGATATTCGTTTTATGTCTAAATTGATAACTGGCGTTATATCTTGCCCGGATCTTTTGAAGCGGATTGATTTTTATGTTCCGCAATATAACGCACGGCATCATCCCACTTTTTCAGTTCATTACCACCGTACCTCATATGGTTATAATAATCCTTTGGATAGAATGGCGCGTGTGTGTAATGAACTGGAAAATGTGGATTTATTTGCTACCTGTAAGAGTTAGAAGCTAAGTCTCCGTGTTAATGTAATTATTTGCCATTTTTTATTGTTATTATTATGTGTTTAAAATAAGTTTTTATGTTGTTTGTGTATATATTAATTAAATATGTAAATATCAAATTACTGTACTTGAGCCTAACGGCGTTAATTCCAATAAATAAATTCCAATAAATAAATAAAATACTCGAACAAGACCGAAACAATAAAGATTCACTAAAGAACGTCAACGGTTTTCGTCCGAATCGATTTCACTTTTTCCTTTCTTAGGCGCCACTGTCTTGCCTGATCATCGACGAACAAATTGGTCCTGTTTTCTATACTTTTATTTTAACTCTAAAATAGCTGCCGAATTTATTTTACGACGACTTTTTCCTAAATTTCATATAGAACTCTACTCGAAAAATTCTGGCGAGACACCACCTCTTTCGCCTCCTCCTCCTCCTCCTCCTCCTCAAAGCCGACACCGATTTATATTTTTTTCAGTCGAGGAACGATGTACGTACATGTATATAAAACAGAGTTTCGCCCCCGCCCTCTTATCCGAAAAAAAAAAAAAATGTTCGAGTTACGCCCACGCTTACATTCGCGCTTAAACACACTGTCAAAAGACGCAGTACAGAATCGCGAGTAAGGGTAAGCCTGCGCGTGACTTTTACGTATTATTATATTGTATACTTACACGGAAGTATAAGTGGGTAGAAAGCATAGAAAACCGAAAAAATTTCTCGTTTACGCTCGTTACTCGATTGTAAAGTATATTATGAATTGTTGCGACAAAACAATCAACTCGCGCGGGCTTTTCGACAATCGTGACGCGTCCACTACTATCCGGTATACTCGGAAGCGAAATGAAATTATAAAATATATATTATTTTTTTTTTTATCGAAAAACTCATTCCATAATAATGTTATGACGTGGGTATGACGTCGAGCGCGCGGACGCGTGGATAATCGAAAATTTAACGCGACAAAATCGTCCTGACCGATTACCATAAAAAAAAAAATGTTTTCAGAAATCGCGAGCGTTTTTGCATGACAATACTTCGAAACTAACGACGATAATCGCGTAGAATAATTATTGCTATACGGTGTTTGCGTTTTCATAAAGAAAATAAGATCGCCGACTATACGACGAGCGCAAGTCGAAAACGCGCACGAGCGCATCGAATGATCAATCGTTAGACTCGCGGCACGATGAATACACAGCATTGCATACGAATAAGTTGCATCTATTGAATACAATGAATCTGTGGTGTTCAGCTGCTTCGCGCAATAACTAAATATAGACCGTGTCGCACACTACGTATTAGAGTATTATTTGTCTCCAATGCATTCGCAACAACGAAATCGTACTTACGTAGATCTAAAATTCAAAAGAAATGTGCTTTACGAGTTTCTTTTAAATTAGAAATACAAAAACGATCTCAATGGAAACGCGTGGGTACACAATTCGATTTTCTAAAACAGTGTTAGATATTTGCATCGTTATTAGATTAAGTAAGAGTTAAAATATTTCAATGACGTGGAAACATATAGCACGACCGGATATCGACAACAAATGACACAATTCTGCCACATAAATATTTTTACATTTTCAAAAATAATATTGCATCGTATAAGTAGTGAGCCTTATTTTTTCATTAGTAGATTTCGTTTCAAGTGAACAGAGTATTTAATTTATTGAAATGTTATTTAACTTTAAAATGTTTTGGTCTACAAAAGTAGTTTTTTCATTTCATTTTTCTCCCAAAAAATGCACATTTTTATTGATTTCATAACAAATACAATTTATTCGAAGGGGAATGATAATTAAAACGAGGGTAATTTTCGTTACGTTTTGTTCGAAAAATCATAATTATTATATACTCGATGGAGTATAATATTTTCACACCTAACTACTATTGTTGTGTTGAGCTTGCGGTGCATAGATTATTGAAATTTTAATATTTTATTGAAATTTCTAAACGAAACGTCTAATCAGAATTGGTAGAATTGTTCTCGCGATCATAATTATTACAGTGAGGTTTGGTTTATAACTGAAGCAGAGTTTGAACACGAAAATAGTTCAATTATCTAATAACCTTATCCAATTTGCACGTCATATGAAACGCGGCAATATAGATTTTCCCTCTTTTACATTTCATACCGTAATCTTATAAACAGAATGTTTAAAAAGTTTTCGCGGCAAAGTTTCAGGTTTGATCAAAACTTTTACTCTAAGCACTTTATTAAATTTTATTATTATAATATGATATTGCAGTTGTGGCCATTGAAATACACGCGTTGTGATTTGCTGTGGCGCGGCGGCGACGGCGACGGCGTAATTTCGATTTAAGCGTCTAGCATTTTAAATAATTCCGAGTTGAAATGTCCGCCGCGAGTCGAGGCGAGAGTATTTGCATTTTCACAATTTAATCATGGACAAAATATATTAGATGACGTCTGTTTTACAGAAACGAGAAATTTTAAAGGGGTTACATTTTTTTCCCCTTTTCTCACTTTAAAAAGTAAAAGATTTATGTAAAAGCAAATAAAAGGTGAAAATATTGTCGCCGCCGACGGCAACGATTAACGCGTCCGTTAGTGCCCGTTCGCCGATCGCACATTATAATAATAATTATAGTCCTACTCGTAAATAATATCCTTCGAGCGTTTTTCTTTTTTTTTTCAGGACGAAAAAAAAATCATCTTTCCCGGGCAGTGGTTTTTCGTGTTCGGGGGGCGGAAAAAGGACACGATATATATTATACACGAGCAGACGTCGTCGGGCAAACGCGTTATATATTTATTGCGGCGCGTCCTGTTTTTTTAGATTTATTTGGACCAGAGTTTTTTTTTTCCCCCATCTTTTTCCCAAACCGTCGCGGTCGTGACGCGCGGAACCGGTACGACGCGCCGCATAACGAGGAAATAACCCTTAATGGCCGGCACGGTGTTCCCAGGCTTATTGCAGAACGATTTCCCAGCGTTGTTTCCTGCCCTAACCGCGGTTTTCGGCGAACCGATTAATCCGTGTACACGCCGCCGCCGTCTCGTAAAACTGTTGCGTGAGGATTTTTTTTCGTTTTGTGTTTCTAAAACACACAATACGACGACGGACGGTCTCTGTCCGACGCGACGGGACGAGCTGTGTGGAAAAAAAACGAGACGTTTCCCCCAGCGGTGGACGTATCGAGTGGTGCGCCAATAAATAAACGGTCGGGATCGGTTTTTTTTACGATACTTTGCGAGACCCGATCGCGAGGAAAAACAAAAGGACCGTAACAACGCGAAACGACGACGGATTACAATAAAACTGACATTTTTTCGACGGCGCGCGGCGTGGAAAACCAGTGCTTTTAAACTCGCAAACTTTTGGTGTGCAAATAGTTTCGGGTTTCAAACGGTGTCTCGATGCGTTAGAAACACGTCGTCGAGTGCATTAATTATTCGCGGTTAATAATACAGTCGAATTGAAAACTAATCCTAATCGACGTGCTATTTATACCGACGAGATGATTTTCATCGTTGGTTTTGGGAAATTCGTCGCGCGCGTTTACGTCGTCGCAAGACGTTGCGACGACGTCTCATACGATTTTATAATATTTAAACGGATAGAGATGAGCGTCGTTTGACGGTTTGACGGTCGCCAACCTATGGCCGAGATTTACGCCTGAACCGATAGGATTTTTTGAGTATAAATGTTAATAATAATACGAAAATAACGTTGTACAAAGTTCTGATAAGACCGGTAGCACTATACGCCTGCGGTGCATGGGCAACAACAATGACGGACGAAAATAGACTAGCTACGTTTGAACGGAAGGTTCTTAGAAGGATATTTGGGCCAAAAAGAAACGCCCTGGGGGACTTCGTATTAAGAACAAACCGAGAAGTAGAAGAACTATATTATGGCGAAACAAATATAATTGGAGTCCTTAAAAGCCCGATTTACACGTTACCAGTTGCTGGCATGCTAGCTGGCATGCTAGCTGGAGGGTCACTGGCGTTTGGCAACTGGAATTGGCAGGTTACTGGCGCCCATCGTTTACACGACGCCAGCTACTAGTATTGTTATCAATTTTGTTATCAATTTGTGAACCTATAATGCAGTAGTGCTTTTGCAGTTAACATAAATAAACTGTATAGCATAAAATACATTTTTTTCAGTACTTTTTTCATTATGGCAGAAACAGCTAAAATCATTGCTTTTAACAAAGCAGTGAGTTCTATTTCAATATTGCTGTGTGACGAGCTATTGGAAATATGTGAAGAGGAATCAAAGAAGAAAAAACGAAAAGTTTAAAAGTTTAAAAAATTCTAAATAGTATGTCGACCGCAAAGATTTTATTTTTTTTGGTACGTCCTTTATAGTGAAGTTTGGAATATTTAATTCTCTAGCAATAAATTGCATTGACGCACTTCTGGTATCACGATTTCGATATTCAGGAACAAACATGTTCCACAGGTTTTCATGTTCGCGATACAATTGAACGAATTTTAAAGTTGTTTCCTCATTCCAACGGCTATTAGCCATTTCTATTTGAACTTTTTACACACGTGTACGATGTACTGTTATTAAATATTATTGATAAACAAAATATGTTATCACTGTTATAATCCAGTAGTTGGCGCAGGACTGTTGCTGTTTACACGATGCCAGTTAGCTGTTTTCGTTGCGGTGATGTAGTGGAGGGGGGAACTGTCACGCCAGCAAAACAAAATAATTTGAATTACTGGCAATGCCATCTGCTGGCAAGCCAGTGCCCACTGGCTTTCTCCAGTTACTGGCAGATTATGTTCAGACGTTGCCAGCCGCTGGCATTCAGTTACTGGCGACCTCGACTGGTACGCCGACTGGCATCGTGTAAATCAGCCTTTAAGAGTAGTAGACTGGGATGGGCTGGTCATGTGTGGAGATCCGAAGGCCCCATAGGATTGGCCACGGACTGGAAGCCAGACACGAGAAGGCCGAAAGGACGACCCAGACAGCGGTGGAAAGACAGGATTACAAAAGACGCATCGAGACTGGGAGTGAATGACGGAAAAGAACTAGCACAAGATAGAGATAGATGGAGGCAAATAGTTGCTGCGGCAATGGACCTAAATGGCCCGTAAAAGCCAAAGAAGAAGAAGAAGAAATGTTAATAATAATAATAATAATAATAATCTAATAGCAATATCTATAATAATAAATGACACCAGCACTGTTCACTAGGAAAATAATAAAACAAAAAAGAAACCGAGACAAAAAAATATAAACTTAATAAAATTGAATTGACACAACGAAAAAAGACGTGCGACGCCGCCGTGTCTCTCCGTTCACGGCTTCGACACTATACAAGATAACTCTCTCACTCCACTCACGTCGCGGCGGCTCCGTCGAACACACACCAGCACACCACGAAGTGGGGAGTGAACTATCTTTATATTATAATAATAAAGATAATTAAGGCAATTTAAGGGCGATAATTCAAAACGTGGTATTGCCAAAAATTTAATAATCGAGATAAACATCGATTCTAATGTGTAAAAAAACACGAGGAATTCAAATGTGGCCTTAAATTCGATTTAAAAACTGCCATTCAATTCAAAACGTACTATTGCCATGTTCAAACCAAAACGCTGTATTGCCCATGTTATTGGTATAGACTATAGGGTCTCATTTCATGTCATAACAAAACGTGATATTGCCATTCAACATTATTTAAACTTATAAGTATAACTTATTTTACGCCGACGTCTCATACGATTTCATAATATCTAATCGAATAATATGAGCGTCGTTTGACGTTTTCACGGTCGCCAACCTATGGCCGAGATTCACACACGAACCGATAAGATTTTTTTCAATAATATCTAAATGTTAATAATAATGATAATAATCAAATAGCAATAGCTATAATAATAACAAATGATATTAATTCAATATCACTATATAGTTATAATAATAAATACGAGTAGACGCCAGCACTGTTCACTAGGAAAATAATAAAACAAAAAAGAAACCGAGTAAAAAAAAATATAAACTTAATAAAATTGAATTGACACAACGAAAAAAGACGTGCGACGCCGCCGTGTCTCTCCGTCCACGGCGGCTCCGTCGAACACACACCAGCACACCACGAAGCGGGGAGTGAACTATCTTTATATTATAATAATAAAGATAATTAAGGCAATTTAAGGGCGATAATTCAAAACGTGATATTGCCAAAAATTCAAAAATCGAGATAAACGTCGATTCTAATGTAAAAAAACACGAGGAATTCAACGTGGCCTTAAATTCGATTTATATCGATTATTTCTATGGAAAAAATCGATTTAAAAACTGCCATTCAATTCAAAACGTACCATGTTCAAACCAAAACGCTGTATTGCCCATGTTATTGGTATAGTGTCTCATTTCATGTCATAACAAAACGTGATATTGCCATTCAACATTATTTAAACTTATAAGTATAACTTATTTTACGACGTCTCATACGATTTCATAATATCTAATCGAATAATATGAGCGTCGTTTGACGTTTTCACGGTCGCCAACCTATGGCCGAGATTCACACCCGAACCGATAGGATTTTTTCAATAATATATAAAAGTTAATAATGATAATAATCAAATAGCAATAGCTATAATAATATAAATGACAGTAATTCAATATCACAATATAGTTGTAATAATAAATACGAGTAGACACCAGCACTGTTCACTTGTAGGAAAATAATAAAAAGAAACCGAGACAAAAAAATATATGAAATTGACACCACGAAAACAGACGAGATAACTCACTCCACACACACGAAGTGGGGAGTGAATTATCTTAATTTAGGCAATTAAAATAAGTAAAATTCTATAATGTCACAAGGTCTATTGTGCAAATGGAACAAACTTTGGGAATCGCCGATCCATAAAATAGCAATTATAAAATAGCTATTATAATAATAAATGATATTAATTCAATATCACTATATAGTTATAATAATAAATGCGAGTAGACACCAGCACTGTTCACTAGTAGGAAAATAATAAAACAAAAAAGAAACCGAGTAAAAAAAATATAAACTTAATAAAATTGAATTGACACAACGAAAAAAGACGTGCGACGCCACCGTGTCTCTCCGTTCACGGCTTCGACACTACAAGACTAACGCTATGTCCTACGTGAATCCGGCGAGTACGGCGAACGCGTTGCGGTGCGTCCGATGCGGCGACAAAAATAAACAAACCTGTAGTAACAGGTCTGCGTTTCCTATGTAGCCGCTCGTACGAACGATCGAATTCGTTCGGACGCACCGGATGGTTTGAAAAACAAAACAGTTTGTTTTCGTCGCCGCACGTTGCTGCGTTTGTACGGCTAGTTATTGATAAATTCTATTATGTTTATAATCATATTAAGTATATTTTCATATTTTGTGTATTTTTTTTCGTATTAACAAATAAAATTATTATATTTTATAATTAAATAATATATATATATTTAAATAAATTTTAATTGAGGATACAAGTGGTAAAATTCACCGAAAACCAAACGATCATCGTAAATAAATTAATTTTCCCTTGACCTTTTATTTTTTATATAATTTTTGTACAATAAGTATTTCAATGTAGTTCTTTCACACAGTAACATTTTTTTTTGTAAATTTAGATTCATAGTGAATATTGTATATTTTTGTTATTAAAGTGTAAATTTACTAAAATTAAAAACGAATTCGTTCGCACCGCAACGCATCGCCGGATTCACATTGGACACGGCGAAAAACGTCCGATACGTACGGTGCGAATTCGTTCGCACCGCAACGCATCGCCGTACTCGCCGGATTCACGTAGGACATAGCGTAACTCTCTCACTCCACTCACGTCGCGGCGGCTCCGTCGAACACACACCAGCACACCACGAAGCGGGGAGTGAACTATCTTTATATTATAATAATAAAGATAATTAAGGCAATTTAAGGGCGATAATTCAAAACGTGATATTGCCAAAAATTCAAAAATCGAGATAAACGTCGATTCTAATGTAAAAAAACACGAGGAATTCAAATGTGGCCTTAAATTCGATTTATATCGATTATTTCTATGGAAAAAATCGATTTAAAAACTGCCATTCAATTCAAAACGTACCATGTTCAAACCAAAACGCTGTATTGCCCATGTTATTGGTATAGGGTCTCATTTCATGTCATAACAAAACGTGATATTGCATTTCAACATTATAAGTATAACTTATTTTACGCCGACGTCTCATACGATTTCATAATATCTAATCGAATAATATTAGCGTCGTTTGACGTTTTCACGGTCGCCAACCTATGGCCGAGATTCACACCCGAACCGATAGGATTTTTTTCAATAATATATAAATGTTAATAATAATAATAATCAAATAGCAATAGCTATAATAATAACAAATGATATTAATTCAATATCACTATATAGTTATAATAATAAATACGAGTAGACGCCAGCACTGTTCACTAGGAAAATAAAAAAAAAAAGAAAACCTAGACAAAAAAATATAAACTTAATAAAATTGAATTGACACAACGAAAAAAGACGGACGACGCCGCCGTTCACGGCTTCGACACTACAAGACTTACTCTCTCACTCCACTCACGTCGCGGCGGCTCCGTCGAACACACACCAGCACACCACGAAGCGGGGAGTGAACTATCTTTATATTATAATAATAAAAGATAATTAAGGCAATTAAGAAATGTAAAATTCTATAATGTTACAACGTTTCGGTCGTGGAATTTGTAAAACGTGCGCGTTGCACTGCACCCGCCGCGCCGTATAGGCACCACACAATGTTCTAAATATTTAGCAATACCACAACTTCAATATACGTATCACGCACAAGATATTTTTAACATTTTTATCGACAGCCAGTTCTTTGTCTTCGGAACATTCTGTAAACACCCATTGTTTTCATAATAATCTGTTATTTTCCCTACTTTTCACCTCCTGAGAGATGCCAAGGACTTTGAAAATCGTAAGGAGTTTACGCCGTTTTTAGTTCAACAAACACTGCACAGCCAATGCGGAATGCCGGGGGAAAAAAAAAATGTATTAATATTCTTAAATAGTTTAGGTGCGATTCAAATGGAAATAAGACCTCCTATTATGCAACTCCCGCTGTACGATATTCATTTGAACCAAAAAAAATAACAACAGTAAGTCCATCAAAAATATATCCGACAGTGACATATTATTAAACGAATAACAAAAATGTTATATTCAACAGGCGATGGGCGAGTGCAGGTTCATTCAAATCGTATTGATTTAGAAAATCGATTTCGAGTAAAAAACCAGAGGACAATTCTATTTCTAAATTCAATATACGTCGAAACATCCGATTTCGTTTAAATTTAATCTCGCGATTTTTTTTTTTTTTTTTGATTTACACTCACAATTATTATGACAACTAACAATAAAAGTATGCGTTGTACTAATATTATACGGTATTGATTGGCGTTGTTTTCATTTATTAGAATATGATTCGTTAACAGACGGAAATAACAAAATACATATTGTGTTTGATGTGGACAAAGTCTCGTTTAATGCAGTCGAGTATTACCTACGTTCAAAGCTAAAAGTGTACGTTTCGCATTTTCTACAACACACACACACACACACACACATAGTATGCAATATTATAATAGTGTTGTCTATTTATGATTGTTCTTTGTGTGAAACGAACGAGTATGAGTTTACAAAAGCTTCGCGAAAACCGATTTACATCGAATTCGATTTGTATATTCAACGGGTCGTACGCGTGCATTTCGATGGAAAAAGAAATCGAACTCGTAATGATAAATATTATATAAAACTAGCAACGCTTAATTAACAATGCGGAATAAGAAAAAAACGTTCAAATCATAACAGATCGATATCCGAGAAGTGTTTTCGTAGATCGTACATCGTCGACTTATCGTTTAGCAGATCTATATAAAATCTACGACGCTGGGGTATAAATGTATGATTATGTCTCGTACGAAACGATTCTTAAGGTGGGTTTACACGAGACGTGAGTCACGATCGTGGTATTATCGTCCACGAACCTGTTAATTTACTTTTTAAATCCTTTATGGATATGAAAAATGTTATAGTTAGAAGAGAACACAGGGCGTTTGATATTAAAATTGAGTATACTAGGAAAGCGTTTGGTCAAAAATTCTTGGGATATCTAGGTCCTAAAAATTATAATTTAATGCCGATAAGTAGGGCTCGGAAGTTGTAGGAATTGCATATTGTTCTGTATGATCTCAATTTATAGCAGAACTAGCTAGAAATTTCAAGTATACAATTGCGAGTTAATAAATTGAAAATTGAAAATGCATATTTTGCATATTTTACCAATTTTAGCTAAAAAAGTGCATATTTCATTGATTTTATACGCATATTATGCATATTTCATATTTTTCCAAAAAAATTGATTTTTTTCTTTCTTAACCTGTATATGAGTTGGCAGGCAATGATTTTTAAAATTTTATAAATATGCTCCGATGACTTCAACTGACGTTGAAAGATCGTTTTCCAAAATCTTCTATCGAATAATCGTCGTTCATTTGAAATAGAAAATCTTAAGAAAGTATTGATGGTTCAATGCAATAACTTAACAGGTACTTATTAGAAAACATGTATTTTTTTCGTAATTAAAATAAATACTGAATAAAATATATTTTCTAATTTTATTTTCAGCTCAATAAGATGTCAAAATGCCAACCAGTAATAATTTTTTTTTAGTTATTAATAGTTTTTATGTATATTAACAACATCTGATGTACTTTATTTTTGGAATTCAGAATAATTTTTTTGCATATTTAACATTTTTAATGCATATTTTGCAATTTTTTCGTGCATATTCGCATGCATATTTTACCTTTTTTAGCTCCTACAACTTCCGAGCCCTACCGATAAGTATAAAAAGAGAAATATACTATACTGAGGGAAATCGTATAACTACAAAAATAAAAAAGGAAATTCTGAATTGGCTATTCTCAGTTTTGTAATATGTAATGAGTTTAACTGTTTCATGTTTTCATGTTTTTATGTTTAAAAATAAAATATGTAATGTTTATTTTAATAAGAAATAATATGTATACCTATTATACTGTTAGTTTTTTATTGTTTCTCTTGCTCTATAATTCAATATTGTTCTTACAATTTTTGTGAATCGATTATTAGTATCAATTATTTTTTCAAACATAATTCTTTATTTATATTTATAATTATCTAGTTTATCATATAATTTTAATCATGTATCCTATAACTCCCTACACCGCCACAAGCTCGCTTAAAGGTGTAGGTAATTTTTCTATTATTTCATTATTTTATAATGTAATGGAAAAAATTTGTTTAATAAAAAAAAAATAAAAAAAAAAGGTGTGTCCACGCCTGACAAACGTTTGAAAAACGTTCGGGCAAACGTTCGTCGAACGTTTGTTTGATGTAGACGTGTTTCCAAACGAATTCACTCACTAAGCGAACATTTTGCATGTCTGTTTGTACTCGTATACCGATGTGCCTCTATTTAAATAATTATAAATTTAGTTACGAGTAACATTCGAAAAACGTTCGACGAACAATGTCTGCCCAAATGTTTGCTAGGTGTGGACGCGCCTTTAGAGCGTGCAAACCATATAGATTTCGGGTTGATAAAAAAAAAAAAAACAATTATACGTCGCGTTTGCGTAGGGTTTCGAAACGGAATACCTACCGAGCGATGCCGTTTGATCAAGAGTATTATAATATTTACGCGCAACGTTCGTAATCGCCATAACGACGAACCCGACACTCGTAAAATATTAACGCCGACGATTTTATGACGCTTCACGCTCCCGTAGATATTGTGGATAAATTAACCTGCGCCCGCGCGCGGAATAGTGGAGCATAAAAAAATTTCCAGACGTCAGTCCCGACAAACGCGTATACGGCCGCCCCACATGGCACCCGGGGGGGAGAAATCAATATCGGCGCGAAATGTCAACAATAATAATAATTATCAAATAAAACGGAAATGAAAATAACCGATAAAAATATTGAAATCTACGGGGGGGGGAGGGCAACGGGTAAACAACAAATTTCACCAACTCGACGTATAGTAACATAATGTTATAATAATTAGGGCTCGGATTTTAAAGCAAATGCTTCTTTTTATATGTTTAAGATGGAAATCTAATTTTTATACATACATTTGTTTCGCGTGATTCCAAATAAACGAATTTATTTTTGCTTTTTTATTGCTTTTTCTAGCTGTGGCATTTTTATAATATGTTTGTTATGCTATAGTAATAAAAAAAATGTTTATATAATTAATAAGAAATGTGAAAACCCGCAATAATCATTTATAATATAAATATAGATATTACATTTTAGCCATTGCAACTGCAATTTCGGGTAAACTAAATCGTGTTCTTATGAACAACAAATGCTGGAAACAATTGAAACTTCTGGGCTGGAACTAATGGAAAGAAAGTATCGAAAACCACATAAAAGAATTATCGGTAAGCTTTTTTAACAAATTATCTAAAGCAAGTGGTTCACCACAGCACTTCAGGCTCCGGCGATTCACCCGTCCAAACAGTCGCACACTCCAACGCGGCCGACCACACGACGTCCTAAATCTTTAATCTATACTTGTGTATTATGTAAATATTGTCTTATATTTTATTATTTATACTATCTGTCAATGTTTCACAATCTTATCCTATTCGGTATATTTTAGACCATAGTTTTAACTATTTATACCGTTATGTGATCTAATTTATAAATGTTAAAAAATAATTTAATTCTTTACACCTAAGTTTAGATGATGTCGACGACTGTCAGGAAAACTTTATATTAATAAAAAAAAAAAAACTAATGGAAAGGCACGAAACCTCTTGCATGAAGATGCACCGATCACTTTGGTGGATATAGAGCGTTCGTTTTCTATGTATAAAAACATCCTGTCAGACAATATAGAGTCAGTTTCACTTCCTAAAATCTTGCCAAATACATGGGGGGTGTAGTAAATTCTTTTTTTAATTTAAATTAATTTTTCAATTTTTTTTTATTCACTTTTATAAAATTATAACACTAATTTAATATGTTAGTCATGCTTTTTTTTTGCTTTTTTAAAAAATGAATATGCTTCATTTTTGCTTTTTTTTTTTGTTATTTATTATGCTTTAAAATCCGAGCCCTAATTATGATATATAACTAGCTGCATATAATAGCCCGTCTTTGCCGGGTTTAAGTATGAAAAATGGCCCAAATAATAATGATAATAATTGACATTTCCCCGTTATCAGCCGACCGCTATTTATTAATAGTTTATTATACAACACACACTGCACACACACTATGAATGGTAGATATCGGTCGTGTGCAGTTTGTGTCATCGTCAACTTGTTCTCTATTATTATTTTATTTTACGCGTTTGTTCGTCTTTGTATTCACCATGACCAAATTCGATGAAAATGAGGATATAACTGTTTGGCTAAACGAAGAATTTCCATTGGACAATAATATACAAACTTTATTATGTGCTTCATTCTTAATAAAAATACTACTAAAAAATATGTTAAAATTAAAAACTATTAAGTAAAATTGTATGTTTTTTCATACTTTATGTAATTTTATAACTTTTGAAGACTTGGTACTTTTTTAAAATTAATTACAGATTTTTGAAGTTATTTTATAAACTCAAAATACAAGAAACAGGTAAAAATAATGTAAAAAATATATCGTTGACAGAGACCAACGGTACTCGTGAGTACCACATCATAATTGGGTATTGGACCGACGGTACTTCTGAGTACCATAGTCAAAACACAAATTTGGATTTTGGGAAGACAAAAAAAAAAATTTTTAGCTCTTAATTAAGTACAACAAAATACATCTGTGCAAAAAAAATATGAAAAATCATTTGATTATTATACTTGGTCCACAAAGGGTTAAAAAAAATTTATTTCTACCGATTTACCTAGCCGAATAACTCGGCTTCGGCCGTGAAAAAAGTTTTTCCCGGTACAATAATGAGTGGGTAAATAAGTGCTGTAAATGAAAAATTGACCAACGTCTAATACAATATTATTGATTGCCGTCGTCGTCGGCACGTTATTTGTCTTTTCCCTTAATAAGTTTAATTGGTATACCTCGGTTAGGTGTGTCTCTTTACCGAGACGGCGAAGGCCATCGAAATAATATTGCGCTGCTGAAAAACCGTATGGCCTACTCGCAAAGATAAACACTACATTGTTATTGATATTGATACAATTGAATTTCAACGGCGAAAATATAGAAATATAACCCTCACGAAAATTGTTTAATTTTAAAAAAAATCGCTAAATATTCAAATATTATTATCGATAATATCAACAAATACCGTGTAGAAATAAAACACGATTTCAAAACAATTAAATTTGTCGTATTTTTTTTTTAGAATTCCCCCCCCCCCGACCTTTTCTAAAGCATATCGCTCACGTTGTTTATTGGGTCAATCATATGACAGACTGTATTCGGGTACGCGCGAGCCATTATTTGTATACTTAAATATTACCAATATCGAAGGCGCGCGCAGTGATTTGACGTTATCGTGCAATTCGAAAAGGAAAACGCACGCGGCATGTCGTTTTGAATAAGTCGAATAACAATATTACAGACGAAAACGTGAAAAACACGAATATTTTACGCTCGTCATAATTTCAACGTCAGGCAAAAAAATGTAATATAAAACATATTACATAAATTTATATCATTATTCATTACAAATTTATCCAAACGAATTCGATTCGAATCGTATTGGAAATCGACTCTAATATTTATGTCTTGTTGTGTCGTATTAGAGCAGGGGTGGCGAACCTATGGCACGCGTCCCAGAAGTGGCACGTTGACCGAATTTCGGTGGCACGCCAAATTTTAAAACTTAATAAAATATTAATTTTCTTAAAAAAAAATTTATAATTCAAAACTTTAGTATGAGAAATTTGAAGAATCAAATTTATAAGTTTGTAATGATATAAAACTACCAACTATACTCCAGATATTAAAATGTTATCTTCTAAAAAACAACAACAGAAATCACATTAATAAATGAAATAAAAGTTTACAAATAAATGTGTACCTAATAAAATGTGTTTAATTATGGCACGCTTTTTATTTTCATCTTACCTAGTAAAATTCATTTTTTAAAAAAACTTGATTTTAAATGTTGACACTTGACCCGAAAAAGGTTCGCCACCCCTGTACTATGATATAGATTGAAATATGTACTATAAGAACGTTAATAAATTCGATTTGATTAATACTTTTTAGAAAAATTCCATTTTTTTTCTTTTCAAGTGTCCGACCTACGCGCGATTCGAAACGAGTGATTATTGTTTCGTTTAAAAACGCGCGCGCTTTTAACGATGTCGATAATAATTTTATGACGTCTGGCTTAATCCGCCAAAACAGTTTATGTACGTCATTCTACCCTAATACCCACCAATACGCCATGATAATAATATATCTTTTATGTTTACTCGACTTGATAATTCCATTAATTTACACTAGAAACATAAATCAAAGCGTTCACAATCGGATGGTTTTTATGGTCAACGCGCATTTCAAATATTACATGATATTTATGTGTATATTATAATAATATGCATTTATTCGTACAGGGTGCCGCGGCCGTCGCGTTTGTGTCGGAATTTTTTCTGAAAAATATTTTTCAAAAGGTCGCTATTTTCGTATTTTTAAAATATATTTTTTCCGAGACTTTGAATAGTAATAAAAAAAAAAAACGTATTTATTTACTAAACGAATTTTCTCGTTAAAACGAGAAACCACCCACTTGATTAAACGGCGTATTTTATCGATGGTTTTTTACCCAACATTCGTCTCTGAAAATCTGCCACTGACTAGGTTTGATTTTGGACAATATACGTAAGTATCTAATATATACAGTGTATAATTATAGATGTAAAGCTCAAAAACAGGTTACTGTTACTATTTAAAAGCGATGTTGCTTATATGACCGATTTATTTGCAAAGTTTAATGCCATTAATCTGCAACTGCAAGGTGACGAGCTCAATTTAATAACGTCAAAATCGGTTATTTCTGCATTCCAAAAAAAAATTGACTTTGTGGAAGACTAATTTTGGTCACCAAGAGTTCAGCCAGTTCCCAGTCTTGGCTGATCTGCACAAAAACAGTGAAATAGCTTTCGACAACATACAAGTTTACTGTCAACGCCTCGAGTCTTTACATATGGACTTTTCAGAACGTTTTAAGGATATTTTGTCGTTGGAAGTTCCTCAATGGGTCATGAATCCTTTTATAAATATTGAGACAGCAGAGATACAAATTCAAGAAGAACTAATCGAACTTTCAACTGATGAAACATTGAAATCCACTTTCAAGGGTAGTGATCGGCTCACGGAATTTTGGCTTAAAACTAACATAATTCATAATTATCCTGGACTGTGGACTCTCGTTAAAAAAATTTTAATAGCCTTTCCTTCCTCATACCTCGTCGAGCGAGGGTTCAGCACTGTAACAGATTTAATTACAAAAAAGAGAAATCGACTGGATATCGTGACAAGAGGAGATTTACGACTTAAGTTAACAAACATCGAACCTAATATAAAAAAACTTGCTAAAAACCACCAAGTTCAACCATCTCATTGAGCCTAGCAATAAATTTTTAAAGAAACTAAAAAATGTATTTATATTTATATTTTTTTAAATAATTCATTTAATTTTTATTTATTTATTTATCGATATTTATTTTTTTTAATTAATTACCATAATACTAGAACTATAAATAAAAAATAAATAAAAACATGAGTTATTAGATAATTTCAATTTTTTCTTTTAAATTTTCCAAATACCCTTAACCTAACCTTAATTATAGAATTCTCACATTGTAGGGGCCGTTAAAAAATTTTTTGACACTCAAGGGGGCGGTAACTTAAAAAAGGTTGAGAAACACTGTTATACACTGTACGAGACGCGTGGGCGTGAATTGGGCAGTGTTTATTTTTTATTTTCAATTGCGTGTTTTTTTAGACGGAGCGAAAAAGAAACCACGTGTTACCGCATATTGTCAAAGTCTCGATCAGTAAATTTATTGATAGTCTGTCGAATAACAGTCGTACGAATATCGGTTCGCGAACTCAATGGTCTGTGTAATTATGTAATACGTCCGTCTAATGCTAATAATGAAATAAAATCAATCATTAAATGACTAGAGACTAAACAAGGCGATGATGAATTAATTTGTATAGTTTCGGACTCATTTGCAGGACTTCCTATTTGAACATCATCAATCTAAGTCCCTGCGCGCCGGAGAGATAATGGGTAACAATTTCAATTATTAATACGTTTACTAAAGTTATGCGTTTAGTTTGAAACAATATTAAATGTAAATTTGAATATTTTTAACATAAAATGTAATCATAACTCATTTTTTTCTTCTTTTACAAAAAAAATAAAAAAATAATCAACTGAAAATAACCGCACAATGACACGTCATAGTCGTATGATAATAAATAATATTTTACGGTATCGAGAAAAAAAACGATATCACCAATTTTATTTCGAATTCCAGTAGACACGTAGACAAAATTCATATGAATAATAGTGTTGTCGAAAACCATTTGTTAGAATCGTACAGAACTTATTAAAAAAGCATCGCGTTTACCAACAACGAATTCTGTATCGGAATTGTGTGTGGCATTTAAGCTATGCGCGAAGACTGTCGTCGGAGATTAACGATATAATATTATTTCAATAATTTATCCGAAATCGACCGATTCGAAACTTATATGAACTTGTAAACGAGTGAGGCGGTAAGAAGAGTTAGTAGTCGAAGTTTTCGTATCTTTTTATTTCACTTTATTTCATCGTAATTAACCGTTACAAAATCGTATGATGTTGTTATTGAAATTGCCGCTTTGTCGGTAGTATTAGACGTTAACTAGTGTACGATTTTAAACGAGTGTATTTTCTAAAACAACTGCGACTACATCAAAAGCGACGGGGAACACGCTTGCAGTTTTCAAAGTAATATAGTAATATGGGTGTATTTTATACGTACGGAACGTATATCGAGAGAAAAAACCATAACTTCGTCGCAATTTTCCCGCCTACGCGTCATCAGACCTCTCCTCAAATCAAGCATCAACCTGTCCAACCGTTTACTTTTATACAAAAGTCTCCTCCAACCAATACGGTCATACGGAATCGCCCTATGGGGCACTGCTAAACCCTCAAACCTCCGGACAATCCAAGCTTTCCAATCGATATGTCTTCGCATGGTCGCCAAAGCTCATTGGTATGTCACTAATGCCGCTTTCCATCAAGATCTCAAAGTACAATCTATCAACCAAACAGCAATTACATTCTACTCTAGACTTCACCTCAAAATGCAAAGCCACCCAAATAAATTAATATCCAGCCTCCACTCAAAACATCTACCCGGCAACCCTACCCGCCGACTCAACAGAAATTGGTCCAGAGACCTTTAACCTAAATACTATTATATCTTTATTATTATATTATTATATTATTATTATCTACGACTCATTATAAGGTAGCTCAACTGTGAGCTTCCCTTTCCTACCCCATCATTGTCATCCCTCCCGCCAATTTACTTATTGTACATAATGTATAGATTGTAAATATTCAATAAACGCTATTTAATAATAAAAAAAAAAACTTCGTCGCCATTTTATTTTCGGCACTAGAATATGAAAATTAAATACGTTCAATTTTGCCGCCACGTGTTTAGCAGGGGGGGGGAGAGGGGAAATGTGTATTTAGGCGTATGCAATTATTATTAATTATTGTTTGAAATAAATTTTAAAAAAACACGTCCCGACGGTAAAAACTTAAGTGTACTTTACGATACGCCGCCGCCCGCCCGTTAACGAACATAATTTTCGCGTCGGCCGTCGTGTTACTCAGATATTAGTTAATAATTCAGTTCGTAATGAAAGGGGGGCAAACAAAATGTGTTCAACAAGTATGACGCGGAGCGCAAATTCTAGCGCTGCGAACGCTGCCGAACGAAATTCGGCATGAATTTAAATAGTTTCCAAAACTATTTTTAACTACGAGATTAAATTTAATTAGTTTCAAAGTGGCCCGGCGGACCGACCGTGTATTGTGTTTTAATTGGAATACGTTCGCTCGAGGAAAAACGCGCAGGTTCGTCGATAAACGAAAACGTATACCTAATATTATATAATACGATATTCAATAATATAGACGTGAAGTACGTATGCGCTCGTATATATAATGTATGTTAAGCTGACGTTTTTGGGAAATTCTCGACAGCGACTTGAAAAGTATTTTATTTCCGCATTATTATACACTCCCCGTCTGTTCCGCGAAGCGCGCGCAAGACTTGGTTATTTAACGTCTTAAAAGCTTTTTTGATTTCCGACGAACGGCGAACGAGAAAACACGAAACGCGCATTGTCTTTTTGTTTTCTACGGCGCGGCGCGGCGTTCAATCGCGGCCTACGGAACGGGGACTCTGTCGTATACATCACGCGAAACTCGGTCAAATACCGGCGCGGCGTCGTCGACGATCGGTCGCAAGTGTTTTTTGCCGTTGAAACATTTAAATTCGCAATCGTAAACGGCCGAAGAGCGTTTCCGACGAACTCGCGACTTCAAAACACGCGGGAAAATCATTCCTCCGACGATTTCGACGCGCAAAATGTGTACCTATTGTATCCTTTTGATCCGACGCAACTAAACGCGATACGATTGGTCGTGTCGTTTTCGAGTTTCCAAGCGGGGTTGTCGAGTATTTTGCGTAAAAAAGAGACCGCTCCTGACCAAACCGTTGGGTCTAGAGACTTGAAATTGTCTATAGAGGTTCCTTGAGCGACGTAGGCGCGCACTAAGAAGGGATTTTTCAAAATTCCACCCCTAAGGGGGGTTAAAAGGGGTGAAAGGGGTAGGTTAGGTTAAAAAATCACCTAGCCGGAACCGCTGAAGCTATAAGTATGACATTTGAACGGTAGTTTTGTTTCGTGGTATAGACGCCCACTAAGAAAGGATTTTTCAAATATATATGTATATGTTATCAACGAATCTAATAGTGCTATAACAATTAACGCACAATTAAATTGTGAATTCCACGTAATATTAGCACTATCAATACAATATTAAATTAAACACCAACACACGGCTTATACGAACATGCCAAAAAAGAAACTAATACACGGGCAACGCCGCCGCGCACAGTGGTCTGAAATCCAGTTTTAGGCGGAAAAAAGTTCATTTTTAAATTTGATTGAAATAAATATTGTTTTGTATTAATCCAATATATATAATATCATATGTATCTAAAATGATATTAGGCTCGTTAGACTGCTCAGGCGATAAGAAAAGTAGATAATGTTTTCATGTAATTGTTACTTTAGCATTTATTTTCATTCGAGTTTTGTGAAATATATAATAAGTATTTTACATATTCTACTGTATAATATCCCAAAATTTGGTTTGCGTCCATTTGCGTCTGTATTTTCAAAATTTATTTTTTTTTGTAGCCTGTTCCAGCAGTAACGTCGATACAGACGATATCGACATTAGCGAAAATTTAAATTGCAATAATTCATATTCTCGTTTTTATACTTATGATGATTTATATCAACTATTAAGAAATAGAGGTCCATTAAATCCTCACTCTGCAAAATCAAGAAAATACTTACTCGACATTTTGAAGGCTAGATACGAAATATTGAAGAATGGAATTCATATTATACAAAATTAGTTGAGCAATTAATTTTGAAGTTTACTTTGGTTTTACAAAGATTTTGGACGAAAATCTCACGGAACCATATAAGATTTATTCAAGCTAATAGTGAGTGGCTTAAATGTGAACTTAAACTACCTACACAAGAACAAAACAAAACTATAGGAAGACCAGTCTATAGCGAGCCGTGTCGGGACAGCTATAGTATAGTATAAACGCGTAAAAATATATTATAAAGTCCGTGATTTGTCGGTCGACGGTTTGAAACTGTTGGTTGAACAATATTAATGGGTGTATAGACGGGTAAATTATTATGAACTCGAGACGAATTCGAATTCAATTTAAAAACACGAGGCTAAAAGCTGAAAACTATCGCGCGGAAAGCGCGTTGTGTGCAACGGACTTCGGTGTAGGATATTATAGATTGAAATCGATCCGTGGGTAATATTCTGTAAGCGCGCGGAACGACGACGACGGCGGAGAGTTGAGGAGGCGATCGAAAAAATATCCAGACCGAAAAAAAAATAAATATCGTTGCGTGGACTAGGAGTTCCCGAGGTAAATTACGCTCTAGGTAAACAAACAGTTTACATTATCCCGACCCTCTTCGCGTATCTACGTATCGAAAGGTACGTACATATATATATTATATTTATCGAGTATTATTTTCCCCGGGTTTCGTCTTTTCTCTCTATCGGTTTTTATGGAAATATCGGCAACATCGTTATATAAGGACGGTGGCTTGTCCATCAATCAACGGCAGACTCGAGATTTATGACAGTAAAATAGTTTCTCGTAGGACGTATAATGAAAATACGCAACACGATTCAATAGCGCACAGGTGTTTGAGTACCTATGGTTTTTTTTTCCGTTTATTTTTTTATTATTCGACAACAGGCGATAAGAATTCGATCGACGGTCAACGTTTTATTAAGGTAGGTACACACGTAGAGGAAATCATCAAGGTTTGGACTGCGCAGCCCAGTCCTCGAGGATTTCCTTCGCGTGTGTAGGATCGGCCTTAAGGCCTATGTCAGCCTGCGCAGTTCAAAGTTGTTCGTGTGGTGGCACACTTGTGGTCTGCCTTGAGGATTAGTGCGATATCATTATTATTTATTATTATTTTGTTATTATTCATATTGTTATCACTTATTATTTGTTTTTTTTATTTTGCTAAAAGCATAATATTATAAAAGTACTTTTGTTTGAAATTACTTAATTTCAAAGAACATTGAAAATGAGCCGCGCATTCACGGAAGAGTTTATAAAGTTATACGAAAGCGAGCCTTGTCTTTGGAATGTTGAATCAAAAGAATATCATGACAGGAATAAAAAAGATACGGCATATGGGAAAATGGTTAAAAAACAACGAGAAATCGAATCAAACGCCACAAAAGACACCGTAATAAAAAGAATTAACAACCTCAGAAGCGCTTACCGAAAAGAGAACGAAAAAATAAAACAATCCATTAAGTCTGGTGCGTCGGCTGACACTGGTATACAAACCAAAATTGTGGTACTTTTCATTGTTGAGGTAACAAAGTCAAATTTTTTCAAAAGTATTTTTTACAAAACTGACTAAGCCGCAATAATATCGTCTGATTTTTCCATGACGAATAAACGTAAACAATTATACGTCACAATTTACGAATAAACGTATACAATATACGAATAAATACTAAACTGTTGTAGGGTGAGTAGTACGATGACTGAAAAATAAAATCCTCGAGTATTTGGACTTGAGGATTTCCTCTACTTGTGTACCTACCTTTATCCGCGTTTCGCGGTTATCTCGTAGTACCTACGTAATACGTTTATTATTATTATTACGGTTTAACGATGTTATCTTTTCGAGGAAATTCTCAATGATACCGACCACCCGGACGAACAAAAGCGATTAGACGCGGCGCAGGTACCACCGTCGTGGTGCAGAGGCGCGCAGAGACGCGGTGAAAATCTCTCCTCGATTTGTTTTTATTATAGTCTCTATCTATACGCTTTTACGATTCTTTTTTCGAAACGACAATGCAAACGGGGGGGGGGGGGGGGGGGTAACGAAAGACGTTATTTTTAATTAACGTCTTTGTTTACGGTTTCGTATCAATTGTCCGCGGCTATTAAATCCCAATTCGGCGGTACACGTGATCTGAAACGTTTGTACTTTTGTACGAACAAAACGGACATGAAATTATTATTAGAAAAAAAAAAAGAACTCTGCGCCGAACGATGATTTCAATTGTGTCCGTATCGAGCGTATTCGTTTTGTCGCGCTCGAGTGATGTTATGAATTCCGAAACGCCATGTTTTTAAGCAGATTAATTCGGTTAGATTTCCTAGAACTTTCGACACAATCAGTACTTCCGGAATTATTTACATTTAAAATGGCGTATGAAAAGCGTGAAACAGTTGGAAGGCGAATTTTCATTAACGCTGTCGCTGATAATCGGTGGGGTTTCCCCGATCGCGTCCCGAAACGATACCCGAATACAATTTATTTTTTGCGAGCGTCCCTAAAAAAACATAATATGCAAAGCGTTTAAAAATACCACCGAAACGTAAACGGCCTCGTATTCGCGTCGAAAATATGACCAACTGCAACGCCGCGCCGTTTAATTCTAAACTATATATTTCTATAATTTATTTTACACATACTATTTCAGACTTATCCGAAAATTGTTTACATAATTTTCCATTAATATTTATGAATACGTTTTAGCGAGACGCAAATGTTTTCTTTTTTTTTGAATGACATAAAATCGTCGCACGAAAGTTTACTATTTTTTTAAATATATAAAATCCTAATACCACTCTTTCTCAAAAACTACACAACGTACGAAGTTGAAATTTTCGGAACAGTGATTTGTCCAACGCTCTAGGCGCGCAATGCGAAAGGACTTTTAAAAATACAACCCCTAAGGAGGGGGTTAACCCGTCATTGGTCGCGTTATTTTTTTGTACTCCTTTGGTCGCGTGGTGAGAGATTCTCTCACTTTTTAAAAATATGTTTTAAACTACCAAAATAGATTTATTTTGTAATTTATATTGATAATTCTATAATGAGCACTTATTGACTATGTTTATATTTATTTTTACACAAAAAAAAGGGGGAAAAACACAAAACTCGGGGGAAAAAAGTTTCCAAGAGTGAATTATAGTTTTGGCATTTTTTGCTACCGATTTTACGCCAGGAAGGTGTATTACAATATTTCTTTGTAGAGTTCTAACGTTACGAGGAGGAGGGTCAGTATACCACTTGATAATAATATTATCTTTACCTTTATTATATTCACGAACATCATGTTTCTATTAGAATCGTCAGAACAAGACATTTCGGCATCAGACGGATACCGACAATAGATAATCAATACAAATTTCGGTTAATGCCCATCTATATTTAGATTATATTATGTATCTGATAACGTATTATATAAGTACAAGGCAATAAACCGATATTAACCCGTCATGACTCGCGCGTATAATTTGAACGCGCCGTTAAGGTACGGCCGGCCGCAACGACCAGACGCAACGATTGCGTAATTGACTGCTCTATAAATAAATGCCTTATCGCGGTTTCCAATGTGCGATCGATGTGCGCGTGTCAACAATAGTCGTTGCGTTCAACACTTCATCGTACTGCACTTGAAGCAGTGTATTGCGTGCGCCGCACTGCGATTTTATTCTGAACGAATTTGTTAAATATTTTTATAAACGAATTTGTTCAATCGAAAAATGTCGAAAACGACGAAAACTCTATTCACTATAGCTGACGATGAACTGTTAGTTGAAGAAGTGAGTAAAAACCGTGTGTTGTATGACAGTTAGTCTTCTTCCTCCTCTTCTAATAAATTTATAATTATATTATTATTATTTATAATAAATTGTTCCATTTTTCGTGATCTGTGACGACAAATTTAAAAAAATACGTGTGTGCACATTGAAATATCGAGCTAAACTAAACTGAAAACAAATGCCAGCCGCAGCATTCAGTCGTATTGTAGGAAACCAATAAACACGCAACGATCAATCGTTGCGTCTGGTCGTTGCGGCCGGCCGCAGCGACTAGTCGCAGCTTGGAAACCGTACCTTTACGCTATGTCCTACGTGAACGCGGCGAACGCGAATTTGCGGCTGACGCGAGCGAATTCGCGTTTGCCGCATTCGCCGCTCGCAATCGTGTCCTACGTATTTGCGGCGAACGCAAACGGCGAACGCGTCTTATCTTATCTTAATCGCTTAAACGCGCGACCAAAAACAAAACGATTTGATTTTCAAACCGTGCGGCGAACGCGAGCGAATGAATTCGCTCGCGTCGCCCGCGTTTATCGCGTACGTTGGACAATCCAATCTATTTTTATATGTTTGATAATTTTTTTCGCCGCGTCGCCCGCACCGCAACGCGTTTGCCGCGTTCACGTAGGACATAGCGTTACTCGCGCGTAGAGAGATTCGCTCACCTTGTATATTTTATCATAAATGTAATATTTTAAGAACAAATAATAATTAATAAATCATAAAATAAACTAATTTCGAATGTTTTTTATAAATATATTGAAAAAAATGAAAATAATTATATGAAAAATTATTAGAAAAATGTAATTTTATGAACTCAATATATTTCCTCGATATTTCGTTCTCCAGTTATTGTATTGTCATCATTTTCACTATCATCAGTCATCACTACACGTATCATCATTTAGTGATTCTATATCTTTATTTAACCACGAAATAATTGCCTCGTTCATACTTTTGAAAAATAGAATAAACGGCGAAAAAAAAGTTAAATATTGAATAAAAAATAACAACAAGTAAAAACGAAAATATAAACGCGAAATTCAAACGCTATTACTCGCGCGTAGAGCGATTAATCGCTCACAAAACACGACTATAGCTGATTTCGATTAAGAACGATTAAGTACCCCTCAAATGATAAATCTATTTTTAAATATTTCGTCATAAGGTACTATGAATTTGGGAAAAATATAACGACAAACAAGCCAGTGGTTACCAACTTAAAAACAATGTGAGGGAAATTCTCACACGCGAGCAATGACGGGTTAAAGGACAGTGGTGATCAAAATAATATCTCGGTGAGAGAATATTTTCTAAAGGGGTAAAAACGGTTATAGATTTATGTTACGTGATTACACGGAACGTTAACGATCGTCCCGAGTTCGCGGGACGACAAACTATAATAACGACGGCCCGGACGATACGGGACACGCGCGCGATAATAATCACATGTATATATATATATATATAGATACGTATGTAAGTACTCACGGGACGTCCGCCGTCTTTTCTTTCTCGGCCAGATTTCACGTTTGATCTACGCCGTCGTTTTCGAGCGCTTCGTCCGCTTACGATAAAAAACGTCCGCCATATCGAAATGTTCGCGCGCACTGACGATCGCGAGTCGACCAACGACGACGACGACGACGAGAGACTAAACGCGGCCTACGGTAGCCGAAAAAAGTTTCGTCGAGTATCGGCCCGAGTATAAGTACGCACCACGACGATTTTATTTCCGCCATCTTGATGACCATCGATCGGCGACGATCGATCGAAAGCGAAATGTTCGCGCGCACTGACGATCGCGGGTCGACTAACGACAACGGCGACGAATTCGCGGAGAAAACACGACGACGACGAGAGACTAAACGACCTACGGTGGCCGAAGAAAAATAATCGCAGCCATTGATCGCGGTTCCAGTTTCGTCGAGTATCGGCTCGAGTACGCACCACGACGATTTTATTTCCGCCATCTTGATGACCATCGATCGGCGACGATCGATCGAAAGCGAAATGTTCGCGCGCACTGACGATCGCGGGTCGACTAACGACGACGGCGACGAATTCGCGGAGAAAACACGGCGCCATTACGCGACGACGACGAGAGACTAAACGGCCTACGGTGGCCGAAGAAAAATAATCGCAGCCATTGACCGTAGTAAGTACGCACAACGACGAAACGATTACGCGACGAACTATCGAATATCGATAAATCGACCGTTAGAGCCGCGCGATAATAATTAAGACGAGTTTGCAGCGCCACCTGTGGTTAAAATCGCGGTTATATTCGCGCGACCGCGGTCGTAGATAACATAATATTTCCCGCCAATTATTGAATTATCGTCGTTCACGCGTTGTTTTTATGATATCTACAGCCGCGGTCTCTATAAAAGACACCGCACGGACGTTCCGGGTGGTCTACGCGCGCAATTGTTGTGTAATCATTGATAATATGGATATCGTATAATCAGTAATCACGATACATATAAATTAACAACACCAAACTCGTATTTCGTTACGATTACGAATTTTTAACTATTCTGTTTTAATTTTCGTTTATTTTTACCACTCTAAACAGTGCATTTTTTAAACTAGTAAACTAGGCGACACAAATGTCGCCCAGTGGTCATACTCTGTCGCCAAGTTGATAGATTTTTTTTAATGTGGGCGACACAATTTTCAAAAGAATTTGAACTTTGAAACAAAAGACCTTGAACTATTTCTATCACATTATATTTGACTTTATACTTTAAAAAAATATGTTTTGATGTCGCCCAGTGAAAATTTATTAAAAAATGCACTGACTTTAAATACTCGTTGTTCGAGACGAGCAAAATCTACAGTGTTGTTAACTATAGTGGGACTTGTAAAAACACAAAAAACCGTTAGGTTTTATAATTTTCCAAACGAGCCTTACCAGAGTGAATTAAAGAAACGATGGATTTACGCAGTCGAGCGTTCAGAGTAAGTCAAATAAACGCGCATAATGTATTTAATAAGTGTTCAAATGATTAACTCTATAAATCTGGTTTTAGCAACGATGGTCAATCGTGGTACCCTAAACATCATTCTGTCATACGCAGTGAACACTTTGTCGGCGATCAACGCTCAAATGACTCTCGATAGTCCTCCATACGTACCGGCAAAATGAAACAAGTCGATATTGAACAGCAAAGTGATAGGTATTCAAAATTAAAAATTATGACTTGAGATGTCAAGTCTTAAGAAATAGAAATAATTGTAGATTCGCTTCGGTGTTGAAACTCATGCTCTAATGTTTCTAATGTGGAAATTCAAGTTATTTTTTTTTATTTTAACGACACAAATCCATTTAAATTTTAATAAATTTGAATAATAATGTGTTGCCACTCTGGCAAAAAATATATCATTATCTCATAATATTTCCAACAACTGTTCTAATATTAAAGACATAGCTTGTGGTCCAGATGCATCTTGTTTAAATATGGACTCTTTGTTTGTAGTTTATCGTTCCGTAACAAACGAGTGACAATTAAAAGATTTAACCGGTACACTACAGTCAAAGTTTTTAACTTGCCACGACATTCATTTATGTCTGATTCTTGTTACAGTACTGCGAGTGAAGAGAATAAGATTAATTATTTTTCTCATCAAAATTAAATTGGCTTTATCATATTCAGCTATCGGTGTGTGCTGTTTAATGTTAATCGTACAACTGTGTCGAGAAAATTGTATTCGGTTCTAAATTCTTTAGTTAGTATAACCGAAAACTTTATATATCTTTTGGCTCAACAAAAAAAAAAAACAATTTTAGATACTTTACCAAGAGCATTTAAGAAAAATTATCCCGACTGCCGTTGCATTATTGATTGCACAGAAATAAAAACTGAGCAACCGAGTGCAGTCGAGCTAAAAGAAGAGTTGTATTCCAAATATGAAAATGTAATACACTGTAAAAAAAAAAAAAATTCTAATAACGATTACTTCTATTGGTTTAATTTGATTGTTATCAAAATGTTATGGGAGTAAAACAAGTGACACGTTTATTAGAGAAATTATTGTGGTTTTTTTTTTTTTTATCGAAACTGGAAAATGGCGATGAAGTTTTGGCAGACAAAGGTTTTCATGGTATTAAAAGGTCTCGTGTGAAAATAAAAATAGTATTTTAGTAATGTCTTCTTTTCTTCATAATGGGAGATTTAGTGAGAATGAAGTAATTGAAACATACGATATCGCTAGTGTGAGAATTCACATTGATGGAGTTTTTGCCAAATTAAAAACTTTGACAATTTTAATTAATATAACCATATATATTTGTTACCTCGTGTTGATGATATCATGCACATAGATGTTGCTTGTTAATTAATTTACAAAACCCAATAATTAAAGATTAACAATGTAACATTTATTTTAAAATCATATTATTTTGTATAGCAAATTCGTGCAGTAAAGTCTACAGAGAACTATTACAATGTATATTTTATAATTATAATTATTTAAAATTAATAATTATATAGCGAAACAAGTGTATATCTTATTTACCCAATATTAATAGAAAAACGGGTACATTTTTTAGAATCACTGGTTTTATAAATCAACGACAAATTTAATAAAATCTCTATTTAAGCAAAAGTCTCGGTGAAAAAAAGTTAAAATAAAAATATAAAAATACAACACACTTCTCAATAATTGTAATCACTAGTGGGTCTATCTTATTGTACACCGGTAAATCACGATGACTCATACCAGTGCAATACATTACAATTTGGCACCGAGTATAATGTCGATGCGTTGTTTTTAAAAAAATTGTTTTATTCTTATATTCTCTAAGTAAGGCAGATTACATTTTTTTTTATTGTTTTAGATCAAATATAGGTTTATTTTGGCAAGCAATTGGACATTTAACTTTTACACTTTTTTTCAGGAACTTTGTTTTCAATAATAAGATACTTGCACAAAGCCTTGGTGAACGAACAATTAATAAATTACTCTAGACTCTCAAATAATTATATTCCTAAACATTTTACTATACAATGTGCGATTGCTCCACTTATTACCATAAGACACATTCATTTTTCCCTGACAACCCATTTGCTTTTCTATTAGCTAACCTTTCTTGATTTTCAACCGATACATTTTTGCAAGTTTTTATCTTGTGCGCTTTAACGCTAGCCGAAATTCTATTCTTTCCACTTGTTACTACTCTCAGACTGCATTTTTATAAAATTCATTCGGATTTAAGTCTAAAGGAAAGCAAGAACTTATCATTGATTGGTAAGGCAATATAGCATATGCATTTTGTTTGGTAAGAATAAAGTTTAAAAAAAATCTGTGTCTACTGACTTTTCCACCTCGTTTAACAAATCTAATAAACATCTCTGGCACTCAGTATCAACCTCACTTTGTATTTCTTTTTCAATCATTCTACTGAGAATTTATATTTATTTATTACAAGGAATTTCTAAGATATTATATTCATTTACAAGTGACTTACGACCAACAGTTTTGTCAGTAGTAATGCCTTCAGATTTAGAATTATTTAGTTGCTTTCTAGGGAATAGATTTTCAATAGTTTTGCCTTTTTTATGTTTAGTTTCTCCTGATTTTGAAGGCTTTCCCCATTCACGTTCTAAATTTGTTTTTGAATAAACAAGTGCAGTACAATGTGCTTACACTTATTCCCAGCTCCAGCAGGGCATTCACAAAAACAACGAGTCACATTCCGAAAAGGGATTTATCTATAAATACAATTTCACAATCTATTAGAACAGTTAGTTTATTTCGTTTGATTTATTTCACCTACTTCAAAATGTAACTTTATGAGGCGAAAGAGTGACTGATGTTTGCCCGACAACAACCGTTGATGGTATACCATATCCATTCGGCTGCTGTACTTCAGATACAGTGTCCACTTTCAAACAACTTGACGCCTTTATTATTTCTAAACTCACAGTTATATTATATTATAAAACGGTTCTAAAGCCACAGTTGAGGATGATAATATCCGGTCGAATAATAATTATGAATCTGAAATCTATAATAAAATTTGTGAGTGATTTAGGTGATAATATGTTCAGGTAAGTAGGTAGAGGTACTCGATGAGTTTATAGCAGTAAACGGTAGGAAAAACAAACTCAACAAACTGAATTATTAAAATGTAAATCGGTAAATCACCAAACCACTCGTTATAGACACGTTTCATAGAGAATAGTGATAACGAAAAACAATAACAAAATATTGAATGAAAGCTCTTGATAAAATAAACGATCAAGATTAAATTATCGTATAAAAGTTTCGCGCGTTCACCACTACGGCGCGCTGTTTTCCGGCGGCTACAAGCCGGTGCCGCATTATCGCATAACGTAATTTATATGGAAATAATTTGGTGAATTTCTCATTACGACGTGTTCGAGCGAGATAAAAATATTACGCGCCAACTCAACAATCTAGAGACGCGCGGCCGACGCGGCGCGATTTAATTTTAGCCGCGCAGGTACTACTTTACTTGTTTTTAAATATAACCGATTCCTATGACCGCGGCCGCCGCGCGTGGCGGTCGCGCGCGTCTAGCGCCTCGCGGCGACGACCGCTTCGAGGGCAGTCAAATCGCACGAGCCGCGCGGCTATTCATATTTTCAAAGTTCGACATTTCGTTAACACTGTGTGACACAAAATGTCTTCAAAAGTGTCAATGACAATAGAAGAAGACATACTATTGGCTGAATCTGTAAGAGAACATCCGTGTTTGTATGACTTAAAAAATGCCAATTACAAGGATCAACAAATAAGGGACAATGTATGGAAGCTTATATCAAATAACCTCAAATAAAAAATTTGTATTACCTAGGTATAGGTATTATGTTACATTACCTCAACGTGACTGCTAGTTTTTCAGCAGCAGATATTGGTTTTCTAATTTTGATGCTTGGGTTGGTTTTTATGTCTTCCTCAACTAGGTTCAATACATAATTAAATTGATCCCGACTTAATCTAAAAAATTCCCTGAATTTGGTTTCGTCTCGCCATAAATGTTTTTCAATCAGGACACTGAAAAATCCCTCAGCTTCCCTGGCTAAGCAAATTTCATGCACTTCATTTTTATTTTTTGATACAACGTATTTTATGATAGCTTGTTCTTCTTCTATTTGTTGTAAAAGAAGTAGTTTTAAGATCAATTTTTGTTTTTTCGTTAAGGACATGGTTAAACTAGTAAAATGGTAATATTTTAAAACACGTTTTTATGAGTATACAAGTACAACCGTTTCAAATAGAGGACTTGACACAACTACGTGTACGTGCGTAATTCTAGTCCCGTAGTGTTCTAGCCGCGCGTCTCCTGACGCGTACATACGAATTAATATTAGATCGCGCGGCTAAATAAATGACCGCGCGGCCAAAATTCAAATCGCGCCGCATCAGCCGCGCGTCTCTAGACGCGTGCATAGGAATCGCACCTTAAAAACGCGAAATCGCTGGCACGCGTTACATTGTTTGCGTTTCACACGGCGGCCGATTTCAAAAGCGTCCGCCGCCGCCGCCGCGCCGCTATTATCAACACCCAGACCAAGGGGTACAAACGTTTTTTTTTTTGTTCCGATTTTTTTGAAATTAAGTATACATACTTTTTATCACAAATTAACATTGTCTATAAACTTTAATTTGTAAAATTCAACTCTTAAGGGGGTTTAATAGTGGTAAAAAGGGTGAAACTAGAAAAATTCGCCGGAACCGCTGGAGCTTTCAGTATCAAATTAGGCCAGCAGTATACCTAGGGTTCTCGTTTTTACGTTAAAGTTAGTTAGTTTATAACACACACGCACACACACCGACGTCGGTCGGTCGGTGAAAATAAATTTGTACGTTTAAATTGTATATCTATAATATATTCATATTGTGTGTTTGTATAATAAACTATTAAATAATAAAAATGCAGTCAGCTGATAACGGGAAAATGTCAATTATTATTATTATTTGGGCCATGGACATTTTTTATACTTAAAAACCCGACAAAGACGGGTAGATTCAGCTAGTAGTATAAAATATAATCGTATAATATTGTTATTCGAATACTTTACAAGACCGTAAAATAATGTAATAATATTTCGCGATATTTTACCGACTCGGACGTTGTTTTCGCGTGTAAACTAATAAACCAATAACTCGTGGTTTTACGCCAAAACCGGCCGGCGGCGGCGTAGGGACGGAAATCCGACGAGATGGCCGTTTTACGTGCCAGCAAATGAAATCGTCGGACGGTCTGCGTGGTGTTTGTGTTTGCCCGACATTAAAACGGACCTATATAAGCCTCCTGCTCGCGGTCGCCCATAACCGTTATTGGCTCGTGAACCGCCGCGCCGGTGTCGATAAACAATTTTTTCTCCCGTCGCGCGTCGTCGTAAAATCACGCGACGCCGACGGACGATCGCGCGCGCGAACGACAGTAAATAGTGACGCACCGTAACGACTCGACGGCGTGACGCGAACGTGACCGAGTTTATCGCAACGGCGATGGCAATAATATTATTATTACCGTCGTTAACGGCTGTTATATTGCCCCGCGGCGGCGCACTCGTATAATATTATATTTTTCGTCGTGCCCCGGCGATCGTTAATGAAACCCGGATCGGCAGATTAGATTTATATTACTAATATCGTCGTTTGCGCTAACTTTTCGGCGTAAAATACCGACGGCTGTCGGATGTCCGATGGCCAATAATTAATTAATACGTCGCAATATCAACCCGCGTCGATGATCGCGGAAACCGTCGAGAACGAAACGCGAAAATGTATATTTCAATTGCAGATATACCCGTTTAAAACTTAATTAAAAATTAAGAATAAATATAAGCACCCTACTATGTATCTAACGACACCCTACACAAAGATCTAGCCATTCCAACAGTCCAAAACGTCGCAAAAACTTTCTACAAACGCACACACTCCAAGTTCCACTGCCATCGTAATCCCTTGATCTCAGAGCTATCTACCAACGCTATTCCTGGTGACCCCAGAAGGCGTCTAAAACGTACCTGGTGTCGTGACCTTCTAATCTAAAATTGTTATACCTCTACCTCCCTTCAATTTTGTAATCCCACCCTCTCTTACTAGCAAATTAAAATCCTAGCCTAAAATCCTAACCTTAAGTGCCTCCAACGGGAGGCCTCTTATCTCCAGCCACTCAAGCCATACCACCTCCATCACATGCGCTTATTATAAAAAAAAATTTATAGATTGTGTATGCTAAAAATAAAGGAAAAAAAAAAAAAAAAAAAGAATAAATATAATTTTTCACCAACATATTATATCCCCCTCGTGAAGGCAACTTAATTGTATTTATTTAATTTACTTAATTTCAATAATTATCGTCGAACGCGAAAATGTATATTTTATCGTATTTTTATAAACTGACTAATAAAAAATTTAAAAATACCTATAGACGAAACACTGATCATAAATGTAGTGTTTTTGTGAATTGAAAAGTTATCGATTGTTGTTTTAGTAGTAATTTATTAGTTTTCGATCGATCTATATTATGCTGGAACTCGGAGAAAAATTGCATCGAATTCAAATTGTCTTTATTCGTCGGATAAATTTAAGTGCTGAGAGAAATTTTATTTAAAAATCGATAATATTTTATAAATTAAAAGCACAATGACCGAAAAAATAAACTCAAAATTAAGGTAAACATTTTCGAATCGCACGCGTTTACAGCATTTATTAATGATTTACTTACTTAAACAATATGTAATAGATATAAGACTTTAAAACACGAAACGTTGTCATACAGAGCGAATCGCATAGGAGTTGTTAGATTTAAAATAAAAAAAATAACGGGACGTACCTAAATCGACTACTGAAAAATATCAAAAATAGAACAAATCATAATAGCTGTATTATGGTGTGTGTGTGTGTGTGTGTATACGACTATAAATTATCATATAAATTCTATTGGCGAAGGACGACTAAATTCAAACTATAGTGGAGAAATGTTTATTTATAATGAGTATATCGTACGGTTTGTTAAACATGATTTACGAATCTAGTAAAACGCGACGCATAAAAAGCATTCCGCTTTCTACTAGTCGCGTCATTTTTAGAAATATTTCTACGAGGACACGCGAACAGTTTTCACCGTCACGCATTCGACGTCCGTAACAAATAAAATAATACGACTTTTGGGTAAAAATAAAACGGCGCTCGACGCGCGTAAAACCGGAACGGGGGGGTTTTTCGTTTTCGTTTCACATCACTGTCGCGGGTACCTACTCGTGGCGCGTCAATCGAAATAAAATTGTCGAAACAAAAAGCCGAACGATAAGTTTTACGCGTTATGAAATCGAACCTACGTACGAAGAATCGAATGCACGCGGATTCGCGTAAAAACAGATTCGAGCCTACAGAGAGAGAGAGCGAGAATAAAAAATAATAATGGGACATTATCCCCCCCCCCCTACAGCCCAGACCTTGCCCCATCAGACTATCACTTGTTCACCAACCTAAAGAAGCATTTGGGAGGGAAAAGGCTGAATTCAGACGAAGAAGTGAAGACTGAAGTGATGGAGTACTTGGAAAAAGAGGTGGACGGAGGGTTCTACAAAAGCTTCCAGATCGACTTAAAAAATGTCTCGATATGAACGGCGATTATGTCGAAAAATAGTTTATGAGTAGTATAATATGACCAGGTAAACATTTTTTTAATAAAGCACTTTTTCGATTTTTTATATTAACGGAGACCTTACTTTTGGGACCACCCTCGTAAATCGTTATCGAGCAATTGTCGTCTTTAAGTATGAAAAAACATTTTCATCTTCATTCTCTCTTCATTGCTCTCTCCCCCTTGACCACCAGCAAATACCGTTTGTTTATTTGCGGGCCGCACTTGGTTTGACAACCGCGTCCTAAACACGTCGACGACGTCGCGGTATTATTGAGATGGAATCGAATTCACTCGGTCGATTTTCGTATTGTTTTTCCTATCGCCGAAAGCCCGTGCATCCGCCGCGCCGTCGACCGCCTACGACGAGGAACGGCCGTTCTCGCGTCGAGCTCGGAGGAAATTCGTTTGGTGTTTGCGGAGCCGCCACGCGTTGTCGCGTCACGGTCGGGGCTCGAGTAAATATAGTGTGCGCGGACACGGACTAGCCCTTGAGCCGCGGCAACACAGCAGAAACGACTACTGGGTGTGCCGCCGCGACGAGATTACTTGGAAATCAAGTACGACAAACCTTATATAAATACTATTTCGTAGTAAAATATTATATATTTCGTAGCCGCGGTCGGATTCAATCGAAAGAAACTCGTTACGAACGGTCTAACCGGAAAAAACTAGTCGAAAAGTTAAAATCGACTCGACTTTTTTACTTGAACTTTGCGACTCGTTATTAACGCCCGGGGTAAAATAGTAGATTCGGAGAGATAAACAGCTAGAAAAAACAAAAAAACAACAAATATTTTAAAACATATCTACGGACACCCTGTACACGCGGGCAGAGACGGACGGGGCGAGTGGAAAGTCAACGGACCGTGTAGGGGGCGGAATGGCACCGGTGCGACGGCTGTCGCGCGTGCGACCGCGGACGTCGTTTTAACAGCGCCGAATACGAGAAAGGGAAAACGGCTCGCGAAAAGGGATTTTCACCGAAAGAAACACATTCATCAATTTTAAGGGCTGTCAAGTCGTATTCATTGCGCGCAACAACAACGACGAGAGAGCACGTATACCCCGTTGCCGCCGCGCCACCGCGCGACCGGGTCGATATTCGAATAAAATACAAATACAGAAATATATACGTCGTCGGCAGGAGAAAAAGGAGTAGAAGAAAAACGTCGAAGAAAGAAGAAAAAAACCGAAAATTACTTTTCGACGGAAACGGGTCGACCTAACCCACCTGTGTACGTCCTTCGCATTTGATCGATACGCAGATCGCCGGCGGTAATCAGTGGCGAATACGAGGCGATCCTTATTTCAACGGTTTTCTCCTATCTTATTTGATACTAGTCCGGACAATAGGTCCTGACAAAGATTCACACTGTAAGCACAGACATTCGTTTTTGATCAGTATAGTGCACGAGTGATTAAATCGTAAGACTTGTAATTGCATCGAATGCAACGATGCAATTGCCAAAATATGTTTGATGAATTACTTTTTCGCGGCCGAACGTCATTACTCAGCGTTTCAGACACGCGACATCGCATACGTAATACTACGTTCGATAGCGCGCGAGTTAAACGACGCACAGTGGAGTATTTATTTAAAAAGAGCTGGCCAAAAATATGTTTATGAAGTCGAAATGAGTTTAAAACTCATTATCACAATATTATCACAATATTAGATTATAGTTTTATAATTTTCAACCAACTTTTACGAATAACAATGTTTATTTTTATAACAAATCACACGTTAGTCACTACTAATCTCAAGAGGACAAGTGAACTTTGAAAAATATTCCAATCACTATTATGCTCGTTGCTTTCGAATAAGAAAATTATCATGGTTTTAAGCGATTTTTTTTGTTTTTTACTTTTGGCCAGCTTTTATGTATAAATGGTATGTTAATAAAATAAATGGTGTCGCGAAAACCGTCCAGTTACCATCTTATCTTGTTTTATTTGTCACACGATTCTCACTATAAGATCCATCTCACTATAATCCATTTCTTTTATATAATCCAATCTATTGCTATTATCGTTTTAATGTCACTCGTGCGTTATTCGTATATTTCGTGCTGTTGTCCGTTGTGTTTTCGTTTGTAGTTTCGTGTTCAATTGTTCTGTTTTAAAATGTCCCAAAAACGACAAAGTGAAATAAATTTTTTTTTTAAAAAGTTGAAAACGAGTGACGAAAAACTTTTACTAATTTTAGCAATATTACCAGTTACAACATCGACAAGTGAGCGGTCTTTCTCAACGCTAAAACGCATAAAAACATACTCGAGAACAACAACGGGGGAAAACCGTTTAAACGGGTTAGCTTTGCTTAATATCCATAAACGAATTGATGTAAAACCTGAAGAAGTGTTACACAATATGTTTTCAAAATCTAATCCTAGGAAATTACAATTATCTTTATCGTTATAAATTTTTTACAATATTATTATAATTTAAATAATATAATCTTTAACAAAAAAAAAATAAATATACATTTAAAATTATTGTCTATTTGTATGTATTTGTTAATTACTGAAAAAATTTAAGATTTGCGTTTTGGACTATGGCCCCCCCCCCCTCAAAATTAAATCCTGGATCCGCCACTGCAGGTTCGAGGGTTATTTTTCTATATTTTACGTATTTTGTTAACGACGGGAAACGCGATCGTCGAGGATAATGATAATATACGAGGAGAGTAAGAAACTGGCTCTAATAATATTTCCATTTTATTCGCCGGAGAAGAAACACTCGCGCGGGCGGGCCGCGGTCGGTGTTTACAAAGGACGCGGCCACCGCCGTCACTTGCACGTCTCCGCGAGCAGACGTACTGCGTATATTTATTCGGACGAACGTCTCTCGGAAACACGTCGTCGTCGTCGGTGTAAAAATGTTCGCGTTGTGTACACGCGCGATTGGAAAACGTTCGTTTACGTTGTACATATAACACATTCAAACTCGCCTTAGCGGAAGGGAAAAAAAAAAAAACGATTGAAACGTTTCCCCGCGTTTTTAATGAATATTATTTCACATTTGAAACTGAAATATTATTTGCGCGTGTGCTCGCGCGAGCGAACATTTGTATAAAACGCGCATTCGAGTTTGAATACCGCGCGATATAATCTACTCAAAGAAGAAGCAACGTTTTACATTTTTACCAATATTGTAGAAAACGTTTTTTTTTTCTTTTTTCTTTTCAGGATATTTATACAACATGTACATTTATATATTATTTATAGGTACACGCGGTATTCGCAGAGACACGAAGCTGTATGAATTCATATTGTCAAAGAAAATTCTCTCAAAGAATTTGATATTATTTAGACGGCACTCAATTGTCTCGAAATCGATAGTAGAAAAAACTTTTCGAACGCGCGGAGACACTCGCTATTCGAATTTTTCTCGTTCAATTAATACGCACGTTGCTTTAATATTTAGGAAATAACGAGATTTAAAATATTTTATAATAACTTACGTAGTAAAATCGATAAGATTCGAATAGATTTATCGGTTTTTTCCCCTTCTAAAAAAGTTTAAATTAAAAGACTCGGTTTTCAAAAGCCAGTCGAGATTAGTTTTTAGTCCGAGTGTTTATAACTAACCCGGACGGGGGGGGGGAGGGGGGGTACAATTATATTCATAGTGGCGGGCATGCGGACGAGTCGTCGGTTACACTTCAGACCTTTAAAGTTTAAGTGGACCCTTTGCTCCCACGACGCGCCGTGTTATTCGTAGACATTTGAATACGACGACGACGGTCAGATCGGATCGCGATGGGGAAACGATTTTTGAATAATACGGTCCGTATAAGTTATCCGGTTATTTTTTCTCTCGTATTATGTTTACGTCTCGCGTACGACATAACGTCGTATTAATATATTGATTAGATAAAAAAGTATCTTGATTAAGTGTAACATTATGCATATAATTGCATATTTAACCTCTTTTTCTTTGCATATTTGCATCATATTTGACACTTTTTAAATGCATATAAATCCGGGCTCTAATTATAACAATGTACTCGTACGCGTTATGTAATACAATAAAACTAGTGCATTTTTTATACTTGGAATTTTTTTTTCAACTACGTTGTCAGTTGTCACACACACACACACACACACACACACACACACGTGGTTGAGACCGTTTTAACGATTAATTTAACTATATGCGATTTTGACATGTAAATATTTTTATCGTTATATTAAAAACTTAAAGCTCGAAGGACCGAAGTGTGTTTATTATTATGTCTTATTTTAGTTAAAAAAAAACAATTTTCTAAATAAAATTCGCCAAAACAAACAAAATCTATGAAATACACGACGCAAACAAATTGTCTCGTGTCAAGACATTTGAAATAATATTATATATTATAATTTATAACGCGAGTGACTATATTATATTGTTCTAATTTCGAGTTTAAACCAGACCAAACTCTATAGACACTTTCGAATTGTTTACGATTACGTTGAATTAGTCCTGCTTTTAGTTTCGGGTTCGCTTCTTTTTTTTTTTCGTTTTTTAATCACCGTGTAATCGAAATAAATATTTAGTTTATTTAGTTACGGCGCGCTCGATATTAAAATAATATTTTAATGGTTTTCTGTTTTCCATACATGTATATCTTTCCTCTCGGAAGATTGATTTGGTCAATAAGTACCAAGATCTCGGTTTTCAATTTTGGCGTAATACGTTCTACCTACTACAACACAATCTATTCGCGATTTAATGAGATGCAGAGTACCGTTATATCAAAGGCAATTCGACCGTCTAAATATAGCCGACGACAGATTTATTTTTATAGACGTCGCGTCTAATGAATTTCTTTACTCCGATCAGAATTCTTACTGATGAAAAACCGAATAAAGGGAACGGACGAGAACATTGGCGAGGGCGCTTTATTGATATAAATACAAACAAACGAGATTCGTTCAAACAAAGGCCGCCGAAATCGAATCGTCTGTATTTACAACACATTTACATATTTCCAATTACTACGATACACAAAAGAAAATTGAATATTTATTTTATTTTTTTTCGTATTCCACGGAATCACGTCAATTTACTAGTTATTTATAACGGCCCGCACTATTCGATTGTTTATCTATAATATCAAAAGCTAAGCTGGGTTTTTTTTTTTTTTTATATCGATCGAAGTGACCGGCAGCATAGTGCAGAAAGAATATTTAATTATTGTCGACGAGTTTTCGGCTTTTTAATGAGGTAAAATATGAATTCAATTTTGATTTCACTTTTTATTAATGCGGGCTAATATTTTATCGATTGATGATCAAGACTGTTTATCGACGAAGAACGTTAATAAATATTCGACTTTTATTCGCTAATAATCCGTCACCGTTGTGGAACACCGTCGTGATACTAGTGTTCGCCAATGAACTGGTAATGTAGTAATAGTCATCGGGCAGGACCATTTTTTTTTTATTCATAACATCTCTCCGTTTAGGAACAACACATTGTTCTGTGATAATATTATAATATGATGTTGTCCCGCCTCATTGCGTTACCCGAACGCGACGTCTCGACGACACCACCGAACCGACTATCACGACGGCGGAGAGTCAGTCAACTTGTTCAACAGATTTGGCAGCGATGGAAGCACGAGTACTTGCATCGATTGCAAGTGCGTGAAAAATGGTTCCAGTCCAAGGGGTCCCCTCTATCAATCGGCACCAGGCACGTATTCAGGGGGGGGGGGTCCATGGGGTCTGGACCCCCCCCCCCGAAATTTTTCAGTGATTGCAAATAAATCTTTATCCTTTGTGTTGCGGCGGCAACATAAAATATAGAATAGGTGGGGGGCACGGGGAACAGCTGGTCGCACGCGCACACACAATCATTGTTTTTATTTCTGTAGATATTATTTGTGTGTATGATTATTATTATTATGTGTCCAGTGAGTTATTATGTAACAGTACCTCTTCTATACGTATGTTAATTTTCCCGATAGCACCGCGTTATCGCACGTCGCCGAGTCGGCTCGACAATATTTAACACGGCCGCCGTACTTGGTATAAGACCGTACGTCGTTTCGCAAACACAAAAACGTAAAAATTTCGTAATAAGTACGTCCGTTCGCCGAAAAGTTTTTATTTTATATTATATTATATAGTAGACCAGAAGGGTCGAACTATTCTATTAGCTCAAATAGCTATAACTTAATCTGTGTTTTATTAGCTCAAATAGCGACATTTTTTATTATTACAAGTTTAATACTACAGGGTCCGGCAAAAAACCTCCCGTATTTTTAGACGTTTATATTTAAAGCTATTTATAGATAAAATGGTATTCCGGGTATAGATAGATAGAGGTCTACGTGCCGTTTTTAGTAATCATAATGGCGTGGCACGGTGAGCATCGCGCATTTGTCGTAGAGGAATATATCCGTAATGGTGGTTCTGCGATTACTACTCAGCGAGCATTTCGCATTCGATTTCAACTTGGCCGACATGATCCTGTTCCGGATAGAAAAACAATTCAAGTTTTAAACAAAATTTCCGATACTGGGCAACAGAAAACCCTCAAGAAATTCATCAACGACCACTTCATAGCCCTTATGTGACAGTTTGGTGTGCTGTTGCTGAATTTGGTGTGTTAGGTCCGTATTTTTTCGAAGAAAATGGGCAAAAAGTTACAGTTAATGCGGATCGCTACTGTCACATGATTGAGACCTTCCTCCAACCAAACTTAAATCAGTTTACTAGGAACCACAAAGAAGTCTGGTTCCAACAAGATGGAGCCACAGCACACACTTCACGGCGTTCACTAACCATTTTGAGAGAGATGTTTCCAGGGCATCTTCTTTCTTTACGAGGAGACATTACCTGGCCACCAAGGTCCCCCGATTTATCACCTTGCGATTTTTTTCTTTGGGGACATTTAAAGGCCCAAGTCTACACTCATCGCCCAACATCTTTGGAAGCACTCAGGAAGTGGCAGCCATTACACCACAAATGACTCGACGAGCAATGGAAAACTTCCGGGAAAGGCTTCGTAAATGTATTAATTATAGAGGACAATATTTAACGGATATAATGTTTAAAACTAAGTAATTATTTTATTTTATGTAAAATGGCATAGTATTTAATTTAAAAAATTCAATAAAATTTTTCTGTTAAATTGTTTATTTATTTGTCATTGCCTTTTAGAATATGGGAGATCTTTTTGCCGGACCCTGTAGTTTAATATTTAAATTAAACACAATTAATTTTCATTATTATAAGTTATCTCGTGTGCGCAAATCGTCACCGGTTATTGTGAATTATTATATTATTGTTGTGCTGGTGCCGGTTGCGGAGTCTGTCTTGAGTACTATCCTTTTTTAAAACGGCAAAAGGCCAAAATTTGTATTATTATTATTTTATTATATTTAGGTATAGGTAGCGGCTGGCCAGTCTGCGCACCGAAACTGTGAGTACTCTATTATTGTTACCTTTTTTGTTATTTATTTATTTACTTTTACCTTTAATTTTTACATTTTTCACAACCTCTGTTTTCTATAAAAACTCTAGAAAATTATGAAAAATTCGGTTTTTAATGAAGCCATGGAAAGGAAGCACATTCGAAAATTCGGAACCGCTGAAGCCGAAGCTTATGAGATTTGGTCGTATTTTCGTTTCATACAGGAGAGACACCCGAAGAACGGATAGTTTAAAATTTAACCCTCTAACTTAGCATACATAATAATAATGAAAAATCAACCAACTTATTTGTCAAAATTCAACCCTTAAAAGGGGTAAAAGGTGTTAAAAATGTAAATTGTTATTTTTGTGAAGCCTAGCATACGTCATGTTCTGTAAATCAAATGATGAAAAATCTATTGACTTATTTCTCAAAATTCAACCCCTAAGTGGGTAAAAGGGGTTAAAAACCAAGAACGTTATTTCTCCCTCGAACCGGGAAAAAAATTTCGCGGGCTAGATTTTGAGATGCAACGATCGGCGAGCGCGTGGTAATTTGCATTTTATATAAATAGTTTGTTATGTCATCGAAAAACATCCGACGATATTTACCAAAAGGTAAATTGATTTTGCAATATCATATTATTACACAACACGAAATCGCGTGCGTGCGATGAACAATAGAAGTTTTTTCATTGGACGGTCGCACGACCGATCGGCCGTGACGTATACGAAAACCCGACGATGTTTACCAAAAGGCAACGTCATATATTATTACATAACTTTTACACCGAAATTGCGTGCGTTGCTCTTTAAATCGTAGACGCCGTCGCCACATACTACTTACAATCAGTTGGTTATTTTTTATACTACAAAATTCAATAGAAATATATGTGGCAAAAGAACGTTTACAACGAAAACATTTATAACACCTGTAGCCGAATATTCGGCGATATGGTTACGTCGTCGTCGCTGCCCTTACGCGTAATGACTGTTTATCGATGTAGATAAAACGCAAGCGATGATATTCGATTTTTCCATCGGAATTCCAAACGCAGGTAGAGACGTGACAAAATTACAGACGGTTTTATTGGGCGAGAAGACGGAATGGACTATCGACGACGACGGCCAAGTCTATTCGGAGAACCGAGATTGAGCGAATTGATATGGAAAAGGGAAAAATGATCGTAAAATAAACAACACAACGCGAACGCATTTGTATTCATAAAAAGTTTCCGTGTAACATGTGACGACGGCATTCGAACTGAAAGACCCGGCGGCGCAGTGTACGGCAGTATCGTGAGTACGTACGTCGTTTTTGATTTAAAAACGAAATCAATCCGTGTCGTTTTAATTAATAAAATATAAATAAATAAATAAATATACATTAGGCGCGTGAAAAAGTGTTTTAATACCGTTACCGAGAATCGGAGAACCGAAAACGGATTACCGTTATTGAAAACGATTTGAAATAAATAAATAAAAACCTTCGAATCGTTTTGTCGAGCGGGGAGAATCGCGCGGTTCGCGTTGAGGTCGAATCGTTGAGGACGAAACGGTTTTTTTTTATCGACGATAAAAACTGAATCGCCGTAGGTCGACTTTCTCGAGTCTGAGGAATTTCAGCGTCGACTATTTATCGTCATATCGCCATCTCGACGGTTGATATTTTAATTCTCGCAGTCGTTACGAAGACGTCACATCGCTGAAATTCTCGGACGGGCAACCGATCCGTCCGAGAACTCGGCTCTCATACGGTGCCCCGTCGTCGCGTTAAACTCGGTCAGAACACAAGTTCGAACGTTTCGAGTAGATCGTAGTTTCGTAAAATGTCTTTTTGATCTCTAGACAAAAATGTACACCTTCTCCCGTTGTTCAAAATAGAAAACGCACAACACCGTCCGTCCGATCAAACGTTTTCTTTTTAGAATATTTTATTATTCCGAGGCGTATTTGAAATAATTACAAAAAAAAAAAGAAAGAAACTATGACTCGTTGCTAAGATCCAAAGTATATATTATGTTATATTCAAAACGAGATATGAAAATTAATGTTTTGAAAATAAAATTATGTATATTGTGTCATAAAAAAAATAAATATCCGACAAGAATAAAACACACGAATCGCTCGCGTTCGTTTTTTTTTTTTTACATAAAGCGTTAGATTCGCGTCGTCGTTAAAAGAATAAATTCCTCCCGGCCGTATATTTTAATATTATTATAATAATACATTTGTCGCGGGCATCGTCAGGTGAATGTTTTTATAAATACGCGGAGACGTTTTTACTTTCTATGCGATCAAATCACAAATCTCTGTCGAAACAGTAAAAAGTTCTCAAAAATACGACTTTGAAACGAGCTGCACTTAAATTGCCAAGAGCATTTGCCGAACATAAAAATAATATAATAACAAAATACGATAATGAATTTTAAAAAGTCGAAATTTTTTCGCTGAAACCTGAGGGGTTTCTGAAGCAGACAACGAAAACTCATTTCTAATCAGCACACAACTTCAAATTTACATAAACACTAGCATAATTGAATTTGATTTTTTTTTTTTTTTTTTGATAATATGAAAGCCTATTGCTTAGATTATAATATTAAATGCATATTTCATAGAAAAAATAAAAATAATATATAATTTAGGTAAAACAAAATTTACTTTCTCGAATAAAGTATACATTTTTTCTAAGACGACGTCAGTGTAAAATTTCAAATTACGATATAATAACCAAAAATAGGTAATTGAAATAAACAGTGTGAATTTTGCTCGTATCTTAATCTCGTACACATAATGAGCTAACATTGTTCCCTCCGCAATCAGGAAAAATACTGTACGTGTGTGTATGACAGTGAACTCCTCCTAAACAGCTGGACCGATTTGAATGGATTTTTTTGGATGGTTTAGATTCACAACAATTTCGGGAAAACCCAATTAGGGGAGGTGCTCAAACGGGGATTTTGAAAAGATTTTTGGAAAAATTCAGCCCATTTATATGTACGTATACCAGATACCTATTACCTATACTGTAACCATAGTGACCATTATCATTGTTTATACATGTTTTTTCTTCACATGTACAATGTACATACTTACAATAGGTCAGTAATTTTTCATAATACAAAATTTTAAATGGCAAAACAACGTTTGCGAGGACAGCTAGTGTAACATAATCTAAATAGGTTGCGACGTCTCATACGATTTTATAATATCTAATCGAATAATATGAGCGTCGTTTGACGTTTTCACGGTCGCCAACCTATGGCCGAGATTCACACCCGAACCGATAGGATTTTTTTCAATAATAATATATAAATGTTAATAATGATAATAATCAAATAGCAATAGCTATTATAATAATAAATGATATTAATTCAATATCACAATATAGTTGTAATAATAAATACGAGTAGACACCAGCACTGTTCACTTGTAGGAAAATAATAAAAAGAAACCGAGACAAAAAAATATATGAAATTGACACCACGAAAATAGACGAGATAACTCACTCCACACACACGAAGTGGGGAGTGAATTATCTTAATTAAGGCAATTAAAAGAAGTAAAATTCTATAATGTCACAAGGTCTATTGTGCAAATGGAACAAACTTTGGGAAACGCCGATCCAGATAACAAATGATGAATCAAATTTAGTGTATTTTATCTTTTGTCTCGGACAAATCGTCGTATCCTGTGTCGTTAATCTTTGTCCGGATGGTTGTTTTTTTTTTTTGTTGCCATCCGGATGTCCTGAAAAAACGCTGCGCTTACCGTGGTGACGGTGCTCGCGCTGCTGCTGGCCCGGTGGCCCGGCTGCCCGCGTTCCGGCGGCGCGGACCCGGCGATCTTGGACTCGACGGGGCCCACGCCGTTCTTGACGCTGATCTCCAGGTAACAGTGGCTGTTCTCCAGGTGGCTCTGGGCCCGGCGCTCCTCCAGCACGATCTTGCGCGCGGCCCGGAAGATCTTGTAGTACACGGTGATCATGACCGTCAGCGGTATGTAGAACGAGCCGAGCGTCGCGTAGATCTGGTAACCGAAGTTCTGGCACACGGTGCAGTGCGGCACGCCGTCCACGGTCGAGTGCTCGTTGCCCAGTATCAGCACGGGCGGCAGGCTGATGCACGCCGCGCCCAGCCACACCAGCGACACGCACACCAGCATGCGCCGCGGCGTCCGCTTCACGCCGTACTCCAGCGGCTTGGTGATGGCGTAGTACCGGTCCACGCTGATCATGCACAGGTTCAGTATGGACGCGGTGCACGAGAGCACGTCGAACGACACCTGCGACACGAAAACCATCCATTTTTCCTTCGATCCTTTGTTTTTCCCACCGAAAATCCCTACCGCCTTTGTTTAGAACAGGGGGTCTCCAACCTTTATTCACGACGGGCCAAATCTAAGATACGCTTTGGCATCCGTAGTTAAAATTGTGTAGAAATTTTAATGAAATTTACTATATAAAATGATTGTTTTAATACTAATTCATAAAAATGTATTAACATAATAAATTTACAAAGGCAAATAATCGTCCGATAACGATAATGCGATAACAACAAAACGCAATCGAACGTCATGATCGACGAGATTTTTGCTATTGCTATTTTGTATTTTGTTATTTAATTATTTCTTTTAGATGGGAAATTATAACAAGTTGAGAACTAATATATTTTCACGACATCGACCAGCTTGGAGGGCCGGTTCAAAAATCTAGGCGTACCGGACCCGGCCCGCGGGCCGTAGGTTGGAGACCCCTGGTTTAGAAAAACATTTTTTTCGTTTTTTTTTTTCTAGTTGTAGGGAGTTTTTGCACAACGCCGGTTAATGATACGGTAATAATAACGTTCGGTTAAATCAAACGTTAATATTTTTATCGTAATAGATAAAACTTCAGTTTTTGCATAACCGGTGAGATTTATTATTTTAACATATGATAAAAACTGTTATCAAATTAAAATTATTTGTGATAAATAAGAATAATAAATAATAATTACATTATTTTTTCTATTCTTATTTCTTAAAATTATTCGATATGGAAGAAATATTACATTTAGTATGCTTGGATGAGATGAGTACTGATGATATTGAGCAGATTTTATTTAATGAGCTATTATTTTTCCGTAGTGCAATTACTGTAAGATCAACATTGTATGGTAATTTTAATTTTGAAGAACTAAGTGACGAATCTTGTAGAAAACTTTTCAGGTTTGAAAAACATGATATGGAACGTCTTAGGTTGAATTAAAAAAAAAAAAATTTAAATAGATTTTAAATAAAATACTGCAAAAGTAAGGATAACGTCCACGTTAAATTATCAAAAATAACCGATTACGATAATCTATTATAACGGATACGATATTCGGTGCGCATGCGCACAAATTTATTTTGGTAAATAACGTTAACGGAGTTCAACGTTATTTTTAACCGGCGGTGTGCAAAAACTCCCTGTACATTTACAGTTGATTAATATTTAATTTTAATATTTAATAACGAAATATTATTTCGTCGATTTCGATTATAAATATTATTTATTGCAGAGGTTCCCCAAACTGTGGGTCGCGATTATACTTTTGCAGTGGGTCGCGCTATATTTTTAAATAATACTCATCTATTATATAAATTTTCACTTTTTTGTGAATTGGTTCAACCTCTGATTTATTGTATTTCTCGTATACATATATTATTGTGAGTATTCGTTTTTCTTGATAAAATTAAAAAATAACATATCACTTTAAACACATTGACTATACTTATCGGACTTTGAGGAATTTCTTTCCATTTCGCATCATTGATTATTCAATTTTTACATTGCACGTGGGAACTGTCGCATAACTGTGGGATGTTTATGTAGAAATTCAATAGAAAGTTCTTGCGGTGAAAACGCGCTGTTTTTAGTATTGGACACCGTACGGAAAATACCATCGTTTGGGAGGCGGGAAGGGGGGGGGGCAGAAGAACGCGTCGAAAAATCGCACTGCTAGAACAAGACTGCCACAACTCAAAACTATAAGTTTTGAGAAAAATCGATTTGAAGTTTGGACCTAGGATATTTTGATGAGTTTTTTACTTATGCGTTTGAAATTTAACACTTGAATACTTACAATCATACTTTACAATATTATTTTTTCAAATATTATGAAATTCACTCTTAAACCCGAAAATTTAGACTCGTGGCCATTTACAATTTTTCAAGTAAATGCAAGAGTGCCATATTTTGAGATGTGACTGTATTGCATACAGACATTGATTTTTAGATGGCCACTTTAAAGTCATATTTCGTGTTGTGGCTGCACTATCACAAATTATAAAATGCAATTTTACTGCCACAACTCTAAATATCGCTGTTTTGCCTTTCAACATATCACACGATAATTAGTTTTTATTCAGTGCAAGAACGCCACAAGTCGAAATAAGGCAGTCTTGAATTTTGACTTGAGTGATAATTTGGATAAATTAAAATAAGCATACAGCCATAAAGTAAATATATGGATTGAATGCATTGAAAATTAACTAAAATTTAAATAATTCAATACTGACACATCTCTATAGTGGCTAAATGAAAAATGATATTGAATGTGGCGTTATTGCATTTTATAGAGCTTATTTTTCTCTATTCAACAGTAGAGTTGTGGCAGTTTTGTTCTAGGAGTGCGAAAACAAAAGAACGCGCCGACGACGCGACGTTACATACTTGCGCACGCGTTTATAATTAATACGTATATAATTAAAACGAATGATTAAGCGGGGTGAAGTTGGCGCGGACCGCGAGAACGACGGCCAGTCGCGGACGCCTCGATCGTAAATCGTCGGCGGTCAAGTCGTAATAATCGTTCGCAGCGACTTGGCGCGGCATTAAAACTTACCGAGTAATTACTCGAACGGTATTATTGTTCTCCCCGCGGGGGACACAATAATTATTTCTCGACGAACCGTTTCAAGTACTCGCGTTTGATTAGTTTCGGGGGGGGGGGAGGGGGGGAAGGAAAAATTCTCTCCGCAATCAATCGTGACGGGCTTTCTGACTATGACTTCCCGTCGTCACTCGTACTCGAGTATGGATAGCCGCGTAGGTGTAATAATCGATAGTCATTACTCATTAATAGGGCCCGGATTTAAATGCACTTAAAACCATACACATATGCTCTAATAAATAGCCAAAAATACAATTTACCACAAAAATGACCTTAAAAATGCCATATATTTTTTTTATACAAATTATAATTTATAAATGAGACATAATAACTATTTTTACATAATTATTTTATTGAAAAAAAACTGAAAATTTGAAATATTGACTAAATAAAACCCGATAAACCTTCTTAAATATCAAGAAAATAATTTATCTTGAGATGATTTTTTGAATAGTCCAAGTTTTATATCTATATTGAATAAATATGCATTAAAAACCAACAAAATGACCCAATAATGCTAAAAATGCTCTAAAAATGAAAAAACGTCGAAATATGCAAAATAAAATTTGTAGCTTTCAAACCCTCGTTACATGAAACGAATTATGTACTTGGAAAGCATTGTGTATGATCAACCAAAAAAATATGCACTTTGCATTGAAATCCGGGCCCTGCTCATTAATAATGTTTCGGAACAATGTCAATACGGATCGAATATTGTTTACGTCAATACGTCGTCGTCGTCGTCGTCGTGTCAACACGCGTCCGCGACGACGACGTCATTTACTCGTTCGCTCGGAGTTTATATACGACCGATGTCGCATCCGTATCGCGTTATTGAGTTGAGCTTTGCGCGTCCGTTTCGCCGAACGGATTATGCCTAAACTGTGGACGGCGAGACTCGTTCCATCATTTGGGCATGTCCGCGTCGTCATGGCGAAACAATAAATGTTTGTTTTTCGCGATATTATTTGGTCGTCGCGATTTAACGCGAAATCCACGACGCGAATCGGCGGGGAGTACGAGAATTTTATCGCCAAAAACTGGTCACAATAGTATTACAATTTTTGTGTGCCGCCGCCGCCGGTTTTCAATTTTTTTTTTATTTATTTACGAGTGATGAACGCGCGAAGAGTACAACAAATCAATTACGAGACGAGTAGAATATTATAAGAATAAATAATGCGATTTAAACGCGTTTACAATCGATAACAATTAAAAGAATTTATACGAAAAGAAAACAATAAACAACATACAAATTTCCATTTGAGTATAATAATATAATGCGTTTAAATGTAAATTTATTTTAAATGGATTTTGTCGATCGCGAAGAGAGAGAGAGAGAGAAAAAAACGATTTCCATAAAAAACTAGATTTCAAATATTATCATCTCGAAAAATCACAAAGCTCCGGAGAAATTAATACCGCGATTCGAAGTACGAGCCGAATGAAACACAAGTGCAGAGTTATTTCATTATTAAAATTCATTAAAATTCAACAGAAATTGTTCATAATTAATCAATTTGTTTTGGTCGCGAACTAAACTATAATATTCATCATAGACGATTACTAAAAAGCTATACGTAATATTATGCGTAAATGCAACGGCGCGTTTTGAATTTATTGTTTTTTCATAATAATGAAAATAAAAACAACTAAAATATAATAATTCACACAAAATCGTTTGAATAAGTAAAATAATAAATAAATGTATTTTTTTATCCTACTGTGAAATCTTGAACGAATAGTATTGTTTTTTTTTTTAGAAATACAAATGACCGCAATTTATGATTAAAAATTCTTGTACTCTCTGTCGCGAATTAAATCGTTAGAAATAAAACTCATTCTTTCGCCGTACGTCCAATAACGATGGGACCAGTTCCGTACAGTTTGGGTAGTTTCGCGAAACGTGAATATCGACTTTTGTTTTGGTTTTTTCAAGACCGTCGAACGATTAGCCATCGTGAAACAGCGCGTTATCTCGCGAAACATCAGAGACGTTTGAAAACAAATTAAATAAGGACAGCCGATATTATTACAGTCGTGTTATTACGCGAAATTAAATTCTACATCGGAAAACGTGTTGCGAATCGATTATGATAATTAAAAACCGCTTTGGCGTCGAGATTTTATAAATGAAATCGTTATTTAATTCGTTATTTTTCGATCGTTTGCGATCGTCAGGTTTCCGTCTCGCGAATCATTACAACAACACGGGACGCCGCCGCCGTTCGAAAAGACTAGTCCGCGGTAGGCGTTTATAAGCATAAATAAAATAGAATTTTAAACATAAAAACGAGCGACGATGAATTTTTTTTTTGTATATAATATCAAAGTTTTCAAACGTCGATGACGCGCGACGTCTCCACAACTCGAACGTTTTGAAGTTTTATTTTTTTTGTAACAGAACGGGCCCTAAGTATAGCAGAAGATAGATTACAACAGTAAGAAATGAATACTTAATATTATTAGAAAGAGTGGGATGAATATTCATTAGTAGAGCTAGGATTTTGGTGACTTTTGCATTTTTTTTCTTTAAGTGCTATACAATTCTAACCAAAAACTAAATTTGTTTCGCGATATAACAATGTAGAATATGTAATTTTTATTTTGCATTTTTTTGCATTTTTTGCATTTTTTGCATTTTTAAGGTCATTTTTACGTAATATTACAAATATTACGTTCATTTTGTGTATTTTAACTAATTTTCGTTTATTTTAAGCATTTTTTAAGTTCATTTTTTAGATTTTTTAGGTCATTTTTGCATTTTTTTTAGTGCATTTTTGTGTATTTTTTAGGTCATTAAAATCCTAGCTCTATTCATTAGAAACGCGCACCACCGCCCTGAACATCGGTTGATTACGGAAATAATCGGTGGCGCGAAAAAGTGGTGTTTTGAAAAAGAATAACGCCGCGCCGCCGGAGAGATTCTCGCGAGAAAAAAAACGCATACAGCCACGCGGGTCCTGTTCAAAGTGCAAATAATCAAACAATATAATATAGACCCGGTTGTTTATTTCTCCCGCGGTAGCAAGACGCCGGTAAAGCGGGGGCGAGCGAGATAAAAGTGAAATCGATTCGAACGGGACCCCGTCGTCGCCTTTATATACTCCTCCGTCTTGTGTTCGAACCCTCCGACAGATATTATCGTCCGAAATATTTCTCATATTTCGTCAAACACCACTCGCGTGTCGCGTCATTTTGTCCAGCCCGACGTTTCGATTTGTTTTTAGAACATTTTTTTATCTTTTTATTTATTTATTAATTTAAAAAACGATCTATACAGCATGCACATTAAGTGTTTTTAATATATATATATACATAGCATTAGGTAAACATGGCTTTTAGGGAAGACACCCATTGGTGTCACCTCCGAACTTTTATTTTATTTTTTTATTTTTTAATTTTTTTTATTGAATTAGGTCAACGAAACAAGTCTCGATTCCAATTTCTTTTTAGCCTTCGAATGGGGTTTTCCGGAATGAATGGGGTGGCCATGTTTTTGATGAGTGGATTTGGATTTAAATTTAGTTTGTTATGAAAACGGTGATAATGGAGTTTGGCAAAGTCGGTGACATTTGTAACTTTCAGGTCGTTGTGTAGAGCGAGGTTGGTCATGTACCATGGAGCACCAGTTATGGTTCGTAGGGCAATATTTTGGAAAGCTTGGATAGGGCGGATGTTAGAGGGTTTGGCTTAGAACATTTAAAATCTAAAATTCAAACATACGGCAACGGAAACAAATATTTCTCATAGCGGATAGATTTTTATTTCTATTTTTCGGGCTTACGTTAAAATCCCACTCAAACAAATATTATATTTGTCAGCGGGGACTCGTATACCGTTTTTTCGATTTCGTGGCGGGTAGAAATCATGACGTACTTTTACAATACTAAAAACACAGCTACGATAGCCGTTTGGATATGACATTTAATATTGAATAACATTTCTCGCTAAATTTAAAAAAATTCGAATTTTCTCGTACAAATTATTTTTTATAATCGTATACTAAAACGTGCGTAACCTTTGATTTCGACGATTCGTAACCTCGTATACTCGTGTTTAGTCTAAATTATATTTTTGAAATTTTAATTTCATAAATTCGACACGGAAAAAATCGTGTACTTATTATCTAGACCAGTGTTTCTCAAAGGGTGTGCCGCGACAACTTGACCTTTTTTTATTGAAAAAAACATTATAAAATTGTATAAAACATTTTGTTTTTTTTTTCAAAATACCGCGATTTACTATACTTTTATGTTTTCCGGTCCTGAACCATTTATATTTCGGGAAAGTCGATAATATTTATCCAAAGTGTGCCGCGACTTATAATGTTACTGATAATAATGTGCCGCGAAAACAGTTTTGGAACCACTGATCTAGACGTATATACGATAATATTATATATTTTATTCCGTTTAAATTAAAAACGTCCGAAAATCTGTTCGATGCAGCCGCAACTATCGTACGGTTTTTTTTTTCGGATTTCCTTAATTTACCATCCCCGAGGGGCCCACGGCGCGCAGTTACGTCGCGAAACCAACATAATATTTACTTTGATCCCTTCGAGGGCGGCGGCGGCGCGGCGGGCGGAAACGGAAGTGTTCGGTTTCACTTTGAAAAAAATTACGTCGCGCTCGCGTCTCGTCGTCTATACGTAATGGTGTCGGTTCCGCCGCGGTCGGTTCACTTGCGGCGACAACCCTTTTAGTGTCATTCGCGGTCACTCGATTCTCAAGTAAGTGCTTGGCGGCGGTCGCACGAGAGTTTGCTAAAAACCCGCGTTGACCAGTGGCAAAATCACTCGGTATAATACAGTCGAGTCGCGATAACTCGAACCTCGATAACTCGAAGAACTCGACAACTCGATTTTTTTTTTAATTCCCCTAGAAATTATAATAACACTCAATGTATTATAAGTCTCGTTAACTCGAATATAAAATTGTGACGAATAGCTTAGTCGAAGTATATTTTTATATCTGCTATATCTGGATGTTCTGGATATTTCATGATAATATTGTGTTAATTATTAGAGAATTATAAGAGTTTACCATTAGATTATGAGTCAAACAAAAAGGCACGGATGACTGGTGATTTATTTAAAAATTGGCTTGTAAAATTTGATCAAAAAATGCGACTAAATCAAAGAAATGTTTTATTATTTATTGATAACTGTACAGCTCATTGTAATATCAATTTAAAAACTGTAAAAATCGAATTTTTACCTCCAAATACTACATCTAAACTACAACCGATGGATCAGGGAATAATACAAAATTTCAAAACATTATACCGCAAAGAAATTATGACCATGTTCAATAAATCTATTACAATCCATGCGTATGTGTGAAAAAGCATGGCGTAATGTACAACCAAGTACAATTGTCAATTGTTTCAAAAAAGCTGGATTCTATTTTAATGATGAATGATGTATTATATTTGTCATGACGTTTTTATCGTAAAATTTTAAAATTATATTTCATTACATGGGTAACTCGAAGTTTTGATTTTATTTTGATAAATTCGAGTTAGGTATCTCGAATAATACATATCTCGAGGTGAATTTTTATCCCTTTTCAACTTCGAGTTATCGCGACTCGACTGTAATTATTCTTTTCATATTCGTCGCGGCCGAGCGCCGCCGACACGCTACTCGGATACCAGGGACGGGCGACTCCGACGGGCCGCGCTACGTTTTCAAAATTACTTTTTAAAAATTGAAAAAAATGTCACGATTTTTCAGTATTTTATTATATATATATATACGAATAATTATCGCATCTAGTATTGAATGTCTTCATATTATATTATTTATAGGGGCATAGTTGACACGGCTAATACGATCATCGGTTTAGTCGAATCCCCCCCGTCGCGCGTCGTGGCCGATTGGCTTTTGTTTTATTATTTTCGCGCGTTTAGTAGAGTGTTTCAAAATCGTCCCGTTAAAAAGCGTAAAATCCACGATGAAAATAGAACTTTTAACACCTTACGGAAGAATCGGTATTTATTTTTTTATTATTAACAAAAATAAACCCTTTTTACTTTGTTGACCTATTTTTATTTATTTTTTGCTTTCCGAGTTCTCTGCTGGCCCGCTAGACAGAGTTGAGCATTACTCGAATAAAAAGTTATTCTTTATTCATTTATTCTTCATTTTATTATTGATTTTTATTCGTCATTTTAATTTTTATGATTATTCGTTATTCGGTTTTTCCCTAAAATTATATAAATGACAAATGTATTTAGATTTTCATTTTCGAAAAATTGGCCCTCTAGTACCATTGAGTCGCCCTGGTATATCACAGAAAAACAAAGCGAATAAAAATAAATAATCTCGCGGTGGTGTCAATGCTCATAATATGATAAAGACAGACACCGTATATTATATTAAGTTATTTGTATAAATTATAAATCGTAATAATGTGCGACAGAGCCGTCCGGTATCGATTTATCTCAGTCTACGGTTGGCGTTCGATAAAAATTTAAAAGCTAAACAACCTAGGCTCAATATAAAGACAAATTTAAATTAAAAAGGTACTCGGCGTTCGAATTATCAAAGAAAAATGATGGTATTCTACCCAGACCCGGATTAACACTATCGTAGGCCCTATAGGCACAGTGCCTATTTATTTCCCATTGTGCTACGGTCCTGGTGTACAGTATTAAAATGATAAAAAAACCTTATTTTTGGGAGAGGTTCAGAGGTAGTGTCGAATCTCAGTGTTAAGCCTTTAAATCAAAAATATTTACAACATAAAAATCTTAACTTTTATTATTTATTTTATATTTGATAACAATTTTAACACATCCTAAAAACATTTAATTTTACTCTAAATATATTTAATAACTAGCTGAATAACCCGGCTTCGCCCGTGTGCAGTATAACTTTTTATTTTATCAGTTTTTTTTTCATTTTTACCCCTTTTAACTCCGGTAGGTGTCGAATTTCGAAAAATCCTTTCCAATGGGGTCTCCACTATATAAAACGAAACTGCTGCCCAAATTTCATACTCAAAGCTCCAGCAGTTCCAGCCAGGCGAATTTTTCTAGTTTCACCCTTTTTACCCCTTTTAACCCCCTTAGGGGTCGAATTTCAAAAAATCCTTTCCCACGGGGCCTCTGCTATATTAAATGAAACTATTGACAAAATTTAATACCACAAAGCTCCATTGACTCAGGATTTTTTCCATTTTTACCCCTTTTAACCCCCTTAGGGTTAATTTTCTCCATAATTTATGCTATAAACCCGCTCCCCGACAATTTAAGCCAAATCGGCCCAGCCGTTCTCAACTGATTCAATTTCCAATTTTTTGTCTCCATTTTTATATATATAGATTATTGTTAATATTTAAAGTATTTAATTTTAGCAACTTTTTTGTATACAATTTTCAATTTTGCATATTTCTTCCCCGTATACACAAAAAATCGTAGCCTCACATTTTATTTTTGTAGGCCCTAAAATGTTCGTAGGCCCTAGGCACAGTGCCTATAGTGACTATGCCCTAATACGGCCCTGATTCCAGCAATATTCCCGCCGAGTGCCGCGTATTATTAAACATATATCAGATAACGATTTACCCGACCGGGAATTTTTATTTACATTATATTCCGTTTGATTTGATTTCATATCGAGCCGCCCGGCACACAATCGAATTAGGCGACAAGGCCTTCGTTTTCGCGTTCAACAGCACACTTTTCTGCGGTGCCGACACTCTGAGTACTCTACGTGCACCGCCGAAAGAGTAAAACGCGCTCGATCGTGAGAAACAACGCGGAAACCGTCGTCGGCACTCGATTATATACGTACGTATTTTAACGCGGCGAATTTAATACGATTGCTAATAACAATAACAACCGGCACTCTAAGCGTTTGTCTGGAAAGTGTTTATAATCGAATGTCTCGTGCAAAACGAACTCTACTCGTAATAATAATGCTCACTTCACGACACGCGAACGAGTTCAAAACGTAATTTCGCGCGTTTCGTTATTTTCCGTGCGAACTCGCGTAGTACGTACGCGGTTCGGTTTCAGGACATAAAACTGCACGAGAGGAGCTTGAAAGAAATAAAATTTTTTTCATATCGTTCGGCGAAATTAATTCGTCAAAGGCTTATTTTGTTTATTGCTCGCACGCGTCGCGAGACTCGCAGTGCCTATATTATAATAATATACTACCGGGAACTCGTAAACCGTGACCGCCGACCGGAAGACACATATAGCAGCGCACAAGTATGCAAAGTATTTTCGTTTTTTCTATATTCTACTTTCTAACGTTATATTCTAATTTTTTTTTTCATTTTACTCGATTTATCACTTTTATTCGATAAATCGTTGCATATTTTTGCATATTTTTATTGCATATTGTATCGCGTGTCAAGACGGTTTTTTTTTTCGCCCGTATTCCGTTTGACGCACAAGTCCCGATAACAACAACAACTACGCGGTATCCGTTTATTAAGAGAGATATATTTTTATAAGAGTTTATTATAATACTCAAGGCACAAGAACTTTATTTTATTATTGTTTAAAATATATATTTTAATACGCAGTTTGTATTAAAATAATTTTGCATATTTTCAGTTTTTATATAAGTCATATTTGCATTTTTTTTTAAGGGCATTTTTTGAGATTTTTCGGGGCATTAAAAACCTCAAATATTTAGTTTATTAAAAGCTCAATATTTAATACAATCTGCTCTTACTGTTTTGACAAATCAACGTAATGAAAATGACTTTAGAGATATTTTTAAAAAATCTGAAGATTTGGCTAGTAAATTTAACATTGAAATCAAGATACCACGAATAGCAAACAAACTATGTAATCGCTTAACAATTTCATCAGAATCAAATACACCCGACAGTTATTATAGGGTTTCTGTTTATTATCCATACCTGGATTCCTTGTTAACTGAGATTAAATACAGATTTGAAACAAAAAATAGTAAAATATTATATTTAAAAGGCTTAATACCTAAGTATTGTATCAATATTGACGTTTCAAATATTTTAGATGCAGCATTATTGTTTACAACTGATTTACCAGCTACTTTCAACGAATTAGAAGGAGAATTGAAAACCTGGAGTGTAATATAATGGAAAGAAAAACCAGTAGATGAACTGCATTGCAAACAATATTTTTACCACTTATGGATTTTTATCCAAACATTAAATGGCTTTTAATACTATTCGCAACCATTCCTGTAACTACATGCACATCCGAAAGGTGATTTTCTTCACTTAAGAGAGTAAAAACTTACCTAAGATCGACTATGGGAGAAAATCGATTGAATGGATTAGCATTGGCTGAATATACACATCCAGAAATAATTATTAAACCTGAAGAAGTAGTTGATATATAATATGCTAATAACACATCCCAGACGTATTCGGTTATTATAAATATTTAAATTTATTAAAAAATAGGTTTTATTAATTTTTTACTAATTAAATGTTATGTTTCTATCGAACTCGTGTATTTTGGTTTTTAGATATTAAATGATGACTAGGGTTAGGATGTTTATGATTTTGCATATTTTTTTTAGGTTGTCCAATAGCATCCATTCTTATACAGAAATATGTTTCATGATATCTATATTCAAAATATCAAAATTTTATTTTGCATATAATTGCATATTTTACCATTTTTTTAAAAAAGTGCATAATTTGTGTTTTTTTCTGTTTTTAAGCGCATATTTGACGGTTTTCGATGCAAAATGCTGAAAAACACTGTAATTTTATATTTTACTGAATCTTATATAAGTTTGATTATCTGTATTTCACATATTATCATTTATCACTTATTTAGCTTATAGGTTATACCTATAGGTACCTACTTAAATAGAATTTTCGATAAGCCTCGTCAATTGACACAGTCAAAACTTATCTTAAAACTGCGAGCCATTAAAATTTAACAGATATATTTTAACAGAACGTTTAATAATTTATAGTTAGTTTCCGTCTTGTCTACGACCGATGTAGAGTACCGTATATTGCACGTTTCGTATTTTGTCGTGAACGTATTTGATTTATTAATGCATATTTTTCAAATTTTTCATGCATATTTAACTGATTTTTAGTGCATAAGTGCATACATATTCATACATTTTTTAGTGCATAAATATCCTAACCCTAATGATGACGTTATTTTGAAATGGAAAATATGAGTTATTCTTTAACTGTATGTAATTTGAATTTTTCGTTTCTAAATACGCCCCTGGCTCGCGAATAAAAAACCCCGAAAAAACCTCGGAAACGAGTACGAGTACGAGTACGAGTAGTTCCCGACTCGATGTCCCGGAGAGTGTTGGCACGTACCCAGAGGTCGCACATGAACGTGCCGAACGGCCACTTGCCCAGCACCAGGTACAGCAGCGCCATGGGCATGACGAGTATGGCCACGCACAGGTCGGACACGGCCAGCGACACGAGCAGGTAGTTGCACGGGCGCCGGAGCTTGCGGACCAGGCACACGGCGATGCACACGAGCACGTTGCCGACGATGGTGACGACGATCACCAGGAACAGCACGGACCCGATGGCGAACGCCTCGAGCGCCGTGTACGTGGACGGCGGCGCGGACGAGGCGGCGGCTGCGGCTGCGGCTGCGGCTGCGGACACGGCGGTCGCGTTCCTCGGCCACGGCGCCTGCGCGGTGCCGTTGTGCTCGTACGCGGCCGTGACGTCGGTGCCGTCCATTTAAGTGACATCCGGGTACGCCGACCCGAGCATAACCGGCGGCCGACGCCTAGGTGACGCTGCAGCCGGTGTCGGTGCCGGCGGTGGTCGCCGCCGTCGTCGTCGTCGTCGTCGTCGTCGTCGTGGTGCGGATCGTCGCGGTCATCACGTCTGCTTGCGGAAAAAAAAAAAAACAAAAAACCAACGTCACTCTCTCGTCGTCGGCGGCGCGCATGCGATATAATATTATAATTCAGTGTTTCCCAAAGTGGGCGATATCGCCCCCTTGGGGGCGCTAGAGCTATCCAGGGGGGCAATGGAAGTTACAAGCTTAATTGGGGGGGCATTTCATTACAAAAAGGGGGCGGTGACAGTTTCATCTATCTCAGGTCGGGGGGTGCGGTTCGGCCTGCTGAAATAATAAAATTCAATGCATATCCACGGAATAGTTTTTATCTAGTTTAAATCCGATAATAAATAATAAGATAAGATCATAACATCGAGCGTCTGTCTACGTCAGTGGTCTCAAACACGCGGCCCGCAACCCCTTTTGATGTGGCCCGCAATAAATATTTTTGTTTTATAAAATATTTTATATTTAATATATACATTTCCATAAATGTTGAAAATGTAAGGGAAGATCTCCAACTAGAATTAATAGATTTGCAATGTAATACTAATTTAAAAACAAAATTTGAAACTGTTGGAATTCCTGAATTGTTTAAATACCTTGAAAACAATTATCCAAAACTGCAAAAACATTTTTTTTACATATTATCCATGTTCGGTAGCACGTATGTATGTGAACAATTATTTTCCATCATGAAGTTGAATAAATCAAAAAGCCGCAATCAAATTTCCAATTTAAAATTGCAATCTGTTCTACATTTGGCATCCAGAAGTTCTTGTGCAAATATAGACAGTTTGGTACAGAATAAGAGATGTCAAGTATCAAGTGCAGCTCGAAAATAAAAATAAACTATTATTACTACTGAACAAAAAATCAAGACACTGTACAATGTACATCTTTGTTAGAATTATAATCAATAAAATAATTACATCTTTCCTTAATTTATTTTGTTTATTTTAGATTTATTATTAAACTGAGTAAAAAAAAGTGTTTGGCCCGCGAACCTGTGAAGTAAATATATATGGCCCCTACGTAATTTGAGTTTGAGACCACTGGTCTACGTAGAACGCGTGTATAGTTCGCAGTAATCCGTATGCGCCGCGACGCGACAGACGAGTTTCGAGTATAGATAGTGTTCATAAGTTCAAACCGTTTATTGCACTGTGTGTGTTGACGTTCCGTTCGTGTTCGATTATTATAGTTTTTCTTGTACAAATTTTGAATATGGAAAGAAAAAAAGAAAAGTAGAAGCTGAAAATCGACAGTTTCTCGCAGAATGGACTGATTTATATTGCTTTACATTACCTAACCGTGTTGGAGCTTTACCTGTTTGTTTGATTTGTCAACAAACAGTAGCCATCATCAAAAGTTCAAATCTGAAAAGACATTATGAGACTAAACACAAATCGTTTAGTGAAAAGTACCAGGTAGGAAGTAATCTTCGTAAATCCAAAATTGACAGTTTATATTTATCTTATCGACTCAAATTATTAACAAGGCAATGAGTGAACAAGAAAAATGTACAGAGGCTTCTATGCGTATTTCATGGATACTTGCTAAACACATGAAACCGTTTACCGATGCTGATATAATCAAAGAATGTATGATTGAAGCTGGAAATGCGTTATTTGATAGTAAAAATGATATTCTGGAGACTATTACCAAAAAAAAACTCAAAAACGTTGAAACGAAGTGAAACAACGGTTTTCAAATCGAATTTCGTTCGTACCGAATCCACACGTCGTCGTCAGTAAGACAGCTATAATAATACAATGTTACGCGACGAGCTAAGAATAATGTGTTTTCCTATGGAAATTCACAGAACCCCTTGTAATAATTATTATTGTTTCTCGACCGATTTAGTCACGTGAAACGGAACGGACGATAATACCCAATACGAAATTTGATCGCTGAAATTAATTCGTTTCGATAACTTTCCACGTACCTACCTATTACACCGCGGTCGGTTCTGGCGTCTTCTGGAAACAATAACGCGATACAGTCAAACGACGACGACGTTGGGCAAACCTGCAGAGGTTTGCATTCCTATCGCGCGAGTTTTACACATCAAAAGAATCGTCCGATTATTTATACGTACGTCTTCTGTTGTGGAAAACATCGAAAAATCCATCCTTCCCCCGTTGGCTAAAGCCGTTTTGACGCGCGCTGTGAACCGTTTGGACCGGTTAAAGAAATTATTTAGAAAATTAAAGAAATTTCAAAACGTTTAAACGATCGATGGGTACTCGTCGTCAGTTCGAACTAAGGACGAGGTCGTGGAGAAAAGTCCAAAAAACTGAGCCGGGGGAGACACACCCCTACTTTTGTAATGGAGATGAAAAGCAGAAAAAGTAGCCTATTGATAGCAAACGATATAAAAAATGAGTCGTATTCAGTCAATACAAGTATATAAAAATCTAAATACTCGTTATAAATCGAACGAAATTCGCTGTTGTCGGAGTAAAAACATAAATTTCAACTATAAATAATTAAAACTAAAACGATTGATATAGGTCACGAGACGATATTATAAGGGCAACGTATGGAAATGAAGACAAATATTTCGGTCGCGCGTTATATTATAAAAATATAGTAGCAGTCAAATAACGTATGGACGACGAAATAAGTTATGGCGAATCCCCAGAGCCGAACGCCATAGATAAAAGTACTTAACGGTTTCCAAGTATTGTCGTCGGTCACAGATATTTTACAAACAGTAATAATACGTATTGCAAGTAATGGAAGTCGTAAACTCACGAATTACGGTCGAAACGCGGCGATACGAAATGTAATGACGTTTTAGGTTGAATTCGTATTTTGTTATTTTTCCGGAAACGACAATACGGTCGCGAACTTTGTTGACGCGCGATTTTCAAACCAGAAGATTTCCTAAAAGTTGGAAATAATATGGCAAACAAAACACAACACTATTATGCCGATCGTATGAAATAAAAGAAAAGTCATTATCGATACCGTTTTGCCGAACGAGGTGAATTTTAAACGTACGCTCGACTCTCGATGATAATTTCCGTTCGGCGATTCGATTAAAAACAATTCATTCGAGTACGCAGTTCGGCAGTTCGGAATACAATATTTTGGGAAAAATTAGCCGCCAAGGACGTCGTGGACGATTTCGAGTTTCGACGCTCGATTCGAAGTTTATTCGCCAAATGAATATTTCTCGAAATCTTTTCTAATTTACTACTTATATACGATTGTGTATACAAGCAGAAAATAATAATCTTCTACGACAATAATACGTATTTAATAACAATAACAGATTTATATTTACATTTCAATAAATATAGCTCTGATAACGCCTGATTTGCTGAAATATTAAATAGTTTTAATAGAAAAACAAACATTTTTTCACATAACTCTCTGTAGTGTCGAACTCTTTTCTTTTCATCAGGACTACGCGGCGGGAGAAAGTATAGCGACCGAATTGAAATTTAACCGTCGTCGTCGTTTGAAATTTCAACTCGAAATAAATTTTCTATTAGAAATGCACTCGTGTCGAATGTTTATTCGTCGTTGTTTTATTATTGTTATTATTTTTGTGTGACAATCATTATTCGTTTCTAAACTCGATGAATTTCTGTGAATCGTTTTCCAACGTGGCGCGTGTGTTGATGAAAAACAAACTCATCTTCACGCCCGCCCGCGCGTCACGTGCGCTTCGATAATATCCTTGCCGTCGAATTCAATCGGATTCTCGAATTAAAATATCACTCGTTTTGATGACGGCCAACTTGTTTTCCACTGACGACATGACCTGTTGTTTTAGCACTAGTTATTTACCGTTAAAACGTACAGTTTTTTCAAATAATTTAATAATATTATTATTATGATTTCGATATGATTTTACAAGCAAGTTTTAATTTCGATTTAAGCCGATATTTTGTACGCGCAGTTATGAAATAATTCATACGAGTTATAATAATAACAACACGTTAATATTCTATTATAATTTTATAGGATGGAAATTTCTTTGAACAATACTTGTATATATTAAAATAATGATAACAGAACAATGTTCGGCGCAAAGAAGAAGCCGAGAATTAAATTAAACAATAACCGTGATGAAAAAACAGAAAACGATTTGGCGCGGAAGACGCTCTCTTTTTTTATTTTCTAATATGTTTCGCAATGTGCACAAAATAATAAATTGTGAGATAATGCAATAGGCTATTTTCGAAAGAAAAAAAACCGCACGTTTATTAAATTAATTTTTCGTTAATATATAATAATAACGTTTTATAAATAATATTAATGTCGGTCATGGATAAAGGCGAAAAATTAAAAGCTCTCTGCGATACCGTCGAAAGAGTTGGAAACGCCGGAAATGTTTTTTTTTTTTTTGGTTTTCGAGACGCGAGTACAATCGCTTATTGCAGAAACCCCATTAGTGACGGAAATTTAAACTTTCGAGAAAAACTTCTCATTCTCCTAAAGCCGCGTCCAGACCAAGAAACATTTGTCAGAAACATGTGTCGCCGACAATGTCGGTGACAAAAATTAGAAATGTTTCTGAAATTTGTGACAAAAATCGTGTCGCCGAGACAATGTCTCCAACAAATTTTTGTTTTCCATTCGACTCGGGAAAAATGCGACAATGTTTATAAACATATTCACTGACAATGTATTGACACGTCCAGATCGGTAAAATTTTGTCGATAAACATTTATAAATACACGTCATATTTGGTTATCCGTTCAGTTCACCTCGTCCGTCTACGTATGTATCGCATATTTTAACCTGTAAATTTCTTTTGAACGGATATTTAATTTTTTTTTCAATCAAATAATGGAATGGTCGAAAGAAAGTGTTTGTCATCTGATTGATTTATATCATGAAAAACAAATATCATGGGACCAAACTCAACCCAAGTACAAAAATAAATTTAAAAAAAATGATGCGTGGTGTGAAATTCCAAAAATTAAGAATTTTTATATTTAATATTAAGATATTGAAAAATTAGAAGTCGAAAAAAAAAAATGAAAAACTTGATTGGTCGATTTTATCGGGAATGTAAAACTAATTCACACGTGTTAATTCACAAATGTCTAGCAAATATGTTACTTTGGTGTGGACGCGCCTGTTTTTAAATTTTGTCGGCGACATTTTTAGAAACATTTTGACAAATGTTTCTTGGTCTGGACGCGGCTTGAGAAAATAAAAAAAAAGTCGTTTTACAATGTCTGTCACTCGTGGGTAGGGCTCGGATTTTGTAGCAAAATAAATCCTCAAAAAAGCATTTGAAGTAGCCGAAAAAAGCAAAAAGAAGCATTTATTAAATTTAATTCTAAAAAAAACAAATTTCAATTACACATAAAATTAAATATCAAAAAAGGAATTTACGACCACATATTTGGTCAAGATACTTTCATTAAAACTCATTCTATTATTGGGTGCTGCTAATATATTATATTTATACGTAGAAAAAGACCTTTCCACATCAACCGATGTAATCCATGCATATTTCAATATTTCATATTTCAACGAATGTTATTTTATCATTCATACGTTTATTACTGGTTTTTTCACTAGTTTTAAAATTTCTGGTAATAATGATTTATAGTCCAAGTATAATATACATAAAAATAAGTTAAATTTTCAAGAAAAATATGTAAAAATTAAGAAAAAATAACCAAATAGGGGAAAAAGCAATAAAAAGCAAGTTTTGTGGAAAAAAGCAAAAAAAAGTTTACTTCATTGAAATCAGAACGATTCAAAACGTATTTATCTATGAGAATTATCTTTCTACCACACACCTCTCAAAAGAAGCATTTGCTACAAAATCCAAGCCCTACTCGTGGGGTTTCTGCAATGAGCGATTCGAGTAAAGTTCCGTTTTCGACGGGCCGTGATGATTTTCTCCGCAGACGAAAAATGCCATTCGGCGACGACGTAGAAAAGGAAAAACCACAACAACCATAAAATGTAGGTATGACGACGGCGGACGCGCGTTTTTATGATTACAACGTTGCGTCTGTTTATATTTAGTTGCGCGTGGAGCCGTGCGTTTGTTTTCAATCTTCAAAACGCATTAAACGCGCGCAGGAGTTACCTGCGGACGGTACGGGAGAATTATTAATGTTTAAATCCTTTTCGCGAACAAATATATACCGGGCGCGCCGCCGCGCCGCAATAAAGAGTAAAAGCTTTTCGCTGCTATTTTTTTCCCTTCATACTTTCGTACATATTTAAAAAGTTTCCGAAACAGTCGAAGGAGAGATCCGTATATTGATACCGCGTGCGGCTGGTGGTGGTGGTGGTGTACCTACGTATCGAGAGCACGCCGCCGCCGCGCCGCGCCATTCGTATAATATCGCGATGAAAACATTTACTTTTACTCGTTTCGACAACAACAACAACAAAAATATTTCGCCTTATTACACCGTGAACGGAGGCGCGGTATGCAAAAGTTTCGTCCGCGTCGAATCGCCTGCTCGGTGCGCCGCGCACGCCATACCGACGTTTTTATTATTCGTTCCGTCGATTGTTCGCGTCGATCTTTGTGGAAAACAAATGAAAATAAAATAAACTACACAGCTCAATAGAATTCGGCGTTCCTTTTCATCCGTCCGGCGAGTGAAATATTATAATATTGAATTTACGCATTATGTCGGGTGGTTTCGACCACGCGTCGTCGTCGTCGTCGGCGCTTTCGATTATCGCGTGTACCAAATGAGAAATGTAATTATACTGCTCGGCTCGACAAACGTAAATAACCGTCCCCGACGTTACACGCGTAAAGTTATACACGAACGCGTTGCTTTTTTCTTTCTTTTTTAAAAATTATATAAATAATAAAAAATATGCCCGTAGATCTTTATTAAAAAACTGAATTTCCGAGAGCCGAAGACGGTTTTTTTTCTCCCCCAACGACGCGACGGTACATATAATATAAAAGTCAAAGAAAAACAATTTTGAATTATTACTTTTTACCGGAACGTTTTATCACGTCGTCGTATAAAACTAATATAATACTAGCGAGTGGAACTTGTTTAGGCCGTCGCGTTTGTAGTAAAACTGCCATCGACTAAAATCGTCGCGAATCGATAACCGTGGTGCGAAATGGCAAAAAAAAATAAATAAAATAACGACAGGAAACTGCCGACTCCGCGGTAGGTCCTTCGATCCTGGGCATTCGGCCTTACATCCGTCCGGAGCGGTGCCCGTGCCGAACGAAAAAGCGCTGTGGGAATAACGACGTCGCGCGTCGGCCCCAAATCATTCGATTCGTCGAAAATACAAATTTCATTGCTCGTCGCGTGACGAGCAGAGTGTTTTTTTCCTCTTTACATACCTAATAGTTATGGATAGACGCGATAACAGATGTGTCGGGGAGAGTTTAACGACTCGTTTCGAATATTCCGAAGAGCAGCAGCGTCACTAGACAAGTGTGCGGCGACCGACGACGTCCTATAAAAAGGACTTTTTATCCGCCGCAAGTCACCACGTTGCGACGAAAAAAAAAGAAGGTATTTCGCGACCATAAAAAACAGAGGTCGCAAACACTTTTTCTTTATGGCGAATTCTTCGAGGAGGACCACGAGTTCGGTATCGTATTATTATCATTATTCGGGCTCGGATTTTAAAGCATGTGCTTCTTTTTTATCCGACGCATAAATTCGTTTCGTGCCGTTCTAATAATTCTATATGAATCGAATTTTTTTTTTTCTTGTCGTTGCTTTTTTGCAATAATTATTCCAGTCGAGACGTTTTAATAATATGTTTATCGAGCCGGAACAATAATATTTAAATTTCATTAAAATAAGAATTTAAAAAAAAAAAAAAAACGCGCTTCTTAGAGTTACATAAAGCTAAGTCGAGCGCGGACGACGACGCACAGTGGAGTATTCATATAAAAAAGCTGGCCAAAAATATTTTTAAGGGTTTTTGAAGTCGAAATGAGTTTAAATGAGTTTTCTGTGTTGATACTGTGACCAGTGGCATCCACTCACACTAGTTACTAGTGTTTTCCAGCCCTTGTAGGTTCTATAAATTCTCTCATGTCTCGACTTCGTCTTTTCGAAAGTAATTTAGGAATGGGAAATTTAGATCACTTTGTACGGTTAAAATCTATTTATCTACCGACAGATATTCCATTGACGATTTTTAAAAATCATATTTCATCACTAAATGATAATTTTCAAGAAAGATTCAGCAAATTTAAAGAAGAAGAAAATTTAAATAACTTATTTATCAATCCATTTATCATAGAGACACACGATCTCCAAAAATATAACCCTAATATGCAATTGGAAATTATTGAACTTCAAAGTTCAACAGTTTTAAAATGCGAATATAAAGAGTCATCTGAGATAATAGAATTTTGGAAATGCCTACCCGAGGAAGATTTTCCAGAATTACATAATATGTAGCGTTGAAATTGGTTTGCAGATTTGGCTCTACATATCATACATATTATATGTGCACGGCACATATATCAACGTTTTAAATTTTCTTAATATTTCTCTACTCTCCGACCGTCGTACACTTTTACTCTCTAAATTTTTAATAAAACTAATATCAGGTTCAATAGACTGTCCTGAAATTCTCTCTTTAATCCGTTTTAAAATTAATTTCATTAATACTAGAGATCCTAAACCCTTTTATCCACTTCTTTCAACAAAAAATTATATCTTGAACTCTCCTGCGAACCTTCTTATGACTGCAGGTAATACCTTTGTTTTTGATTATATTTGAATAATAATTTGTTTATTTAATTGTATTCTTTCTACTTTAGCTTTATTATTTCACTCATTCTCTAATTTTAAGTATATATTTATCTATAAATTAATGTTTTACTTATCAATGTGTAACACAATGTAAATATTATTATGTTTTAGGACAGTCGTCCGTTTATATTAAATAAATAAATAAATATATGTGAGAAAAGTTTTTCGCGGATGACTTTCATTAAAAATAAACATAGAACCAAACTAACAAATTCTCATTTGAAAAATTTAATGCTTCTATATCTTCAACTAAACTTAAAACAAATTATGAAGAGATAATATCCACGAAGCAAATTCAACATACCTAATCATTGAAAAAAACATTGCAATTGAACTGTAACATACGCGCACTGCGCGCATAATGTCGCCCGGAAAGTCGGGACGGAACGAAAAGCTATTCGAATAATGCGCGTAAATAAACGTGTAATACGCCACAATGGGCGTTCGACTCAATAAAACTGTTGTTATAAGTTGATATTATTACGTAACCTCCGAACTGAAACCAATAAATCCGCTCGTCGTCGTCGTCGTCGTTACCGGAATAACTTTTGTAACGCACCCTCGTACTTCCGGAACGGCCGTGGAATTAATCATCTACCGCGGACGTTCTACCTGACACGAAAATTTTTATGCGCACACGTCCGTGATTTATTACAATCGATGGCTTCGCGGTCGGAAACCGCGCACAGGGTGATTTTTTAACCGCGCTCGCTCCTTTATTTCTCTCTCTCTCTCTCTCTATTCGCTCCGTTTTTCGGAAACGAAATCTTTGAAAACATTATACGTACGTGTTTCCACGCTTTCTCTAACGCCATCGGGCGCGCGTTTGTTTTTGCACTTTCCGAGGAGATTATATTCGCGACTTTTGTTTTCGCAAACGGGAACGCCCTATTTTTCGCGCGCAAATAATATTATTCGGTTAATTTTCCTAGAGTTTTTCATCATTCGATCCACTCCTCGGTTATTTCAACACGTCATTCGAGCCGCGGTACTGACGGTGGGTTTTTTACATTTAAAAATAAGCGCGAACAATATTGTCAAAACGATTGGATTATTTCGCGCTTTCGAGTAGTCTTGTCTATTCCGATCGAAAAAAAAATCCGAATTCGAAAAAAAACGAGCGTAAAAAATAAAGGCGAGCATAAAAAGCCATCCTGTATATATTTATTTACACGCGCGGCAGCAGTCCTTCCGACAGCGGTGCCTGCCCCGCTCGTCTATTGTTGCGTGTGGCTAAATAATAGTCGCAGCGCCGATCGAGGTGATTTTTACGAGGGTCATTTTACCGTCGTCCCCTTTCTCGTTATCCAGCGTCCGATGGATTTCTATTTTTTTATTTTTTTACTCCACTTTCAATTATATTACCGGCGCGGCGGCGTCTCTCCATTTGCCGATCGAACGGCAGCGTGTTGATTGACCGTAAAAACAATTAGACGTTCGCGATGCGACACGGTCGGCGGACGGTTGAAACGGATGTGGGGGGGGGGGTACATCCAATGTGATTTTAATGATCGAGAAAATAAATCCCGCGGGGAAAAAAAAGGAAAACATAATGCGCGCACGACGTTTTCCACGCACGCGGATGACAAATAAATCGTATAAGACTTGTTTTTCATTTGTAGAGATTTCGCCGTCTTCCGGAGTGCATTATAACCGTCCGCGAAATCATTTTTAATTCACTTTATACACGCTCCGGGTCTCGTTTCACTCGACGACGATTATCGTCGAAACGACTGGATCCACACTGGACCGGACTATTGTTGAAAGTGAATTGAATATTATTTCGATGAAAATCGAATCGAGCGGACGACAACTATACCGCGCTCGACACGTTGTCGTCGGACGGATTAAAACGCGGTCGAATAAATGTGATGAAAATAAAAACGTCTTTCGCGTGCGTCCGTCCGTCCGTTAATATCGTCGGTCGTCTTTCTAGAGCTGCCCGCCACGGCGGTGTTCGGATGAAAGAAACGCGCGCAGACAGTATAGTAAAAAACGTAACAGTTTTATCCTCGTACAAACAAAACGCATATTTCTTTTCTGTAAATACGCACGTGTGTGTCAAACAACGTCGAGTTCGTTTTGTATTGACCGCGTGGTTCCGCGAATTTTCATCGGTAAAAAAAATATGAAAGTCGATCGAGAAATAACCGTAATCGCAATGAACGGTGAGAATCAACGTCGACGCCGGCGGGCCGGCCGATACTCGAGAACGATAAATTAATAAATTTAATGAATTAAAAAACGAAACGCCGCCGTAACCGTTGCACCATATCGGTTATCATTCTAAAACGAGCAACGTCGCAGTGAGAAATAAAATACAGAAGAATACTTTGCAAACGTTTCGGCCGTAACAATAATAATCCAACAAAACGACGCAGGTTTCTCTTGGTTTCCATCTAATAAGACCGACGCCGGAATGTTATTTAATACGAATTGCAGATCGTTACATTGAAATACATATTTGTCATCCTTAATTATTATCCTGCTCCCGGGCGTATCCTGCGTCATCTCAACAGTCCCAATCTGTCCGTCGCACGTTGCCGAGGACGCGGTTATATTTATCGTTATAAATATTTAAGTTATCATCATCACACTAAGGCAAATACTCTGCCCTCCCATCTACCTTAACAACATACCTCTACCAACCGCCCAAAACGTCCGATACCTCGGTCTACATTTAGACCACAGGTTAACTTGGGCAACTCACACCCACAACAAAAGACTTGTCCTAAATAATCGCTCTCGCCAATTACGTTATCTCCTCACATCACAACACATCAACTTAAAAAACAAGCTACTACTATACAAACTCCTACTCAAATCGATATGGACATACGGTATACAACTTTGGGGTGCAGCTAAAAAGACCAACTCAAACAAAATCCAAATCTTCCAATCAAAATGTCTCCGTCAAATAACTAAAGCACCCTACTATGTATCTAACGACACCCTACACAAAGATCTAGCCATTCCAACAGTCCAAAACGTCGCAAAAACTTTCTATAAACGCTCACACTCCAAGTTCCACTGCCATCGTAATCCCTTGATCTCAGAGCTTTCCACCAACACTATTCCTGGTGACCCCAGAAGGCGTCTAAAACGTACCTGGTGTCGTGACCTCCTAATTTAAAATTATTATACCTATACCTCCCCCAATTTTGTATTCCCACCCTCCCTTACTAGCAATCAAAATCCTAAACTAAAATCCCAACCTTAAGTGCCTCCAACGGGAGGCCTCTTATCTCCAGCCACTCAAGTCTTACCACCTCCATCACATGCGCTTATTATAAAAAACAAATTTATAGATTGTGTATATTAAAAATAAAGGAAAAAAAAAAAGAAAAGTTATCATCGCCATGATTATGATTTTTATTCATGTCGTTCGCCTCTCGCCGCCGTAAGCAAACAAGTCGAATTCCAAAAAACCGCTCGGGATTTGATCGTCCGACAACCGGTCGAATTCAATAACGCGATATCCGACGTGACAACCGCGCGCGAGAGTTATTTAAGTGTCGATACACATTTCCGTCAATAATAATCGGCCGAACCGGAAACAAAACCGCGCGCGTTCGAATAATTTACCCCCCGTCCGGACGCGGCACTTGGCGCGCTTAACTCCGGAACAATGGGGTCAATGGGGGCATAGCCCCCACGGACAGTTTCCTAGAATTTATGCTCCCGTGACTATAGGTCATCTTCTATAGTTTTTAATTTTTATGTTCAATATAGAAACAAAACTCAAATATATTTAACACGTTGATGGACAGTCACTGCTATAGCAGTTATATGTTTATATATCGTTTATAAGTTTATAAGTCGTAATCCGTCTATATTCGGAGCGCAATATGTTCTATAGTTTTTTTTTCTCGAGTAATCGAGGTTTTCGCAAGGGGACAGAATTTTTTTCGACTCATCGAGGTTCCACTGTATGTAGTATATTGGTAAGTAACCATATTAAAATAAAAATAAGTCGGTGGATTTTTATTGTCATGGGCATTGAAAGCCACGTCAATTTTTCGTCAAAAAGACCTTTACGACTTCCAAAAAAAAAAACGGTACTTGTAAATAATCTTAGAGAAATTTTGAAAACAGTTTTGGAAAGCTTAACACTTCTACTGTGCATCGGAAGGAGCAATTTTTTTCAAATTTTGCATTTTTTTCACGAGAAAAAAAAGTTTGAAAATTACAAAATTTTCAACATATCCATACTATTTTCTTTATTTAATACCAGCCTTAAATCGTCCCCTTAATTAACATGGGAAAATCTTTACCTTCCTGTGCTCGGCCCCCACACGGTCGAAAAACTGTTCCGGCGCCACTGACTTTGGAACAGAGCGAATGAAGTGTGGAACGCGTTTCTAAAAACGTTGTCGACTCGGTCCTATGATAAACTACTATACGTGCACACACGTTCATGTTATATTATATTATACGTGCCGGGCGGCGAGGAGATACCGCTAAATTGGTATCCATTTATTTCCGGTTAGACTTTGAAGAACGGCGGCGAGTTGCGCCGCAAAAACATGGGCGCGCGCGCGCGAGGAAAGAAAAAAATAAATACGGCCGGAGAGCGAGAGAAGCAAAGGAAAGTTTTCGCGTGCACGTCGTCGTCGTCGTCGTGTCGACGAGGATATAAAGGAATTCAACCGCGTCTCGCACACCTCGCCGTTCGTTCCCCGCGCCGCTGCCGGCGTTTCGGGACGAAATGACTAATATCATTTGGCAAACACAAACCCCGAAAAACACGAAACGCCGACGGCAACGTAGAGGAGAAAAGTCATTATCCCGGCGGCGGCGGCGTTCGTTTTTACGTCGTCGGTAATGACTGCATGCGGCCACGAGTCGTCGTCGGAGAAATCTACGTAAGAAACGTGTACCCGCCTCCTGCGCGGTACACGCATTTGTATCGAAGGAGTTTCTTAGAAGAAAATCTCAAATCGCGCGCGACGAGAAATCGTTGTTTATGTTTCCGGCCGGAGTTTGATTTTCAAACGTAAGACTCTCGTCGATTTTTGCAACGGTCCCCGTATTTTTAACGAGTAAAATATTTGAACTTTCAAACTTTTACACGAAAAAAAAGAAAGAAAGAAGAAATTACGATGACCGATGTTTCTACGTTCAAGTATAAAATCAGCTCACAAGGAATCGCGTTTTTTTTTGTTTCGAGTTGTTTAATATAAAAAAATTAAAAATGTGTTTGCGTTTGAAAAAAAAAATCGAAAATTTCAAGTGCGCGTTTCAATAAACACTCGGCGACGAATGAAAAAAGAACGCGGTAAAATCAACACTCGAAATACGAGATTGGTTGCTCGAAAGCTTTGTGCGCGTCGAAAAATATGAACTAACCGCTGCGACCGCGTGTAGTAGTTACGAGGTAAAACCAAGAGAAACGCGTAAAAATAAACAGCCGCCGTCGTATCCGCTCTCTCTCTCTCTCTCTCTCTCTCTGTATAATTAACATTTTAAAACGTCGGCGATAAAAGTGAAAACTCATTTTCCAAACGCTGCTGTTTAGCCGACTGTTTTAACGCAAACAAAACGACGCTAGCTCGCGTCGCACCACGTGTCTTGTGAACGAGTGTTTATAGTTATAAAAAAAAGTAAAACTACGCGCGAACGTCGTCGACCGAATAATATAATATGCAAACGGAAGACGTTCGTGGAGACGATATTACGCGACTAAAGCGGTGTGTTTTGAGAAACGCGCCCTGTACAGAAGCTATAGCAGAGCTCTCTCGACGCGAAAGTCGTACGGTAGACGGGGCAGCGGTTCCCAACTTTAATAGTTGTGCGGACACCACCGATTTCATAAAAAAATCTTCGAGGCCCACTAATGCAGCGTTTCCCACTATCTCAAGGGTTCCGTCAGATGTATGTGATGTTGAGAAAATTATTTTATATTATATTTGGATTATTTTATATTATTTAAAAAAAGTTCACCTAAAATCTAAATAATAGTTATTATAGTATAATATCGTTATAAAATATTTGTTGTATGTACTTGAAATTGAACAGAATAAAATTATAACACTCATGTACCTATAGACGTTGTCATTACGTTCACGAATTAGATTTGTAGAATTTAGATAAGCGTGTCAACGCGATTGCCAGTAAATTGTACTACGTGTACGGTGTTACTGCGTTATTAATTGTTATTTATTATAAATACAACATAACGCACTAAAAATATTAATAGTAATATGTATATTTTAAAATCTAATTAATTATAATTTTTTAAAAATAAATATTTGTGATAATTAAATAATAAATGTTTGTTATTTAAGCAGCTGAACCGATTTCGCTAATTCTTTTTTCATATACTATTCCTGTTCTTACCGAGAGAAAAATTTAAAAAATTGCCCGAAAAAGTCTAAAAAACTTTTTAAGAGCGTGGTCGTTGTTTATTATCGAACTCATCCGAAACGGCTCGACCGATTTTTTGATGAAATTTTTTCTACATATTTGGTAGCTCTGAGAATAGGACGTAAACTATTTTTCAAACCCCTAGGTGTTAAGGGTGGCCCAACACAAATATTTTTAAAAATTTAACGTTTTATATGTATGCCTATTCTGTAACCATAGTAACCGTGTTTCATAATTATTATTGTGAAATGTGGGTAAAATAATAAAAGAATATTATCAGTATCCTGTTTTTCATCATTATTAAGTACTTCGATTTGTTATGTTAAAAGACGTGATTTAGAGTGAAATATAAATGGTAAAACAACGTTGGCGAGGACAGCTAGAGTTAAAGTTAAGTGATTAAAAATAAAAGAATTAAAAACCAATTGTTTACTAAGAAAAAAACTCTATTCGACTTAATCACAATTTAATGCGATTTTCGACATTGCTTGTCCTCCACGAGAGTGGAATATCCGGAACAAAACTGGATAGTTTTGGCCCGAAATCACTCTCAAGCCTCGACATTCTTTAATATATTATCTCGGGTACAAGTTTTAGAATAATGTCGGCGTTTAAAACTTTCCATCCAGACGCGTAGTCGTTAATATTTTGAAAATTTGAAAAAAAAAAATAATTAATACTTTTCCCTCTAATCAACGACGACGATGTAAATTTAACGTTTTTAATTATCGTGATTCATAATAATCAACGGCATGGTAAACGAACGCGCCGAGCGGAAAATCGAGATTTAAAACAAAATAACGGTTATTTCGGACTGGAAAACAATAATTATTATCGAGTGCGTAATTTTAATTTCGAAACGCGCGTAATTATTATTATTACTTTACGGCGCGCCGGCGAGATTTTGTGACGGAAAAAAACGACCGTGTAAAATATCGAACGCAATTAAAAAAAAAACCATCTCCTCGAGACGTCCTGTATAATAATAATAATAATAATAATATATTTATTGTTATAAAAATCAATAAATAAACAACACCCCGAGGGGTAGGAATACGGTAATATAAGAATTACGAACTAACAATTATTAAATAAAACATGTAATATTAATTATTTGAATTATAAATACAAGTCTTCAACGTGGTGCATGAATCAAGGACTGTTAGAGAAATAATTAGTTTTTGACTGTGGCATGGCAAAAGGAGGATTTTGTCTTGAATTGAAGAGGAGGGTACTTTGAGACCAATTTTTTGTAATAGTTCAGGACAGACGATTAAATCTCCATTAAAGATTTTATAAACAAAAGTGGCATCGAAAACTAACCGTCTGGTCTTTAGTGATTTTAAACATGCAATTTTTGCAATCTCATCCGTATTTTGGTTAAAAATCATTGTTTTATATTATTATCATAAAAACGGAGGAAATTTCTCTGGACTTTTTCTAATTTATCGATAAATTGTAATTGATATTAGGATTCCATAATATCGTGCCGAATTCAAGAGATGATCTATTATAATTCGACGGTTACAGGGAAAAAGGGCGTAAACGACATTTTCGTAATTTTACAGGAAAGCCAAAATAAAAATACAATACATTTTTCTGTCCTATTCTATCTAAATATCACTTACAAGTATAATTCTTGTATCAATCTATTAATTGATTATGTTTCTAATGTATTTTACTTACAACTATGAAATGTACCGCTAATTACGGTAAAAATTAGCTTATAAACTATAATATGGCGCTTACGCCCATTGTTTCTCAACTTACCTGGTCATTGTTGGTTACGCCTGAACTCGTGAACATATGACAAAATGTCGTTTACAACATCATATTAAATTATTTAATAGTCGTTTACGCATAATAAAAGTCGTTTACGCCCGATAACAACTACACCTGATAATGAATGGCGGTTACGCTAAATATTTAAACATCGATAGTTATTCGTAAAAAAATCGTATCGATACAACCGTTGGCTCTATCGATAAAGAGTCGTGGCGTTTACGCCAAAATTCTATTAACTCATTTTCGGCCAAAATGTCGTTTACGCCTTTTTTCCCTGTAGCCGTCGAATTATAAGAAAAACGAAATACCCTCCGCGCGTATTTTTTCCCCGCTTTCTTTTTTCTAATTTTTCTTTTCTTTCATTCGGCCGCGTCGGATCTGCCGTTTTTCAAACATTTCGCACACTCTGGCCATCGGATTTATTAATCGTTATTTTATTAATTTCGCCGAGTAAACATAATTTGATAATATCGCGGTTTGATGTATGCTCACACAGTACGATGAATCATCGAAAATACGTTCCGATTGTAAATTACTTTAATAAATTGCAACAACATTATTGTGATTTTATACACACGTTAGTAATTGTAAATAATTAGTCGTTAATCACTACGTCGCGCGTCGTCGTAGAGTGAATTATTTAAAATTGCTTTTTTTTTTTTTTTCAATCATAATAATTTCAATGATATTTACTCGGTGTTCTGTTTCATTTGCGCAACGCGTAGTGAAAAGCACTGAACCGTAATTTCGTATTTATTATTTTATTTATTTTTCTCGCGTGTGTTTTCAACAACAGTAGGTAAAGTATATTATTATTATTTGTTACCGTTATTACTCGTATAATAATAATTATGAAAATCGTTATTATATTAGTGTGCGCTGCTCGTTCGGCTGGTGTGAGTTTCGATCCAAAAATGAATTTTTCATTTTTTATAACGGCTTCAAAACACCAGTGAGTAACGTACGAAACCGGAATTAACTATTCACGTTCAAAGCCCCAGTTAAAACTATCTGTTTAGCATTTTGAATACCCCGTAGAACAAAAACATAAGGATTATTCTGCCGCGCTGGGCGAGGAAAGGGGAAAACTCAATCCTGGACGGAATGTAGAGTTATTAATTTCTAAGGGTTATTTAGACGGTTTCATATTAATTTCGTGTACCTAATCGGAAACCGCGTGTATCTCGCCGGCACGACGACGACGTTATAAATATAAATTCAGAGTGTAAGAAAACCGATAAGTTCGTTCAAACTATACCTAATTCGAATAAAGCGCCGCCGCGGAATGGGGGGGAAAAAAAAACTCATCGACATTTACGCAGAAGTTCGGAGGCGCTCGGATTATTCCATGATTGAATAACGAAAACAACTGAATATTTTGACGTTTATTACGTATTCTATTTTCCGAGAATCGAACGTTTTTCGTTTTTACATGTCGTGTCATACAGTAGGTATTAGAGTGAAAATGTCTCACAAACTTGTAAGATTCCAATTTCCAATCCGTCTAAACGAAAAAGTATTTCGCAATAATATTGTTGTTTGATTCGATTAAAACGATATCGTTGAAAACCGATCGACAGTATAATTACCCCGCAGTAAAAATAGCTAATAACAATTCGAATCCCATTGTTTTATATCGACTATAAAAATGTGTTTACAAAAGCACATTGTAACGGTCTTTTCCGAATCGTAAATATTTAATTATATACGTATATCCGAATCTCGAATTTCAAATCGTTTACGACAGAGAGAGAGAGGGGAAAAAAGGTAATAAATATATAATTTTTTTTCCTTTTTTTTTTTTTTTAATGTGAAACGTTAACGGCGTTTTATGTAAATACCCGAGCTGAAATATCGTTTTAGCAGAACGGAAATAATAGTTTCGTAATTATTTATACAGTAATTAATTTCCCAGAAGGTAAAGGAGTTATCGAAGAAATTAGATTTATACGGTTTCGATTGAAATATGGACCGCAGGAGCGACGACGACGCACGAAAAAGATTACACTCCTCGGACGTACGTAAAAAAGGACAAATAAAAGACAAATCCTTAAACGTTTTTCGCGTATTACTCGATTACTGGAGGGGGAGGGGGGAAATGATAAACGTCTATAAACGTATACAACGTATATTATGGGATTCGGTTCGTTGTAAACACTCAATGGAGTAAACAAAAATATATATTCGCGCTCAGACCGATGTTTTTATTGCATTCCGAAAACCGCGAGGTATATGTAAGTTGTATTTATTTGCCGCGCGTCTCTCTCTTTTCCTTCTTAATTTTTATTTATTCGAGGACAATATTCTTTCACGCACATACGTTTCCTCCGCGGTGCGGCGATATTACGTTTCATTGATTTCGGGGCTTGGTTTCTAATGAATCCCGAGTATTTAATAACTACGAGTATAATATATTTTACTCGGCCGTTTTATTGCACCACAACCACTATTACTTCTAATATAAATTCTGTTGCGGCCGCAACATAATATAATAACATAAAGTATAAGTGTTGACGCCGATAGCGACAACGTCGGTCGATGCAGAGAGGTATTTTGAGAAAGACGAAACCGCGATAAGAATATGCTAATCAGGGCAACGGCCGCAAGTTTCGGACTCGCGTTCGTTGCCGTGTGCGGACTACAGGGGAACGCGAGTCGGCCTCTGGTGTAATTGTAATATTTTTAATTTTATATGATTTTATTGTGTTTTTTTGTGGCGCGAATCGCCTTAAGTTTTTGTAATATTTTGTGGCGCGAATCGCCTCAAGTTTTTTTGTATTATTTTCGTGCGCGAATCGCCGGAGTGGTTTTTTTTTTGTATAATTTTCGTATGTTTCATCTGTGATATAACGCATTATGTAATAAGCGTTGGAATTATTATTATTATTATTATTATTATGCAACGTGTGAAGCACAATCTACTGTGAGTTCTATTATTATTATTATTATCATTATTATATTATTTACTATCACAACCAGTGTTTCTTTCAGGCACTTCTCCGGGGGGGCATTGCCCCCCCCGGAGAATGTCCATTGCCCCCCCGGAGAACATTTTAAGAATAGTAAAGAAAATCAGATATTAGACAAATGTAATTTTAGTTTAATAAGAGAAATTGAAAACAGATTCAATGACAAATCTATTGATATAATGACATTTGCTAGTCACTTTGAGAGCTTCCAGTCTTTCATTGATATACAAGATATGGATTTGAAAAAAATTTGTGGTTATTTTCCAATGCTTAATGCAGAAGCTGTACTGGCGGATATTAAGTCATTTAATTTTTTCATAAAATCTATGCTTGATAGTGGAATATACAAGGCACATGAAAGTCCATTGATTAAAATCATGGAAGCTGATGTTGGATATACCGAGTTACAACATCTTTGTGAAATAATTCTTGTCATTCCCGTTACCACAGCTTCGGTTGAAAGATCTTTTAGTTCAATGAACAGAGTTCTTACAAAGACAAGAAAAAAAATGCTCCCAGGAACCTTAATGCATTGTATGCTCATCAGTATTGAAGGGCCTGACGTTCCAACAGAAGATTTCCTAAACAAAACGGTAGATTTGTATGCAGCTAAGAAAAATCGCCGAATTCGGTTCCTTTAGATGGTAAAACATAATATATTTCTAAAAAGTTAAAAGATTTTGTTTCTGGCTATTATTATTTTTTGTACTTATATTTTTTTTTGTATTTTTGAGTTAATAAAGTAAATTAGACTAAGTAGAATAAAATAGTTTTTATATATTCTTGACAGTCATCTAAATTTTTGATGACATTGTTTTTTTGTAGCTGCTTTACAATTGCTAAAACATATTTAAAGTTATTTACAAACATTTTTTTTCTTAATGTAAAATAATTGCCCCTCCGATTTTTCAAAATGCCCCCCCCGGAGAAAATTGTCTGAAAGAAACACTGATCACAACCAAATCCGTTTGTTATTATATACTCATTTATTTACACACACAACACACTTACACACATCACCCTCATCACACATAGCTCACTAGCATTTGCGCGGCGACCCCAACCACTGCTAGTTGAGCTATAACACACACACACACACATACACACACACACACACACACACACACACACACGCAAAGCAGGTGACGCGCAATACCAATTTGCGCACCCGGCCCGTACATTTTGGTGACCTCGACGTGATTTTTCGTGTATGTTGTATTTATAGAGTGAGTATAGTTATATTTTCGTTTGAGTTTTTATTTTTGTCGGTCTACATCGTTGGTAAATTTTTGTGTCTTTGAAAAACTCGGTTTGCCGCTTGAATTTCATCTCTGTGCGAATTTAACTATTCATTAGTGCGTCTATTCATCATCTGTATATCTAGCGATTAATTTTTCATTTCGGATACCTTTATTTCTTTATCGATATTTTCTTTGGAGTACTCGATTTTTCTTTTGTCATAATGGGATTAGAAGACGTTTCCGAAGTACAAATCAAGGAGCTTAGGAAAAAGAGAGGAATCATCAAGGCAGCTTTAACGCGTATGAAAAATTTTGTAGAGAGATTTGATACAACAACAGACGCTATATCACTATTAGAATTTCGCCAAGAAGAATATACACGAATACAGGAGCGCCGACGACGATATCGGCGTGTGTTTGCGCGCGTCCTTTAACATTATTATTGCCGAAATTCGGCCGTTCGACACGCTGTCGCTAATTATTTTGTCGAATCGTCCGTATTACGCGTCGTATTTTTATCTCGCGCGAAATATTGGCCGGCAATTCGACGCGACACGTATCGTTTCGACCGAGCCCGAGTGCGTTCGAAGTCGATCGTTAAAAACGAAAGCAAATAAATATAATAATATGTAAGCCGAACGACTTTTGTCGATTATTTTGAAATTCTTATATAGTTATTGCGTTTTTCTTCTAATAAAGTATCGACGCTATTCGCAATCACCGTTGGAAATTATTATGCTTTGTTTTGTTTTTTTTATATCGTTAACAAACAACAACACGAAGTTAGGATCGACCAGTGGCGATCCCAGAGGGATCAGAGGGTGCGGTCGCACCCGGGCCCGTTCGTATAGGGGCCCAAAGAAATAAAAAAATTTTGAAAAAAGTGTTCGAGGAAGCTAAACAAATAGCAATTTCGTGGGCAGTTGAGCCTAAAATACGTTCACTAAAATAAGAAAAACAAAAACAACTAAATATTTTGATGAATTAAGTAACGATGAACGTCTCCATGATGCTGAACAATATTTTAAAACACAAATTTACCATCGTACTCTGGACATAATTATCAAACAACTCGAACACCGTTTTAATGGTATGAACCAAGTTATAAAACGTTTTTCTTCAATATTACCAATTAATATATGTTCAACGAATGAAAATGATTTAACAATAGATTTGGTCAACCAAATTATTCGATTTAAACGTTCGTTTGAAAATCAAATTTCAAAATTAAATTCTGTACATGACTTGGCAAAATTTATAATTGTAGACAATAATTATTTAATAGCGGCAAGTTTTCCAGATTTATGTACAGCTCTTGTTTTCTTTTTTTGACAATACCAGTGACGGTGGCGAGCGCAGAAAGAAGTTTTTCTAAACTCAAAATAATTAAAAACTATCTTAGAAGTGCGATGTCTCAAATTCGTCTGTCAAGTTTGGCTATAACATCAATAGAAAAGAAAATTGCAAAAGAAATTAATACGTCAGATATTATTTCTACTTTGGCAAATTAGAAGTCCAGAAGAATGTTTTAAGTTTTGAGTTAATTGTTATTTGTTACAACTGTTTACTAATTTTTTTTGTATGCCTATAATATGAAGTATTAAATTAATATTTTTTATTTAAAAAAATTTTTTTTTTAGTAATTTTAGTAAGGTGAATACACTCCCTCAGTTCTTCTTAATATATATATACCTGGGACGATGGGGGGCCCGTTGAAAATTTTGAAGTTTCGCCACTGGGATCGACTCGACAATAAAATATTTATTAAATTATAATAATTCGTACACTCTGAAATCGCGTAAACACTTATTTTGAAATTATTTTCGCGTTTTTTTTTTTTTTTTTATGGGATAAAAATAGTCTGTCACGTGTTGATGGAATTAAAACTTATTTATAAGTGTGAAAATAATGAAGAAAACGACGCCGTAAAAAAAAAAAACAACTTTTTCTCGCCTTGTCTCCTCGGTTCTTAAAAATTCAAAGACTTAGGTAGTGTGTGTGTGTGTGTGTGAGCCGAGTAAACGCCGGAACACTTTAGTAGATTAGGAAATAATAAAAACGAATCGTATAAAAAAAAAGGCGATGGAAAAAATGTCGAACGCGCGCGATTTACACGCTGCGAATAAAATCAATTATTATTTTCTATTTTACATTATTTATGTCTCGATAGTTTTCGAGTCTATTTATCCAAAATTCTCGTACGCCGATTGAATATTCCATTTTTTTTAAAATTATTAATAACTTATTAATCAAAAATTATAAGTGGAGAAATACAGTCAATGGAGGAGGGCTTGCCAGAAGACTTGACCAGCAACGATTTAATCTATTTCGCGCCAATAACAACTACTGACGTAGAAAGAAGTTTCTCCCGATACAAAACATTTGTTGTGCGATAGCAGGCGATCATTCGATTTTGAAAACTTAAAAAATCATTTGTAGTGCAACGCAATAATGTAAGCAATATTCATATTTAATTTTTATTATTATTATGTATTAATATATTTAATTTTTAATTATAAGTGCAATTTTTAATAATATACTCGTATTTTAATGCAATAATGCAATAAATTTAGTGTGTTTTTTAATGCAATAACTTCACTGCCCTATTGATAAGGCTTCGACATCTGGGTCGTTGGCCTGACGTGGTTTCAATACGAATATAGAGAGACGTTTTGAATTTGGCGGTTACGATTTATTGGCGTTTAAATGTTATTATAATTTGTCAACGAGAAGAGTCGTAGAGAGAAATTATAGACATTTGTTTGTGTTTGTGTTTCGTTTAGTGCTTTCTCTCGAAATCGACGGTGGTCAGCGAATTATTTTTAAAACTCCATTTTTATCTAACTATTACAATATTAAAAAAATACAAAAACCAACCACTTTATAGGTCAGTTTATTTATAGCCGAGAGTCTAATGCGCGCGGAGAAAACAATTAATGTACACACGCGCCCTTGGAATTGCGTTATTACGTCAGTTATTAGGTCGGGAGGTTTCCTCTAGAGTAAAGTGGTGAGGTGTAATGAAATCTACGCACAACCAATTTATAATTACAAACGTTCCTACTATTATTGCGATTCCGCGCATCTCATCTATGATCTATATTCGTGTAAACACACACACACACACAACTAGTACTCGAAAAGTTGAAATCGTCTAAATCGTAAAACTATCGTCTATATTATATTAGAATTAATTCCGTAGTTTTCAGGGTCACCGTGGAGTGGAGCAGTCCAATCGAATATGATGACCTCGTGCAAAAAGTTTACAACCCCTGTCTAAAAAGTATGCGAGTAATTCGTAATGCGATTATAATATTCGCATACCTACGCGAACGCGTGTAAATGGAACGATTTGAATTTTACACTTTTGACTATAATGAAAATGTAATTCAAACAGCGACGAATATTATAAACTTGATTTGGACTTTTCGACGTGAATTAGAAAATCGTCGCAATGTAAAGTACTTCCTTACCCCTCCTACCAGCTATTACATCACACGGGGGAAAAAAAGGTGATTAGAAAGACAATGTAACCGAACTCGCGCGATGCGAAATCTTTTATTGTTTGTGTTTCCATCGGATCGCGTGAATTATATTTTAAACGATTTTCATTAAATTTGTCGTTTCGATAGTTTACGAATCATCGAAATTCGCGTCGTTTACTATTATTGATATTTTCAAACGACGACGACGACGGAGAGGCCCGTGAAAAGAGGATTTTAAATTGTATTATATTTACCAACTCTGAAAAACAACAGAAATATCGTCGAACAGAATATGTTTTTGAACAATAGTTTTTCGAAATTCGACAAACGACCAACGCTCGTATTCGACTGCGTTCACGAAGTTTCGTACGGCTAATTATTAATGTAAGCAACCAAAGTGCGTACGACTCTTTCGAATCGTACGGTTATTACCTCACACGACGCCCGTGCGCGAACGAGCCAGGTGGTCCGAGAGCCGACGACGTTCCGTCGAAGAAATTAGTCTAGAAAACGATGGCGGCGAATCGCACCGTGTAATATTATTGAAATCGATTACCGATAACAGAGAACGCGTGTCGACGCGTTCGTATCGGTTTTTTCGCAACGACCTAGACCGAAATGAAACAATAACGGACTCTCGGCAACAATGCCGTCGCGTCGCAGAACGGTCCAAATTATTTTCGTAAATTATGCAAAATCTCAATCAACGAACAAAGCTCGGCCGGGTCAGGTGACGCGCACGTCCGTCCGTCGTTCCGCACGCGCTCTAGAGTCCGCCGGTTTTCGTTATCGACGCGAATGTTTTTACACGGACGTCCAGCGATTCGCTCTCCTCGATTCGGATCATTGTGAATCGACCGCCCGAGATCCTGGCTGCGAGCGAAACCGAACGGCAATCCCTTTTATCGTTTCTAATAAAAGGACACGCCGCCGGTCGTATGACGGCGAGTGTAGACCAGTGGTGCGCAACTTTTTTTGATCCACGACCCCCCAAAATAATTTATTTTTTAATACGACCCTCCGGGGCTTCCTACCAACATTATGTAAGTGTGTAATATAAATTTACTTAATAGTCTTCATGTATACACACATTTTATTCATATACATTAAATCGTTAATTTTAGAGCAATTTTAATATTTCTTTAATTTAATTAATGAAAAACATAAAAATTAAAAATTGTATGTAAACTTTGTATGTAACTTTTTCATTTGGTGATTACTGGCAACCCCCTAATAAAATTTCGCGACCCCCTTGGGGGTCGCGACCCCCAGGTTGCGCACCACTGGTGTAGACGGCCTAAAGGTTATAATAATTGAACACGCAAGCGAACGCCGCAAACGGTTTCCAAACTCAATTGTTTTACTGGAAACTATACGCACGAAACCCGCTAGCACTTAGTGCGATACGCATCGGTGCGGATATAGCGCGAGTAAATAAATGATAACATTGAAAACAACTGTAGACAATAATAATAATACGCCGTATAGTTTTCAATGAGCAACAACAAATATTAACTTGTATATGTATACCCAAAGTTCAACCACTGTAGGTATAATATAATGTGCAGGTAGATCTGGTAGGCATGTCTGCGGGGGAGGCGAGGGGGGCAGCAGTCTGCCGAGCGACTCGGCCGAAAATTATTAAACGATCGAAATGGTTTTTTTTTTACCGACGACGGTAATTATAATATTAAACACGTAAAAACGACGTTCTTGGTTATTGATAACTAGGACTTGATGCCCTAAAAACCCTTAAAATATGTTCGATTTCAAATTACAAATGTTGTGTTTTTAAGTGTTAGTCGGGATATAATCAGGGACGATCACAAAAAAAAATCATGGGGGGGTGTAATCTTCAAAATTGCCGACTAGAAATTGAAATTCAAAATTTTTGTTAACTATTAAGTTATTTTTAGTTACATTCTGTAAATTTATAATTTATTTATTACCTTATGTTTCAATTCTTAACAGGAGCAGTCGATGCTCGTATTTCTAAAGATATCGTGTTTTTTTAGAGTCAAATCAATATAATTCACGAACCATTAGAGATATGAAAAAATGTAATAAAATAAAAATTATAGAAAATTTAATTTACTTTAAAATATGTAGTATTAAAAATATCAATATTTCTAAAGGTTAACGAAATATTTACGAAAATGTCGAAAATTTTCGTAAATATTGAAAAATGTAGTAAGTTCAAACTTAAATCACAAGTCGGCACGGGTTAACCTTATCTGATCGAACCAAAACTTTTTGTAGTTCGTTTTTATACATATAGGCACAATATTAGGGGGTGAGATCAAACATATTTTAAAATCAAAAATTAAGGAACACCCTAGTATGCGTGTTATATATATATATATATATTATATATATTATATAGGTTTTTATCTTATGCCGACTTCCGATTCTCGCAGTCTCGCTATACTTTTGCGAATCCTCTCCATAACCCATTACGAAAATATTGAGTCAAATCAATATTAACAATGTATTTAATTTTCCTTTCCTCGTCTTAAAAAAAAAAAGTTTAATCAGGTGAAAATAAATTCGATTTTGCCGACTGAAAATCAAATATTGCCGAGTGGGGGGGTGTGACACCCCCTCATGACCCCCCTTCGGTTCGTCCCTGGATATAATTTATAAGGATCCACGAGTAATAATTCGTGGACCATCGATAACTACTCGCGACTATAAAGCGAGGAAAACAAATTCGAAAGTCTTCGATTAAACGACAAAACGCTTGTTTTCTTGTTTTTATACTTGTATTTTATAGCCGAGTTGGAATTTTAATTTCATCTCTCTCTCTCTCTCTCTCTCAAAAAAAAACGTTTCTAAAATTTTAGATAATTAGTTTCGTCTGCACTAAACGGACCGTTTTAACGGCAACGCAATAAAAACGTCGAACGAAAATGAGTTTTGTTTTAAGACGATAAAAGTTAACGATTTTAGAGACTTATTGCTTTTTTTTCGTTCGGATCGAATTATATAAGCCGCGCTTCTTTCGTACGGCGCGATGAAAATTATTATGCGAACGACGACGGGAGCGCGGACACGTCGTCGTCGTCGTTAACACGCGGTTTCGTCTGCTCGACGCTAAACAGAAAAAAACGAGTGAGTTTTCTCGGGGAAAAAAAAACGACCGCCCCGCCGCGCCGCGGTCATCAGTTGTATTTATTCTCGCGACTATGTAGAATCGACCTTATTCGTAAAACAGCGCCGCCGCCGCCGTCCGAGCGTCTGGGGCCACAACGCCAAAACTATCAATCGTACCTCTGTGGACGGACGCCAATATTCCGTCGGCTGCCGATGCTAATGCAATCGTATTTTCCGAGAGAAAGCTTTTACGCGTGAAAAAGGCCGAAACCATTGCCGCGCGCGCGTCGAAATCGACGGATCGATCGAATTTTCGCGCGCGTATGACGTATCATCGATGTGTTTAGAATTATTCTTCCGACCACCTCGGCCTCTTTCTCTGAAAAGAGTGCAGATGAAAAAAAAAGAAAAACCCAATAATAACGGGTGATTTCCATTAGGGTGACGAGAAAATATTATTATTCGAGTGAAATAAAATCATTATTAAATTACCATTTAAACCAAAGAACCATTTAAAAAAGTCCCTGGCTGGGATAGAACAAGGCCTATATGGACAACGCTTAATCGAATAAGATCGGAACAAGGAAGATGCAACCACCTACTTCACAAATGGGGAATGGTAGACTCTCCACTTTGCGAATGTAGAGAAACGCAGACAATCAAACATATGGTTGAGTCGTGTCCCATTACAATGTTCAAAGAAGGATTAACAAAACTACACGAGGGTGGACCAACAACTATAAAATGGCTTGAAGAACTAAATACTCGTCTGTGATTTCTATTGTTATTACTTATTAGTATTGATTTTATTATAATTTACTATACCTACCTTATTATCATAATATTAAAGCGTATGACGTATTAGAGATATCGATATAAAATCCACGAGTTGAAAACAATATCCGACGGCCGTGCCCACGCCGCCGACTATTCGAAACAATCAACAATGTACATCGATACAAAACGTCGCGTCGTTTATATTTTCTTTATTTTATTGAGAAATCACGCGCGCGTTCGAGCATTTTCGAGAAAGAGAAATAGCGATGAATTTTTCTTTCTTTTTGTCACGTTTTCGTCAGTCTCGTAGTGGGCTCATTGTTTGTGTTGATGAGAACCAAAAAGATAGAATCGGTCTTTATAACGACATAAATTTACCGGTTAGTAGATTTATAAAATATATTGTATTTACCGTGTGGGGTACACGCTCATCGTCTACCTAAAAGACTTCGGCTCACTCGTCCCGCGTTGAAAATGAAATCGAAAACAGCTGAATTATCTCACTCTCGAGGAGTCGGCGAGAAAAACGTCGTGGGCAGTCACGCGATCTGTTTACGCAGTATTTGCTGTTATATTAACTCATCGCAAACGTTACAATATCCATCACCGACTGTTTTATTAATATTGTATTCTTCCACTGCCTCGCACATTCAATAGCAATAGAGATTAATTATTAATATAAACGCCGCGCCGTGAGGCTCCGGTACGGTATTAAAATACAACACACGAGTAAACTATTTTAAAATTAACAATTTAAGACTTGAAAATCAAAAAATAATTAAATCAAATCACGCGTGTTATTGATAATGTACCTACGAAAACTCATTTGCCGATTTCAAAATGTTCTCGAAAAGGTTATTTCGATAGGTTTTAATATGAAAAAAAAGGACACGATGACGTGTCCTGGAAGCTTTGTATCGAGGGAACGTGTAAAGAGATATATATAATATACGTTCGATAATAATTGAGATTCTCGTCGTCGTCGGACGCACATAATATTACACGCGCGCGCGGTAGTGTTGTTCTTCTTACACCGACTCTGGTCGGTTCGCCCGGGGTTCGGGGAAATCGATTCCAATCAAAACGGTTGATTCTATTAACGCCCGGCTCGTACAATATAAGCGAGCCGCTCGCCGTGCTCGCAAATGTATGTCATTATTCAACGGACGAGTCACGCGCGCGAGTGGGGTGGTAATTTCGCATGAAGGTATAAAACCATTAGGTGTGTCGAGCGCGCGAAACGTCCGAGAAAAATTACGAACGCCGTTTTTGATAAATAATTTAACGGGCGGCGCGGCGATGAACGCCGACAACGAACGATTTCATTTTGTCAAAAACAATTATATACGCCCGGGGGGGGGGGGGGCACGGAGTTTACTTTATTCCTACGCCTTTACAAGATAGCTGTATAGACTCTATCATAATATGCGGCCCGCGATCACATATTTTGAAATTAAGCATGTATATTTTCTATTTCGATAAAATTATAACGGCTAAGCCATCGCTATAGGAAATATGCGATAAGATAAATTAAATTACCTACCTAGAGGTAAATGTTGGCTGTTGCCTGTTTGTTCGTAATCGATTGTGAAACGAGCATAATACTCGTGTGAAATAATAATATAATACTTGTGTAAAAGTCATAAATTTTCTTTGTTATATTTGTATAATATGTCGGTCAGTAAAAAACGTAAAATCTCGGATGAAAGTCGTGTTTTTCAAAAAAATGGTCCGATAACTATTTTTTTATTCAAATTAAAGAAAAGGCAATATGTTTGATTTGTCAAGAATCGATTGCAGTGATGAAAGAGTACAATTTAAAACGACATTATGGTACCAAACATGCAGCAAAATATGATATGATACAAGGACAACTTCGAATTGACAAACTTGCATTGTTAATGAAAAATATACTCTTCAAGTTTAAAAAAATATCATAAAGACTCAGAAGCCAGTGTCAAAGCTAGTTATATAATAGCAATAATAAAACTGAATTTTTGTATAAAATACATGATTTTACTACGAATGCGGCCCGCAAGATTATTAAAAAATAATACATGGCCCGCTGCATAAAAAGTTTGAAGACCCCTGGTATAGAGAGTTGCTCGCGAAACGTATCGCCACTTTGCGTGTCCGACGAGAAGATATACGATTCGCGCGAGAAAAGTCAAGTCAATTTTTTCAGTCTTCAGTTTTCTATTTTAATAAAATAATAAATAATAATTATATCTTATAAGTTCCAAATTAAAATACCAAATTGTATATGAAAAAAAACACGATATATCGCATTTTTGTGGTAAAATGCATTTTTCAAGGGCATTTAATGCTAATTTTTAGAACATATTTGTATGGTTTTAAAAGTGCATTCAAATCCGGGCCCTATTTATTTGTAATAATTTATTACACGTGCATATATAAATATACATACCGCGCAACAGCGTCGCCGCCGCCGGTCGTTGAAATTTTAATAAAGTATTTTTAATTAAAATTTGATTATAAACGCCAGTGTAATGTATACAATCGAACGGCTGATAAAAAGAAGGATAATATTACGAAAACCCGAAAAAAACTGTTCATTTCCTTAATTTTCACTTGGATCACAAACTCGTCGTTACAATATACGTTACTGCAAGTACTAATGGAATATCACCTTTTATACGCTCATGGTATAATTTTTACCTTTCGGCTATAAAATCGCTATTTCAGTTTATTTTACGTATTTTTGGAATATATTATCCTTCTTCTAATCTGCAGCCGTTCAATTATTATATCGTCTATTAGTTTCACACGCGTGCCAATAGTACATGTTTTTTTTCTTGCCCGTCGATTATACAAATACGTACGAAATTGTCACTAAACATATACGAGGCTGGTCCCAAAAGTAAGGTCTCCGATTTTCTAGCGGCCAAGGAAAATTTTATGTTTATAAGTTGGTACCACAGATATAACCATTAACTTCTTATCTGTCTGAGAAAATTTGAACCAGACGGATCGGACGTTTAGTTCCTGCGTGACACGTGAACGAGATGAGCGCGTCAACCTCGTCAGCGTCCGCCTCCTTATCTGTCCATGCTCAGCGTGAGCTTCGCGCGGTAATCCGTTTTCTTCACTCGCGTGGCGAGACGCCGGCGGCCATCCATCGACAACTTTGTACCTCTTATGGATCGACGTCTATGTCAATTAAAAATGTGACGAAGTAAAGCCATAAAAAACCGACGACCTGGAATGCTAACGAAGGGAGTGCATCTTTTGCACGATAACGCTCGACCTCACGTGGCACGCGACACAAAAGTGCTTTTGGATAAGTTTGGTCGGGACATTCTCCCCCCCCCCCCCTACAGCCTAGACCTTGCCCCATCAGACTATCACTTGTTCACCAACCTAAAGAAGCATTTGGGAGGGAAAAGGCTGAATTCAGACGAAGAAGTGAAGACTGAAGTGATGGAGTACTTGGAAAAAGAGGTGGACGGAGGGTTCTACAAAAGCTTCCAGATCGACTTAAAAAATGTCTCGATATGAACGGCGATTATGTCGAAAAATAGTTTATGAGTATAGTATAATAATATGACCATGTAAACATTTTTTTAATAAAGCACTTTTTCGATTTTTTATATTAATTAAGTTTGACTTTTGAAACGCCGGCCAATTGTTTTGGTGTCCCGCGACTGTCCGTCGTTCCACAGTACAGGTTTCGCTGGTATTGTGTTTACGCTGTCGCGCGATGCGTTTCGTCGGGTTTTAATTGTAAAATAACAAAACGGATTACGACGCGACGTGACGTGAAGATTCGTCACGCGAACGGCAATTGATATTAACGACATCGCGCGCTCCCGATAACAATAATATCGATTCGACTTACAAGGCTTATTGTGTGACGCGCAATTGGGCGCGTTTCGCGCGCCGCCGCCACCGGGCAAGCTAGCCGGCAAAAAATCGATTATTGCGGCCGTTGTATTTGCCCGTGATTAATTGACCGCGGACGATAAAACCACCACCGGTGCGGCGTTGTCGAAATCGAAACTGTGACGACGGGATCTATGCGGTTTGGCGTTTCGTTTGACCCGCCGCGCCGCGCCGTCCGGACAAAAACAATAGAATCAACGATTGTTGACCGGCTGCTGCTGTTGGAAAACTGGGAACGAAATGAAATTCAAAAAAGGAAACGACGAAAAAAATATCCTCCGATAAGGATGACAACGCCGCCGCGGTAAACGTCGCACGCCATCATACCGCGTGTCTACCGCGTCTGCAGGTGGTCTAATTGACCGTGTAACGATTATGCGGTGCGCGCGCGCGACAATTGAATTTTCGTCGATGAACGTACATTACCAGAGCGAATGTCGGCGCGTCAAGCCGAAAACGCAGTCGTTCCGCCCGATTTAACCCGGGGGAGGAAACGCGCCGGCGATCTTCGAGCGACTTAATGGTCCAAAAGCGTTTCATTAAGAGATCGCGATTTCGTCTTTTCGAGTCGCCGAACGTACTAAAATCTAAATAAATTTTCATCTAAATAAACTAAATAAATTTAAAAAAAATGAAATTAGGAACAAGTGGTTCGAGATTTGAGTCAAATGAAAAAGTTCTATCTGCGTCATTTAAAATTTCACAATTAATCGCAAAATCAAAGAAACCACACACAATAATTGGTGATGAACATTTTTATTAAAACCTTGTTTACTAACTGCCGTAGAAGAAATTTTAGGTGCGGAAGCTAAAAAGAAAATTCAAGAAATTCCATTATCGAACAATATACTGTGAAAGCTCGTATTGATAAAATGTCTTTCGATATCGAAGAACAATATTATTAGTAAAAATAAAAGATTCACCTTTTTTCGCATTGCAGTGTGATGAAAGTACTGATGTTTCACAATGTTGTCATACTTTAATAAAAAAAATCAATTATAAGCATTATTTAAAGCCTATTTATTATAAAGAATCTCATTGTTTTTTATTTATTCGTATAATAATAATCAAAATTCTGAAATATGTGAAAAAAAATTGATTCTTATTTGTAAGAAAAATAAGGTATAAAATTGAGGTGGTCCGTGACGTATCGAAAGTTCTCATAGTGGTCCGTAGTACCAAAAAGGTTGGGAACCACTGGTTTCAAATAAGGGGCTAAACCCTTAAGTACGTTTTCAACGGTTTTTTTTTAAAAACTTAACCATTTTCGATACGCCTGCGCCGCCGCCGCTTCCAAAAACCGCCCTAGGATCGCGACGATTCCGAGCAAGCTTTTGCCCGCTCAGACTGTTGTGCGCGTTCGGAAACGTTGGAAAAATCAAGCCGAACTGGAATTTAATTTCCCGCCGCCGCGGCGAAATCGATAAACGCGCGCGCGGCGGCGTTCGCGGAATATTATTATATTATAAAGCATTTTTCCATGCGTACAGATTAGGTACACGTGGCGTTTTTCTTTGTGCGCGTTATCGTTTTATATGTATTATTATACGAATATAAGCTATAATATTATTATGAAAATTTAATACCGCGGAAATGTATTCCGTCGCTCTCTCTCTAAAAGAGACGGCAAAAGCCCGTATAGTCATGGTCCGGTCCGGCGTGTAATCGCATTACATTGTTCATAACAAATGATGTAATCAAAGTGTATGACGTTCGGACGACAAATCGCAAACCGGATACAATATTATTTCGGCCGAAATACAATAATTTTCGGCAGGCCTTGGAACGTTTGGACGGCAAACGATCGAACGTCAACAAATATTCGACGTAAAATTATGTGTCGAAATCTCTTGAACATTCGAAATCTCCAACAAAAATAACGGAAAATGTTCTTTTACCGGCGCGGCGTCGTCGTCGTTGCACACCACTACGATTAAGATTACGACGGTGAACGATTAAAAGTTCGAAAATTCGACGACGACGACGCGACGGTAAAAAATATCTTTGCTCTATAATTTGAATATTCAATCGTTTGCCGTTCAAACGTTCGAGAATGTCGTCCGAATTATTCACAGACGTTTGAAAATTTCAAGGCGCGACGACGACGGCGACGTTGATATTTATTTCGTTTTTTTTTTTTCCCCCTCGCTAATGTTTTTGACGGATATAAACTCGACACATTACGAATTTATGAATTATGACGCGACAAGTGTTTACGTCGTCGTCGTCGTCGTCGGTCGATTCGAAATTAGAGAACGCCGCCGCGAAAACTTTATAGCGAAGAAAAATTATTTAATCTGCCGACTATTGTGTTGAAATTTCTTCTTTTTTTTTTACATCAACTGACGTGATAAATTACACGAGTATGATTACACTTTTCATTTATATATGCATATTTAAATAGTTTCCCCTTGGATAAGTTTTGTTTGCGAAGAGAAAAAAAAAAAAAACGAAAACTTTTGTGTTTTTTTTTATTAATAACAACGTGACGAATAATAAATGGAAAAATTACAAAAAAAAAAAAAAACACGAAAACGGGTCAAGGTCAAAGAAAGTCAAAAAAAAAAAAAGTACGTGTGTGATCCGAAATTTCGAGTGGATAACAATAATATTATTACTTTCGATCTGTTCGCACATCGAACAATGCGTATTGTGACCTTTTGTGTATTGCTTTTCTTTTCTTTTTTTTTGGAAATATATTTGTGTTCTCGGAATTTACCGTGAAACAGCCGGTGTCCAAACTTTTACTCGCAGAATCGTAGTGTAATTATGTTATTTCACACACACACACACTAGGTATTGTTTTTCAAACGTTCTAAAGATAGTTAAAAATAAGTGTTTACGTAAAAAAAAAAAAAAAAAACAATTGAAATAGTCACTCGAGTCGTAATAACAGAAATTATTTTTACTTCCAGACGATCGCACGCGGTACCGCGCGATACGATTGATAAAAATCAATATTACTTTTTTTCAAAGTTAAATTATATATTTACCTGGTGTCGTGACCTTCTAATCTAAAATTGTTATACCTCTACCTCCCTTCAATTTTGTAATCCCACCCTCTCTTACTAGCAAATTAAAATCCTAGCCTAAAATCCTAACCTTGAGTGCCTCCAATGGGAGGCTTGTTATCTCCAGCCACTCAAGCCATACCACCTCCATCACATGCACTTATTGTAAAACAACATTTACAGATTGTGTATATTTAAATAAACGATAAAAAAAAAAATTATATATTTCTAGCTGAATAACCCGGCTTCGCCCGTGTGCAACTTTTTATTTTTTTCATTTTTACCCCTTTTAACCCCCTTAGGGGTCGAATTTCGGAAAATCCTTTCTCAAGGGGACTCTTTTATATAAAAAGAAACTGCCGACCAAATTTCATACTCAAAACTCCAGCTGTCCGGCCAGGTGAATTTTTCTAGTTTCACCTTTTTTTCCCCTTTTAACCCCCTTAGGAGTTGAATTTCGGAAAATCCTTTCTCAATGGGTGTCTATACCGCGAAGCAAAACTACCGTCCAAATTTCATACTCGTAGCTTCGGCGGTTCCGGCTAGGCGATTTTTTTTAGTTTCACCCTTTTTACCGCCTTGGCGGTCGAATTTTGAAAATCGGGCGACGTGACGACGACACTCAGAAAGGTATTTGGAAAAAGTTAAATAGCGTCGTCATAAAATGGGAACATAAAAAGGCCTGTTCTTTTATATATAATATAATAATTAAAGTCCGGATTTGTATGCACTCAAAAAGGCCAAAATAATATGCATTTATGCATCAAAAAACTTCAAAATATGCACTTGATATGCTCTTATTTTTTTTTTAATAATATGCAAAAATATGCTCTTATACCCAAAATATATGCATTTTAATATTTATTTTTTTAATTATAGACATCGACTTTAAACATTTATTAAAGAACTACTAAATATTTTAAAATATATTCAACAAATAAAACAAATGCTTTACAAAATATTATAAATCTAATAATAAAACCAGTCAGCATTGTTGCCGATGACGTGTTTGCGACTTGCGATAAACGAGATATAATTTTAACATAAACTGTCCAAATATACTATAACATACGGAGAATAACATTTTTATTTCCCAAAAATACGTAATGAACTAATAATTTCTACGATGAAATTGAAACAAAATTATACGGCTTAATAAACTTTTATACAAAATATGCTCGAATATGCAAAAATGTTCAAATATGCAGTCATCTCTAAAATATGCATTTATATGCAAAATAAACTTTTTTCCATGCATTATCTGTGACACAAATCGTCCGCATTTCTTACTCCCATCGAAATGCATACACTCATTACAAATAATATGAAAATGCATACAAATCCGGACTCTAATAATAATAGATAATAATTATTATCACGTGCATTCGAAAAGTTTAGAAACTGCACTGTGTGATATAGATCCGGTAGCGTTGTAAATCTGTAAGAAAATGCAGATTGCAAATCAAAAACAGACGTTCGTTAGATCCCATAATAAGCAGATGGAAAAACTATGATGTACTTACTCTAAATGTTAACAAATCAAAACACGCGCTCACGAAGAATTTTCGTTCGTCATGTCTTATGCACGGGATTCGTAAAACGAATTAATAATCTAACCGAGCAGCGCGAAATTAGAAAAATAAATAACTTATAGTCGCCGAAACTCGCGGATTAAAATATTAAAATGTCGCATAATTTACTTGTAATTACGTTAATTTTGTTCCGAACAAAACCGTAAGAAATACGGCCGGTTGAAAGTTCGTCTTACACTATTTGCCTAATTGCATCGGCGGGCGGCGGGCCGCAACTTGTTTCGAATAAATAATAATTAAATAACAGTACGTTACCGTTAACGACGCGATATTGACGTCAATATTTTAAATCATAACGCGTTCGACGAGAAATCTAAAAACAACCAAAAATTATAATTTGACAAACAATCGAATATTCGAACAACCTGGCAAATAACAACTATGTAGGTTCTAAGCACATTTTCGTTTATCGTTATTAATAATAACAGTTATTGAGAAAAACGAGGGGTTTAAGATACTGTCAACAATTTCAAAAGTCATGTCAGGAGAAGAAACAACAACAGACGGCCTTCCAGAGGATCTTCAAATTTCAGATTTTTATACATTTCAAGTATGCTCCAATTTCTTCTGTTGATGTAGAACGGAGCTTTTCTCTTTACAAAAATATGTTGGCTGATAATCGCCGTTCATTTGTATTTGAAAACCTGTCAAAGTCACTGGTTGTGAATTGTAATTCCTAAAGTAAATATAACATACTATACCATATTAGTTAATAAATACATTTTGCTTGTTTTTTTCCCATATTTTTTAATTATTTTTTTTTACCAAAAACGAAAATAACTTGAATTTTTTTTTTTAATGCATATTTAGCGCATATTTTATAGATTTTAAGCGCATATTTGCATGCATATTTTGATAGTTTTTTGTGCATGAAGTTGGACAATTACGTTCGCAATCAATGTTAAATTTATCGTCGACCCGTGCCAACGCCGCACAGTGGTATGAATTTCAATTTTAGGTGGAAAAAACACAATTTTATAATGTCATTAAATTGCAATATTATGATTTTATACGAATATATATGTACTATAGATTGTAAAAATAATACCCATTTTAACAATGAGTTCGATATTCGATAAGAATATTGCGATAATATGTAAAGAAAACATATAAATTATTGAATTTTCGATAAACCTACTCATTTAGCGTTTTGTGTTCATTCTTTGTGAATTAAAAATAAAACTTAACTTAAACTTAATTTTATATTTTCAACATGGATTTCGAAAATTTTGGTAAGTATTATATTTGAAATATTTTAAAACTTCATGCTATAAGTATAATTAAAATATCAGAAAAATCGTAAAAACAAAAAGTACTAATTTTTCATAGTGAATATATATTAATTAATTAATATTAATCATTAAATATTACATAGATTATATAGTACTTATTCTACTTAATGATATTTTCAAAGTTTGGTTTGCGTCCACTTGCGTCTGTAATTTTAATAATTTTTTTTCTAGCGAGTTCTAGCGGCAACGCTGAACCACAAAATGATACAGAAATTGACGATCATTTAAAAAAATATAAACTATAACAACTTTGAATATATTTTAAAATTAAAAAAAATTATCCCCTTAATATAAGTTGTAGCATTGAGAGAGGACTTAGTTAGAAATAATTTCGAAACTAATGCAATATTTTAATTTAGCAATTTTAAAATTATATGAGTTGATGTAAAATACACACATTTTGAAACATGTAAAAATGACCTCTAGACACCTCCCCTGGGGGCTATCTTCAAAACTGATGTGATATTTGAATTAAGCAGCCTTAAAAACATATAATATGATGTAAAATACATACTTTTTATTATTCTTAAAAAAATACCCCCTAGCCCCTCCCCCCCTTGTGACGAAAATCAAAACTGATTCATAATTTGAAACAACCGATCTCAAATCATGTAATTTTGATTTATTGCATAACTAATTATACTAAAAATTAAAAGAAATTAATTTTTTCCATCTAGAATTGTATTTCAGACCACTGCGCCGCCGCGCGCCGGTCGTTTTGAACGAGACACGTCGTCGTATACTCGTATTTAAGTGTAGCGTGCACTCGTGAAATTATTAGCGACCGATACGGACTCAATTAATTCTTAACGCGTCCGGTCGAGTAATTCAACGCGTAAACACGTAACGAGTTTGATAATTAATTTTATTAATCGTATTGTTATTACTTGATTACATCGTCGTGTCGCGCACGAAATAAATTTCAATCCGACGACGACGACGACGTGTAACGAACAATGTCGATGACGAACAACTCCGTCCAACTACAACGGTCATTATTGTACAACGTATACACGTTTCCATTTAATTGCTTTTCCGCAGAGACAATCGGTGAAAAAATCGTCTACATAACAACATAAAAAAAGAAAAATTGCAGGAAATTATGAATGGGAAAACATTACTCACGAGGAATACGAATGGACGTTATTAAATTGTACAATTATAATTTTACGGCGCGACGACGATAAGGCGAATTTGAAAATTCCCAGAACAAAATACCTAAATGTAATTCAAGCATTATTATATGAATAATTCATTGGAATTGAATTATGGACAAAGAACGAAGGAAAGACGAATTGAAATGAATAATTTTATCGCACATTATAGCGAGCGTTATATTACGCGTATATTGTATATTTTGTATTCTCTAAATCAGCGGTCCCCAAACTTTATTTTTCCACCGGCGCAGTGCCACGGTTTTTTTATTTTTTGGATTAAATTCAGCCACGGTGAATACCACAAAAAACGAACAGCGATTCTCATTTGTAGTAAATTTTTATGATTTTACCAAAAACAATATTATAATACAGTCGAATCCGCTTAATAGAGACACCGGTTAATAAGGACAACCGCTTAATAGGGACAATTCTTCAATTACGAAAACAAATGTACGTATACTTGTAGGGTAAACGTTCAACGCTTATCTGGGCCACGAATCCGGATAATTGGGACATTTTTATCGAGTATATTAATAGATCACGTAAAAAACCACGTTGTTTTCAACAAATTTCTTTACAAAAATTACCAGTTGAGTATCACTCAAATAAAAATGCATGGATGACTTCGACCATTTTTATCGAATGGTTGCAATGTTGGGATACGGAGTTGGACAAAACAAAAAAGGCTATACGTATGCCTCGTCTTAGACAACTGTACTGCTCATCATAATATATCTTTGAAAAACATCAAGCTTGAGTTCTTACCACCTAATACAACGTCCCTAATTCAGCCTTTAGATATGGGTGTTATCCAAAATTTAAAGGTTAAGTATAGAGCAACACTGGTCAATTACATTTTAGAAAAGATTGAAGACAATTTACTTGAACCACAATCAACGGCAATAGATATAATAAAAATCAGTTTTTCAATAAATTTGTATGTTTTTTTTTCTTCATTTCGGATTATTGGGACAACCGCTTTATTGGGACAAAATAACATGCAACCGATGTGTCCCAATAAAGCGGAGTCGACCGTATTAAAAGAAACAACGGAAAATGTTCAAAAAGAGAAAAACGATTACGAATCATGTAATTGATGGGACGACGATTGTTTTTATAAGATTCGATTTCAAATCAACAAAACGTCGAAAAATCATTACGATATAAATTATAAATAATTTGTCATCGCGCCCCTGGAAAGTATTCACGGTGCCCCCGAGTGCACGGTTTGGGAACCGCTGCCCTAAACGGTTCATAATTTACACTGTTTTGCAGTATTCGTTAGATTCAATATGATTACTAATCAGAAACTATTAATAAAATAAAAAAAAATTGAAACTACATTGTCCCTTGCTCCTAATGTAATCGGAGAAACAATATCAAACAAACTAAATAATGTTTTGATGAAAAATAATGGGTTCAAAGTTTTAAAAAATATATCTGCTTAAGATATAATATATAATCTTAAGAATCATCTAATTGTGCAATGCAAATAATATGTGTACAGGTAAAAAAAATATGATATATTTTTCATTAATTTATTTTAATATAATATGATTTTATTGATTTTTCAGAATAATTATACCAGGAAGCGGTTAAATTCACAAGTCAAATTTATACCTATTTTATTCATAAATCATAATTATTAATTAATATTTTAAAAATAAATTTTTTTCACTCATCTAAGTACATTTTTTTGGTCATTTTTTAAGTTCATTTTTTAGAGTTTTTAGGTCATTTTTGTGTATTTTTTTAGATCATTAAAATCCTAGCTCTAATGATTAGTGAAGAAACTGTAGGTTATGGAAACCGATTTCGCGAGAAATATTTGTACGAATTTAAAATAACTATGGAAAATAGAGTCGGTTGTTATTAAAAAAAATTGAAAACAAATAAACAAAATAGTTATATTTATATTCATAAATAATAACAAAATATTATTAAATACATAAAATTATTTTAATACAAACTATTACGCCCGGTGATGATTTTGAATCGAAACCGGTCGTGACTTTTTTGCACGATTTGCATAATTACTCAATGCAAGGCCTTTATTTTATTTTATATGTTGTTTAAATATATTTACAACAGTTTTTATATTAAAATAATTTCATATAATATTCAATAATATTTTGTGATTATTATATTAATCGATATTAGCCGGGTGTCGGCGTGTTCTCGGGAGAATATTATGTAGTTTTTCGGAAAGTGCCAAAGAATATTCTAATCGTTTATAATCCAAATGAATAGATCGAAATACGTCGACTTCGAATCGCGGGCATTAATCGTTCTCGGACGTGCTTTTAACGGTTTCTGTTCAATGTCAATGCGCAAGAACAATTATTTATATAACAAGTCGAACAAAGTTTCTTACACATTAGTCGCGCTCAAAAACTTCATCCCCAAAGTCGACTGTAAGACTATATAACTGATATGGTAAAAGTTCCCGATTTCGTTCGGCCAACTAATAAGAGTGTTTATCTAATTTACAAAATTATTTAGCGGACGCGAAAACAAACCAGTTAATCGTTGCCTCGTCCATTCGATTAAATATTTTATTCTCAAAATCATACGTTTTTACTTTAGAGTTTTACGATATATTGAAAAATATTAACAGTGTTTAATTTTGCACACGTGTTCTTTTGTGTTCGCGTAGTTTATTTTCATTTTATTCGTGCCGTTTTTACTACGGCAAACGGCAGATTATGGGCGAAATATAGATTTTCTACCGGCTTGGTCCTTATTATCTATCACACATTTGGCCGACAATATTCGGTCGTATAAAATAACAATCTCATGTCTAACACGCCTACACGTTGATGACAAATTTATAAAAGCGCGGGCCAAGTGTCTATCGTAATAATTCGATTTTTATAATTGACACTGTAATTAATAATTAATGATAGTTTTTCGAGAAATAATTACATCCTGAACATTTTTAAATTACACGCAAAAATACACGACTTTTAATTTTATTTACAACTAGTATAGAGTATACGGGAATCACTGTGACTAAAAATGTTTATGTTAAGGTTAATCTCAAAAACTCGTTTAGGTTTTCGCCAGTACATTATTTTAGGATTACATCAGTGCGTTTATCGACACGACATATTTAATAATACGGAATTTTGATTTCGGTGTATTCGATTTATCCTCCGAGTATTGTTTCTGAAGTCGAACAGAACCGCCAGACAATATATTATTATAATAATACAGTACTCGAATAATTTTTGCACATTATTATTCATAAGTAAGACGTCGCGGTTGTTCTGGTGGTCTAGGTTATTCTCCAGAACGCAGTCACTCACATGTCATAGTTTTTGAATTGTATTTGTATTATTTATTCAGACATAACGAACTAACAAATCGCCCTGTGGACTGCCCTGAACCTAACCTATCAAAACCACGGACAGCAGCTGTGTTTTATTTTTTTTTGATTACTTATATTTTTACAGTTTTTTACATTACTTATAGTTACGTAATATTCAGTGACACGAAACCGCCGCCGCCGCCGGTCGTTTCGTCCAAACAAATGGCCGACGTAAAACACCGCGGCTTGAAAAATAACCCTCCTCTTCGGATGTGCTCTCGACTTGATGAGTTTAATCAGTTTAACGACCGCGCGAAAGAGAAAATCGAAAAGGGAAAAAAAATAGAAAAAGCGCGTGCGACACGTGCGACTACGATGTTATATCCGCGTATATAATCGTCGGTAAACTGAAAAGGACGATTTTTTCGCCACCATCGACGTGTAGTCGTATTCGAGATTTATCGCGTGGGCTTTCGCCATAAGCGCCATACGCTGTGTCCTACGTAAACGCGACGAACGCGAATTTACGGGAACATATAATATGTTATGTTTATTCCAATAAACACCTACTTTGTATTCGTCCTCAATCGCAGGCAGTCGTTTGTTTTTTTCTAAAATTACTGTTTATAAAAATGTTGACTTTTTAACAAAAATAATTGTTTCTTACTGAAAGTTCGGCAATTAAATACGACGTATTGTATGAAAAATATAAAAAAAAAAACAAAAGAACAGCTTTAAATGTAATATATTGTGAACGGATTTGAATGCAAATTGCATTTTTTTCTGAATGTCCGAAAACATTGGTTTCCAAGCAAAAAGTTCATTTCATACATCAAAGAATTAAAAAATGTAACTTTTATTTTGCATTTTTTTTGCATTTTTAAGACTTTAATGCATTTTTAGAGCATTTTTTGAAATTTTTAGTGCATTTTGTGGTTTTTAAGTCATTTTTTCAACATTTTTTCCACATTCATTCTAAAAAAAATATTATATTGTTTGTAAAATTATTATATAATAATAAATTATTATATAAAATTGTATTATTATTATTATAATATTACAAGTTGGAGTAGAACACGACGTGTACAACATATCGTTCAAGTTTAAAATAAATGATTATTCGGCTGTAACCATTATAATAATTTTTAAAAACGAATAGTACTCCTGCACCGTGAACTTGGCATTTCAAAATATCGAATACGACTGACGGACGACTGTTAAAATATAAATTATAAATCTTTCGGTCGCAACGAAGAATCGTCTAGACTCTAGATATTTTCTCGATGCCCTTTAATGTAGATCCAGAAAATGTATCTGCAGAATTGCAGTTGGAAATTATTGAAATGCAGTGCAGTAACCATCTGAAGCAATATTGTTCTTGAATTCCACAAAACTAGATTTTTATAGAGCACTTCCGAAAGCTGAATTCCCAAAGATAATTGCTCACGCCCAGAAAATCATGGCGATGTTTGCGTCGTCTTATGTGTGCGAACAAAAATCTTTTCGACCATGAAATTGCGGAAAAACTCAATCAGAAACCGATTGACTGATGAACACCTTTTCGCACTATTGAAAGTTGCTTCGTCACAGATGGAACCTGATTTCGAAAATATTATGGAAGATCAAAAACTATTACATATGTCTCACACGCCTATCATGGTTGGGCCTTCAAATAAAAGTTAAATTAATTATTATTTAAATTTTAAGTTAAAAGGTAATTTGTAACATTTGTGTGTAATTCTGTAATGTTTTTATAATATTATATGATTCAAAGCTTTAACTCATAATGTTTTTTTTTCTATACTCGTGGCCCTCCTCTAGAATTTCTTAAACAATGTGGCCCCCCCATTAAAAAAGTTTGCCCACCACTGGTCTAGAGCAAACCAACATGACGCGAACGCGATCTTAATTCGTAGTTCGCGATCGCGCAAGGGAAATCGTACCTTTACGCGATCGACGCACGCGACGCGCCGGCCGAGTTTCAACGTTCTCGTCGTCTCGCCGTCTAGCGTTTTTCGGCGCGCGCGCGCGCGCTAATTTCTCGACGAACCTCTCCCATTGTCGGAACAAATACATCCGCCGCGCCGGGCTCCCACATCGTGCAGCGCGCATATATACGCAATTATTATACATCTGGTTAATGCATCCGTGTGTTCACGGTTCGCCGTGGCCCCGCAGACGCCATTCATCTTGTGGCCGTGACGTTTCACTCCGACTCCACAAAGGACTTCCGCAAATACGGGCGCCGGCGAATAAACAAAATCAATCCGCACACGACAACGCGAGAACAAAACGATCGCGCGGATGCGTTTGACCCGACGACGACGCCGACGCGCCTGATATTCGGGCCGCGTCGATTTTACCACCGCCGCCGCGCGATATTAAATCGTACGGTTCTATTATATAATAATAATAATGTGTGTTTTACCGACGCCGCCGTTGTTTTATATCGAATCGCGCTCGCCTCGCGTACAATAATAGGAGGTGCTCGCCCGCCCGCGTGACGGTCGAATAAAAGGATAGAACACGCTTTGTCTTAATATAAATCAACGGACTATGTTGAAAATCGTTCCGCCCACGTGTCGCCCGAGAACCGGTGACTTACGTTCGTTCGGATTTCGCCGCTTAAACGTGTGTTTCTCGGTAGAATTATAAATTATAATAAGTCGCTGTAAATAATCGCTGACGCGACTTTACGCGAACAGTGTGCGAACAAGTCACGCATAAATAGGTTATTAAAAACATTGTTTTCTACGTTGAATTTTCGTCTCTGTCGATGCGACGATATTTGTCGCCGGAAGCAGCGGTCACAATACCGGAACTGACGACAACGAAATGTCCGAGCATACTCTTGAAAGTGGCATATTTACGGGGGGGGGGATATGGGGGACAGATCCCCCCTTGGCCTTTTTTTTCTTACCGATAGGTATAATAATGTTGTATATTACAGAAATACAGAAGATACAGCTTTATTATAATAAGTGTACACCTCACACCCTCCCCATCGAGGAAATTATATGTTTCCCTCCTTGACAAAATCCTAAATACGCCATTGACTCTTGAATTAAAGAGAATTTTAGCATCACGCTTTCAGACCACTTGAGGCTTATTTTTAAAATTAAAAAAAAAAAAACACAAAATGCACGCGTGACTGGTTGAAAACAAACTCTGAAGTCCAACTTGAATCAACTGTAGTGTAGTAGGTTTATGTTCTCACGTGTCAAGACGGGTTTCAACTTGAAAGTTATTGGAAAACAACTCATTACTCGCGAACGATAAAGTTTGACTGGGTCAAATCATTTTTTGATCAACTATAATCGGTAAATTTGACTCGTGAGAACGCGCCTCAAGCTAAACGAGTGGAAAACGACGACGTATTCGGACTCTTGTTTTTTCGGGGGGATTTTTTTTTTTTTTTTTACCTCCTTCGCAAGGATTTTTTGATTATCCCGCGCAGTTCACACGGCGTTTATTTTTTTTGTTATTTTCAACGCGAAGACAAAGCAGAACGAGCACGTTACGCACGTCACACGGTCGACAATCGCGGGGTCGACGCGGGGTGGCCCGTGTTTATACGTTGTTACGAGCGGCGCGGCGGCGGCTTCGCGCGACATTAACGCGCGCGTAATAGAAACGTCGAAAACAATCGAAATTATTCCCGTCACGCGCGGCGTTTACATGAAAAAAAAAAAAAAAAACGCGAGCAGAGGACCGGTGTCTGGGCTCTTCGGTTTTTTTCCCGTATTCAATACGCGTCGTCCGAGCGTTTCGAATGTCTCCGAAAGGCGAGAAATTCCTATCGCCTACCGTGCGTGCGAGAGAAACGCGAAGGACGAATCGTCCAGACGTAGTGGTAATGTCAATAGAACCTCGAGAGGAAAACCGTTTTCGTGTCGAATAGCGGTGCGTTTTGTAGTATTAACGTATATATAAATAAACTTATAAAAAAACACCTTGTAATATTAGACAACAGAATAGTTATAGTAATACTAATAATACGCTACGTTTTTACGTACAGTAAAACTTCCGTTAACGGTCACCTCTATAGGACGGTCACCTCTATGTAACGGTCAATTTGTTTGGTCCCGTCGAGTGTTATGGGAAAAAAACATTAATACTTCTAAATAGCGGGCACTCTAATTAACGGTCAACATTTAAAAGTATATCAAATGGAAAATTATTAATTCAAAATTATTTTTGACAGTTTATCTTAACGAGCTTAATTTATGATGTCGATAAGGCGATAACACTTGTCCGTGACTGTGTATTTTGTCATTTGTGTTCAGTGTATGTTTAAAACTGATGAACTTGCAAAAAGCATTACTGTATTAGACGCTTTGATGTGGATTAAACAGTCTGTAAAGCAAATAACTGGTAGTTGTGTTACTAAATGTTTTAAAAAATCAGGTTTTATTTTGGAAAATTTGCCTGTAGATTTAGATAACACAGAACTTGAAAACGAAATAATTGTTGGTGAACAATTAGTTAATATGCTGCCAACTCATATGCAAGGTGAAGAGTTTTTTTTGGTCGACAAAAATCTAAGAACTGAAGAAGATAGTACTGATATCAAGTCATTCATAATAACAGATAATGACGAAGAGGAAACACATGAAGAAACTGAAGAAACTGAAAAAACTGAAGAACCCGAGTATACTGTATCAAACTATTCTGAGGTTTTAACTCAAATAAAACAATTATCAGCTTTCACTCTTCAAAAAGGTGACGTAGATGGTTATGACATGTTAAAAACCGCAGAAATTTATTTTGAAAAAAAGTGTTCAAATAATCAAATGAATCTAAAACAAACTAATATAACTCAATTTTTTTAATTTTAATATGTACCTATTTATAAAAGCTTATGAGATTTTTTTTTAATTTTAAACTGTACCTACCTACATTATTTCGTAAATCATAAATACAATTTTTAATACCCATATTCATATGCGTTATTTTAATATTGGTGTTTTATTTTTAAAATTTGTATGACCTCTATATAGCGGTCACCTGGAAGGTCTTGAACTTCTGTTAACGGTCACCTCTGTAGGACGGGCACCTCTAAATAGCGGTCATTATTTACAGTCCCTTCAGTGACCGCCATATGGAAGTTCTACTGTATATTAATTTTCTCTAGTCGTATAAACATTTTTAAAACCAACAAAAATCTTAACATACGTATAAGTTTATAAAAGGAACGAGTACGTGAAAATAAAGGAGACTTCTCGTGTACTGCTGCAGGAAGCTTACGGTTATTTTTAGGGTTAATTCATGTTTGTGTGTTCGTGTCTTTACGTTCGATTTGATCGGCGTATACGACAATTTTCACCCGACGAGTAATTGACATCGAAATGTAGTAACATAAAGATTCGTAGTAGAGGAAGACTATACGGTTTTTGACCAAAAATGGTATGACCACTGTGTCCCATCCACCCTATTCACCCGACCTGGATCCCTGCGACTTCTTGTTATTCCCAAGAATGAAAAGAGACATGAAAGGGAAGCGTTTCGCGGACATTGACGAAGTGAAAAAAAAAACGACGGAGGCGTTGGCAGGCATCACAAAAGATGAGTTTAAAAAATGCTTCGAAAATTGGAACAAAAGATTGGACAAGTGTATTAACTCCAACGGAGAGTACTTTGAAGGAAATTAAATGTTTTTTGTAAAAAAATTAACCCTACACTCTATACAAGGGCATATATGCATTATGTACTTTAAATAGTTCTGTTTGCAAGATATCATCAGTTAAAATTAACGAAAACCTAGTGGTCATTTGCTTAAACCAGTTGACAACAGGTTTTTCATAAAATGTTAGGGGAAGATGGCAGCACATAATTAATTTTAATTTTTAAATTAAATTTTTTTTCGAGTTGAACCATGCTCTATTCCTCGTATTTTGAACTGGATTTTACATGGACAAAAATAGCATTGGTGAATTCAAAAAAATTATTTTTAGCTTTTATGACATTTAGTTTAATAGGAAAATCATAAATGAACGATTAATATCACACGATAAATATATTATGGCCGTTTATATTAGACGTGCATATATGCACTACCATGCAGTAATACACCGACTATATAGTTGTAGAAATTTGTTTCTCACAACGGAAAACTGTTACTTGTTATTATTTTTGCGCAGTTTTAAATTATAGAATCATTTTTAAATATACCAATAGACAGTGAAGACGAGTATGCAGATGGTTCTCCCATAATTTTGCCCAAAACGAATCGGTTATAAAATTTCACACTGAATTACCAATGCCAAATGAACTAAAGAAATTAGAAACACCTAAAGATTTATTTATTTTTTTGACGACTGTCTATTGTTAATAATAGTTGAGCAAACCCAACTCTAAAGCACACAAAAGGACCCTTCAAAGCCAATTACCCTCTCAAAAACGTAATTGTAATTAGTTCCTTATAAAAAAATAAAATAAAATTCATTAAAAGTAAAAATTTAAGTTCCATTATTATGTTAAGTTACAAAATAACAAAATAAAGTATTATTATTATATTATTATATTGTCAATTTGTCATTGTGTTATTTTCACGCTTACTGCAGGTACCTATTTCTAAAAAAAATGTAGTCAATTGTGTTTCGATTAGGTATCGTAACTGCATACAAGTGCATATATGCATTACATACTTAAATCCTTAGTTACAGAGAGAGGATACAATTTTTTTTTTTAACCATTTTTTCCTATAATTATTGAATGGAATTTTAAAACATATATTTTTTTTGGTACAAAAAAAGATGTCATGCCGTGTAGGGTTAAATAAATAACTTTGTACAAAAATAGTTCGGTTTCTTTTGGGTACGCCCTCGTATAATCATAGTGGTCGCGCGACGCGTAAAGAGTATTACAACACGGAAATTTCCGAGAGTATTCTCTCTAATAAAATCACGCGAACCCCGCGATACCCCCGAGCAGCCGATAATAATTCAAACGAAAACGTTAATGTCGAACTAATTTATTGCTCAATTAAAGCGTAAACCGAGAGAGTACGCGCGATCGGTCGTGTTCCTAGAGGTTCTCGGAAGCCGGTGATTTTTCAATTCGCAATCGAAGGCGAATTGATTTTAAATTCACAAAACGCGTAATACGGGCGGCGGCGGCGGCGTCACCCTGTTTTGTAAGAAATCCCGTTTCCCGTTCTTCCGAGAAATAATAAAACGAAATACGTATACATTTATATTGTATGTGAATTTCATGTATACGCTTGCAAATGTTATAATTAATTGTGAAAGTGGTGCGACGGGCACGGCACGAGAACGGAAAACGATTAAGCCAAGACCCGGGACTTTTAAAATAATAATAGTATCACAATGTGTTGTTGTACTTTCGTTGTTGTCCGAATGTTGAATGCGATTTTAAATATACGTATAATCGTTTTTTCGTCGGAACCGACGCGAGAAGAATGAAAAAACGATCCGCGTTGCCGATTAGAGTAGACTAAAAGTTTTATTTATTAAAATTGATTATTGTTAAATTTATACTATTATTAAAATAGTATCACAATATACTTTCGTCGTTGTCCGAACGCAATTTTAAATATATTATATAATCTTTTTTGTCGGTACAGACGCGAGAAGAATGAAAAAAAAAAAGAAGCAAGACGATCCTCCGCTTTGCCGATTAGAGTAGACTAAAAGTTTTTAATTAAGTAGTAGAAAAAAACAACCCCCCGACGCCGCCGTACCTACTATCAAAAAATATTGGATTTTAAATAGTTACGACGGCGATATATTTTGAACTTAATCGGCAGCTGTTCTATAGTAATATAGTAAGGATTCTTCTTTTTTTTTTTCTTCTTTTCTCTCATTAGATTAGAAACTGAACGCGGCGAGTACTTTATAGGGGTGATTTCAGCTTGTCCCGTAGGTTCTCTCCTAAGCCGGAGAAATAAACGAAACAATAAACGTCGAGTTTATTCAAAGGAGAGCAATTTTCTCGCGCATATATTTATTTATTTTGATAAAAAAAAAAAAAAAAAAAAGGAAAATTTTAATATAAGTTTATTGAATTTCACTCTGTACAAACATTGAAACGTCAGCAAAGCAGTGCGCTATTAATTTAAAATGCATTTCCAACAACACGTTTTCATTTCGATCGTTTAAAATACAATCTATGCAGTCGTTCGAATTAGCCGTCCGGTTTTCAGTAGATCAGTTTATTATCCGAAGAGAAAAGCGACGAGCGGGCAAAAAAAAACCGTCCGCTCAGTTTCACTAAAACTGACTTGTTTATCGATTTTTTTTTTTTTTTTTTGTCTTTGTTACGAGAACAAAACACTACTATTATCGGTACAGGCGCGTTAATTATAATATTCGTATCGATTCAAAACATCGTCCGGCCAGTCAAAACAATCATTAAAAACGATTTTAATTAATATGTGTAAGAATGTGTTCTAAGAATTTGAGCATCACGCTTTCAGACAACTTGAGTTGCTCATTTTTAAAATTAAAAATATTTAGTTGAAAATTAAAAAAAAAAAACATACAAACGACAAAATAAAACATAAAACGTGACTGCCCACTGGTTGAAAACAAACTGAAGTTTCAGTCGATTCAAAACATCGTCCGGCCAGTCTCGAAACAATCATTAAAAAAAGAAAAACATCGAAATTCCGTTTCCTAAAAAGGAAAATATGATTTATCGATTGGCTTTGTGTACGTAGGTATTGAAAATGTAATCGAATGGCGTACGCGAAATCTCCGGAATTTTTTAGTTTTTTCTTCTTTACGTCACAAATCGTTCGCGTCTATTGTAAGTAAATAATAATATTGTGTTCGAAAACGTCACCGGAAAAAGTCTTCGCAATGATTAACAGTCGGACAGCCCGGTATGACATCGTTTGTCGCGCTATCGGAATATATGATCCTAGTCCCGCGAGAACGAGAAGAAGAAGAAAAAAACCATCATTTTTCCATACCGTTACCTTCGCTTTTCGCCGAAAACCTTTGTCCGGCCGTCGTCGTTCGCGATACGTTTGATTTTTTCGAAATACATTTTCTCCGCTATCGCGCGGGCCGACAAAACGAACTTCTACGGCCGCGTAATTCCATATTGCACGTGTTTGCATCGATCATCGTAAAACGCGCGACTACCGTATTCATTGGCGCCGAGAAAAAAATGTTTGAACCGCGAGGGCCGAGCACAGCGAGTACAGAGGAAGGTAAAGATTGTCCCATTTTGATTAAGGAGACAATTTAAGGCTGGTACAAAGAAAATGGTAGGAAATAAAAAGTAAAAACCACCGACTTATTTTAATCGTAATATGGTCGCCTTACCGATTTTAATTCCGAAAATTCACATTTTTCCGTAAGATTATTAATTTGAGTTTTGTTTCTACGTTCGACATGAAAATTAAAAACTACAGAAGATGACCTATATGTATTTTAGTCGCGGGAGCATAAATTCTAGGAAACTGTTCGGCCAGTGTTTCTTTCAGGCACTTCTCCGGGGGGGCAATGCCCCCCCCCGGAGAATGTCCATTGCCCCCCCGGAGAACATTTTAAGAATAGTAAAGAAAATCAGATATTAGACAAATGTAATTTTTATAACACCGCAAATCACCTACGGGCTACGGTAGAAAGAGATACGGCAGTCGGCAGATAAGAGTCAACGCAGTATTCTATTTATAATTCCCGTTACCACAGCTTCGGTTGAAAGATCTTTTAGTTCAATGAACAGAGTTCTTACAAAGACAAGAAAAAAAATGCTCCCAGGAACCTTAATGCATTGTATGCTCATCAGTATTGAAGGGCCTGACGTTCCAACAGAAGATTTCCTAAACAAAACGGTAGATTTGTATGCAGCTAAGAAAAATCGCCGAATTCGGTTCCTTTAGATGGTAAAACATAATATATTTCTAAAAAGTTAAAAGATTTTGTTTCTGGCTATTATTATTTTTTGTACTTATATTTTTTTTTGTATTTTGGAGTTAATAAAGTAAATTAGACTAAGTAGAATAAAATAGTTTTATATATTCTTGACAGTCATCTAAATTTTTGATGACATTGTTTTTTTGTAGCTGCTTTACAATTGCTAAAACATATTTAAAGTTATTTACAAACATTTTTTTTCTTAATGTAAAATAATTGCCCCTCCGATTTTTCAAAATGCCCCTCCGGAGAAAATTGTCTGAAAGAAACACTGTGTTCGGCCATGCCCATGACCGTTTTCAATTCGATCTTTGGGTTGATTGAAAATCAAAATAAATAAATAGATAATATACTTATATATAATACGCGTTGCGTAAAACGATTTTATTTATTTTAGAAATTAATATTTTATCGAATCGATCGATCAATCAACACGGCGAACACGACGGATTTCTATTAGCCCAGTCCCCTCCGAGGCGTTTCTCGTTTTACTCGAGACGCGTATTATAAATAATGCCGACCATCAATCTAGTTTGCAAAAAGATTGACTACAAAACAGCGAGTACGAAATCGTTCAAACTTTAAGATTCCCCGTGGTCGTTTCACGCGAAGGGTGTTTCTCCAACCGACGACGACGACGATTCGATTCTCGGAAACCGCGAAAAGCGCAAAACATAATATTATTACAATAGTCGAACAACGTTTGTCACGAGTGTAACGGATCGGGAGTAACCTAATTGGTTCCCGTTTAAAAAAGTTATTTTATTAGGTTGAGCCGAATTGGTTCCCGTTTGTGTACAGGTAATTTTTAATTTGGTATCTTTCCACCGAAAATTTGGGCTAGATTTGACAAAAATATTGATAGAACTATAAACTGTTGCGAATCGTTCCATTCAAAGCTGAATAAAGAATTTACATCTGCCCATCCTAATATATTTTATTTTATGCAGACTTTAAACAGTATTCAGACATTAAATTATATTAAATTTCGAAGTAATAATACTAGAAAACTTACTAGCAAACAAGAAAAAAATAAACAAATTCTTGGAAAATTGTATGACTGAGTACACTAATAATAAGAAGCTTACGCGAATTGAATACTTAAAGAAAGTTTGCTTTAAATTTGCAAATCAACGGTTTTAAATAATTGTATTTATTATATTTTATTATTTGTATTTTATACCTACACCTATAGTGATGACCATAGTTGACTTCCAAATCAACGATTCAAAATTGTATATATTATATCATTTTTTTTTATAACACACATTAACGCACATTTTTAACCAAGCCTTCTTTTAAGTTGACAGTCCTAAGCCTGTAAAATTGGGAAGGAAAATGTGCGTAAATAAACGGTAACCAATTCGGTACCAGCCAACGGATCAATCCTTTTTTTTCGGGAAAAAAAAAAACGTGTAAAATCGTCGATCGAACGAGCAGCGTAACAAACTTTGGATTTAAAATCGTCTCCGAAACGAAACGTCGTTATTTATAGCGTCGAAAATTCCTCGCGCGCGCGTTACTCGAAATCCATCCAACTCGTATCGACTCGATAAGGGATAGAGTAGATTTCCGTTTCGCCGAACACCCGCCGGTTAGGCCAAGAAGTCCTTTTTCTTTATCGTCTTTTCCTTTTTTCTTTCTTATTATATAAGAAGAAAAATTGTTCATTATAATAATATAGCCGATCGTTACGTCGCGATATTTATTAGAAAATATGGGATATGTGGGAGATATTTTAGTTGGAATCGGACGTTTGAATTCCAAACAATCGCTGCATAAAGAACGCCAATAAAAACCGTATTTCTCTTGTTACGTAATAGGAATGAAATGAGAAAGAAAGAAGGAAAAAAAGAAGAAGAAGCTAATAACTCGAGTGCCGGAAACCATTGTGCAGTCGAATCGTTCGGAAATGAGATCATAGAAACAATAATAATAATAATAATAATAATAAATAATAAAATCGGAAATAGTATTCGATTGTCTTTTTATAAACATATTTCTGTTGGCGTCGTCGTATTGGTTTGTTGTTCGAGCGAGCGAGAAATCCAATAATCTTTTTGCCCAGACCGTTTAACGTGCAAAAGCGCAATCAAAAACGAAAACAAAACACCATTTACCCATAGCCGCGTGATTACTACGTAAAGCAAATGAAAACCGTTCCCCGGAGCCTAACGGTTTCCAGTAGTAAAACGTTCGGACGAATAAACAATATAATAATAATAGCGTACCGTTTTATGAATTTAAATAAAATACAAAATAATTGTATTCGTTATTCGTTTTCTTTATTTCTCGCGCGCCGTTTGTTTTTATTTTTAATCTTGAAGTTTGTTTTTCTTTTGTCGTACTCTGTTATTGATAACGATACTATGAGAGGAAAAGAAAGAGAAAAAAAAAACAGCAACGAAAAGCAGTATACTTACGTCGGCGGTCGTTGTCGAACAATGGCGCACGTTTTTCGTAACAACTCTGCGTTACACGTTTTCCCGCGACGACGACGACGACGACGACGTGCGCCGCACGGGACATTTTACGCCTTAAATGGTGTTTTATTAACGTTTTGAAATTTAATTTAGTTTTTATTATTATCTATCAAACAAAGGTCGTAATTGTCCGAGGCGCGGCAGAGATTTCATTTCTTTCGAGAAACCGTCGTTGTGCTTTATTAATTTTTCCATTTTACTCCGCGCACCGCGGACGGCCGGTGTCCACTCGACGACAGTTACCTGACGCCTGTCTCGATAAACGAACGCATTAAATCGAGTGTTTCGAACGACATCAAGTCGTCTCGGCCCGCTATAGGACAGGTGCGTTTATTTTACGAGTAAAAAATAATTCTAATCGCATCACGTCGACGCACAGTTGGCGCGATCGCACTGCGACGACGTTTGTCGTACGCTTTGAATTAACAATTGAAATTGAAACAATAATTATAATAATAATTATCGCGTGGCTCATCACTAGGCTAAGGATGTTGATGACTTTTGCGTTTCTATTCCTTTGATCCGTCGCAACGCTTTCTTGGCTAAAAATTAGTTTCGCGATTCAGAATACGTATATTAATTTTATTTTGCATATTTTTTCATATTTGAGGTCATTTTTCGTAGTTTTTGTACAATCTGGGGGGGGGGGGGCGGCGGCATTTTACTCGAAATTTGTATGATATTTAAAAAAAACAATCGTATTATTATTTTTGTGGGGTTACGATTGAATTTATCGCGTACTAATAATAGATTTACCGTGTGCGTGTTAACCATTCATAAAACAAGTGCTTTTTCACACATACGCCGAGCATATCCAGTATTATATTTATAAATCGTACGGAATAAATCCGATTAAGTAGATTTTTTCGGTCATTTTTTTTTTGTTGAGTTTTTAGGGCATTTTAGCATTTTCAGGTCATCGACATCCCAACTCTACTCAGTATACCGGAGCTGAAAGCGATAATTTTTTTTTTACAATCGCATATAAATATAATATTAAACGGTTTGAGAAACGCGCGCAAGTATACAGACCTACTGGAAATAGATTATCGCTCTTTCTCGAGTCGGAGTCGTCGTGACTCGAGCACTCGGCAAAACGTTATAATAATTTCAGCGCGACCGTCACAAAGGAAATAAAAACAAAAAAAAAAACGTGGCGTTTTATTTTTTTTTTTCAAAAGAATCTCGAGTAAATATTTATTATTCCCTTAATAAACAGCCAACTCTTATACGAGCTAATCAAACAGTCGTCATTCTTTTTGACGAAAATTATAAAAGCAATTTAGAAAAAAAAAAGAAAAAAAACCATCGTTAAATGTATAAAACAATTTTAAATATTTTATAATAATATATTTGATAGGTATACTTTGTTATTATTATACAAACATTATTGATTATTATTATTTATTTTATAAACATTCTCGTTGGAATATAATATTTTCTAAACTCGTCGACGTCGTTTCCGCGTAATAATAATTAACAAATTATATAATAATAATTCTCGTCTCGTCGTGTACTCCCCGTGATAATTTGTCTCGCGCAAATCGCCGCCGCCGGCGTTATTATTTACGGTTATGTTTCGCGCTGTATTACATGGTCGTTTCGAAAACTCTATTAAGGCGACTTTCAAATTGGCAACACAGACGATTTATAGTCGATTTCAGCGATGTTCCGTTTAGATTTTAACCTGCTGATAAAATACCGAAATCGCGCGCGTAATACGTTTTCAACGCGTTGAAAGTAACGGTCGTTTTCGACGACGCGGCACACCCCGAACGTCGTCGGCTGCGAAGGTATCGTGTACTCACTTGCTCGTGAGTTTTTACCGATAAGAGTCGCGCGAAGAATTATTGAAATCGTGTCGTTGAAGAAAACGCGTGACAATAAACAGATTCTGAAGCGGTGTATGAAATGAAAATAAAAAATCACGTCGTCGTCGTCGTCTTCAATATTCTACTGAATCATCGCCTACGACGACGACGCGCGACGTACGGTAGAAGGGTTGCCACAAAGGACGATATTTAATAAAAAATCTGCTTACGAGTAGTCGTATAACAATCGTCGACACGCGGCACAGGATTTGCACCGAACAGTTCTCCTATACTCGAATTTCCGTATGTAGGTACCGATGTGTATTTTTTAATTAGTGATTTGTACTCGACGGCGGCGTTATCGTGCGGTTCATTCGACCCGCCTAATATTTAGGGACAGTGTAAAACAGGCTGTCCCGTTTAAAACGACATTGTCCTTTTTTTGGGGAAATTCGCATAATACTGTAGACACGATTTTCAAAAAGATCACGCCACGCCGTCCCTAGAGTAGGCGTTTTAATCGAGGTGGTTATTTTGTTTTTTGTAAACATAAAATTAGTTATTACCAGGGCTCGGGACTTAAAGCATTTGCTTATTCTTATGGATTGACTTAAAATGTAGCAGAGTGCTATAGAAGTGTATGTCATGTTACAACACGTTCGATTTTGAAATTTGAGAGTGCTTTTTTTTGTTTTTTTTAGTGATTTTTCAAAAAAAAAATGCTTATTTCCAGTTTTTCTGATAATTATTGCTTTTTTTGACCAGTTTTTATACTTTTTTATCATTTTCTACTGCAAAGTTGTTATTGATTGAATTAAAATTTAAAATAATTCTAATCTTATCTACGTTGTCGCGTAGTCCGTCAAATCTTCAGTCTTGAAAATGAAGTTTAATTTTTTTATAATATAAAGATAAAGATTTATTTTTTATTTTATTGTTTTTTTTTTTTTTAATAAATAGTTTTGCTTAAATTTAAGTTTTTTAAATGCTTATTTGAGTGCCTATAATGATGTTTTTAAGCGCTTTTTTAAGCGCTTATTTTAATGATTTTAAGTGCTTTAAGTCCCGAGCCCTGGTTATTACAATTATTACAGATACAATAAAATTTGAATTAGTTACGAAATATTTTTAAAAAAAATTCCATTTGATTTATATAAAAGTAGTAAAAATATAACCACAAGACGCAATTCACAGACATAACTGACCGCTAACTAAAACTAATAATACTCATAGTATTTCCTAGGGTCGTCAGCAAATTCGTGGTTTTGAATAATTTTCAGATATATTGTTAAAAAATTATCATTATTTCTAGTGGATTTCGACTGACCTCTAGTTCGTCGGCTCGTCGTGAAAAACTCCGCGAACGCCGCGCCGCACAGAGAACGAAAATCGCGTATGATAATTTGGTATTTGTCGCGGAATTTCTCTCGCGAAAAACACAAGACACTCGGGGGGGTCGCGTCGTCCGTAGTTTTTAAAACGCGGTAAAATTATCCGCCATAAAATATAATCGTTTGCCGCACGAAAACTATTGCAATAAATTGTACGCGTATTTGTTTAAACGGACGTTTATTTTTTATTTTTTTTTCCCGTTCAAACCGTCTCGACTCGGAAAATGATTATGCATTTATAAAAATGGGATTATGTTCTTCCCGAACGTAAACAATATAGTTTTGTGTTTTCCATATTTAAAATAACAGCTTAGTTTTTTGTTTTTGTTTTTTTCATTCTACATGTCATGTAAATATTTCGGCACAAAATGTTTAATTTTTTTTTTTTTATTTCCCGTCGTATGGATTTTTAACGAGTTGGACATTGCGCGTTCGACCGATTTCGTACGATACGTTTGGACTCGAAATTAAACTAAAACGATAACCGATTACTAATGATTAGGGCTCGGATTTCAATGCAATTGCATCTTTTTTTTGGGATATCTTACGCGATGCTTTCCAAGCTACAAATACGTTTCAAGTACTTCGCGATCTAACCACAATAATTTGGGTTTTGGGGCATTTTTTGACGGTTTTCATGCATTTTTTAATTTTTTAGGACATTTTTGACCTATTTGTCGTATTATGACTAAAAAAATTGACCTCATTGAAATATAAGTACTACATAGTAGTATAATAGTACTACGTAATAAAAATTATTTTTACAATTTTAATTTGAATTTATTTAATAAATAATGCATTTTTTGAAAGGGCATTTTTTTGATATTTTTAGGGCATTTAAATCCGAGCCCTACTAATGATAATAATAATTGTATTTATTTCAAAAAAAAAATATAACATACGATTAACATATTATGTGTTTTGTAAATATAAAAAATTTAAGCATACATATTATGTATTTATATTCGAGTTGGAATTTTCGCACTGCGTTATACGTTTCGTTGATTTTCATATAGAAATTAAGCTATTTACTTACACCAAGTCGTGGGAATAACTCGAATATTTTTATTTGGGAAAAGTCTGTTACACACGTTTTCATACATCGACTTGACCGCCGCCGTGGGCTTTAGAAGTGAGTCGACAAAATACTTCGCTTATTTTCGAATAATTAACAAGCGTATAGCTGAACAAAGCGATTCGGGAAATAATAACAACGGAAATCGAGGAGTTCGTAGCGAAGATTCAGTCCGAAATCCAAATAAACAAACGTATGAATTCGGTTGTTGTTGCTGTCTCACATCGTCTACCCAATCGGGCCGAACAAATGGTACCGAGGGGTCGCGTTCAAAGTTCAAGTAAACAAACATTCGGTTATATGAAATTCGAACCGCCCGAGGGGAAATCGGATTCGGACGAAATCGACGATTTGTCTTTTTAGTTTTTACCTTGTCAGTGCTTGTTTAAAGGTGTCGTCCGAAAAATGTCATCGTTACTCCGTCGTCGTATTTACTTATTGTAATTTTTTTTTTTTTTTTCTATAATATCGACCGATTGATTTCTTTTGTTTTACAAAAAATAAAGGTCAAACATGCAAATGAAATTGTCGTTTCGTCTCGATAAACACCACAGTCGTATAAATCCGACCTTTCATTGTAAGTCTAGTGAAAAAAACGAATTTCGATCTCTCGGAGTAGCAGGTATTATACCTGTTCCTATTTCGTCGTGTTTTGATCACGTTGATATAATCGTGCGATTATATTCCACTTTTAAAGTCGCCGCGAGCAAAATATTTTTATTCAAACTTCATTATTCTGACGTGTACGACTAAGTCGCGTCGTCGCGCGTCGCCCCGAAAACACTAGAAATAAATCCGACGTAAACCTCGAAATAATCAACACGGATCGTGCGCAATGCGCGTGCAGTCGACTTTTTCGCACAGTTTTGACAAATAAGTTAGAACAATGGATTTAAAAGCAAATAAAAGCGCTAAAACGCGATGATTCTTTTCGATTTCAAAGAATCCTTGAAAATTCATCTAACACACGACGAGTACGTCGCGTCGTGTAGAATAAAAAGGAAATCGAAATTTTCGTAGGACATTTAATCAGTGTTCTGAGGAGAAAGAAAAAAAAAAGAAGAAATGCTTTTGTTAATACACGTTCGAATAATAAACGTGCTACTCGCGTATGATATTCGTCTGAAAACACAATGCCGAACCGTTGCGACGAAAATAACTAATCCCTTTTCTCGTGTACGTTTTCCACGATGTTAATTTGTTTCCTGATTTACGGGTCCTTTGCCCTCTTGAATTTTCGCAGGCAGGCAAGTGTTATCCCGTTTCATCCCTCCAGGATGCGTATAAACAAATAAAATAAACTCGAGCGTTACTAGACTGCGTACGAACACTACTATTATTATGCGTGTTTGACAAATCGGTTTGTAAGGTTTATTTTCGCAGACGTTGAGATTTTTAATTTTAATTTTTAAAACAGTTTGCAGCACGTCGTCGTCGTCGTCTTCGTGTACGATAAACAACGCGCGTAGTATAATAATATAATATGCTCGCGTAAATAAACGAAATAACGTCGAAAGACAAAAGAGATTTCCTAATAATTATTATTATTACCGTGATACGCGGATGTGCCGTTAGCCGAGCACTCCCGAGTATCTACGGCAAAGTCGATGGCTAATGCGATCAGCGAGCGCGCGCGCAACTTAAAATGTCATTTGCCAACGAAATCGCGTTATTTCGTTTTGACTTTAGACGTTTTTTTTTTCCTTTCCCCCCCCCCCCACCTCGTTCGTTCGGGGCGCGTAAACTATTCCGACACCGAGGATCCGGGCGAGGACCACGCGAAACGGACCTGGCGATAATCCAATTAAAACGTCACTCTAGTTGCTCTTGACACCTGTCTTTTCTGCGCCCGCCGCCGTAAAGACGAGGGAATAAATCCAAATCAAAATAGTCAAAATCTCTAATCGAACGACCCGAGCAACATCGGCTTTACTATATATTTACCGTATACTCTCGTATTAGATTGCTTGCGGCGGCGGCGGTATACTTAACCGATTTCCAGGGATTATAATACATCGCTCCTCGCTAATAACTTCTCCGCGCACTTAATGCTATTAGATCGAAAATCTATTTTGAAACCTAATGACAAAAACGGCTCGACGACGACGCGAGTGCGCTGAACAAATTCCAAGAGGGACGCAAACGTATCGTATACTCGGGAATAATATCCTCTCTCGTCGAGACGAATGTGTTCATTGATAAGTAGGTAAGTAAACGTTCTTTTATCACTCGACAAAACAATATACTCCTATATTGGAGATTGTTATAAATAGGGAACGGATTTGAATGCAAATTGCATTTTTTTCTGAATGTCCGAAAACATTGGTTTCCAAGCAAAAAGTTCATTTCATACATCAAAGAATTAAAAAAATGTAACTTTTATTTTGCATTTTTAGAGCATTTTTTGAAATTTTTAGTGCATTTTGTGGTTTTCAAGTCATTTTTTCCACATTCATTCTAAAAAAAATTAAAATACCTAAATATGTATTATGTGACGAAATTACGAAATTATTGTTGACACAAAATATATACATACAAGTTACAACAGATTATTACCCACATTAAGGTAAAGATAAAATACGATAAACTATTTATCTAAATCAAGGGTCGGCAACCCGCGGCCCGCAAAGCAATTTTTGATGGCCCGCACAAAGGTGGTTAATTTTTGTGTTTTATTTTTGTTAAATAACATTTTTCATATAATTTTCTATACATTTCTCAATATCATTGAACAATTAAAAAACGAATTTTCAACAAGATTTGATGATTTTTATAAATACGATAAAGAAATTAAATTATTCCAGAATCCTTTTCAAGTGGTCATAAATAATGTCAAGAATTATTTACAAATGGAAGTCATCGAACTCCAAAATGACGAGGTTCTAAAAAATTCTTTTCGGGAAGCAACTAGTTTGCCTCAATTTTATAGTTGTCTTCCAATATCTACCTTCCCTGGAATCAGACAATTCGCACAAAAACTTATAGCGGCGTTTGCAAGTACATAATATATATGTGAGCAGACATTTTCCATTGTGAAGTAGAGAAAAAGTAAGCACTATTCGCGCCTTAGTGATGAACATTTACGAGCTGTATTACGAGTCTCAACAACAAGTCTGCAAGCTGATATCGAAAATTTAACTAATAAACTGCAGGCACAGAAATCGCATTAATTTACAACTTTACAATTTTTTATTCAATTCAATTTTTTCTTAAACTGCACTGTTGAATTGAGTCATTACTTCATCGTTTAGTATCGCGTATAGCCTCGTCGTTAACGTTTTCGAGTGATTTTCGTAGATGTATTTAGTTTAGTTTTGTTTATTACGCGAAGTTTTTGAAAATGCCTAAGGCCAAATCTTCAGATGTTTGTCGTTTGCGGTCATACGTTCAACAATATGGGGAATCAATTTTTTCTACCGACGGAAGCGTTCTTTTTTGTAAGATTTGTGAGGTCAGAGTGGCAGCCGAAAAAAAATTTACTGTGACACAACATGTGGGTAGAGAAAAACATTTACGTGCACTAGATATTCAAAAAAATAAAAAAAGTGAAGTCGTTCAAACATTAATTAATACCGTTCCAAAAAATAATGCATTTACTACAGATCTTTGTACTGCAATGGTATCTGCTAACATTCCTCTTTCTAAACTGAAAAATGAAAATTTCCGCAATTTTCTTTCAAAGTATACCGGCCAACACATTCCAGACGATTAGATTTTTTATAAGTTTTAAATTAAAAATTTTGTTTTCATTGAATATAAACCCATTTTTAAAGTTTTTAAGGGCATTTTTTTAGTGCATTTTTTGATGTTACAGCATTTTTTTAAGGCATTTTTCTTGTTTTTTAGAGCATTTAAATCCGTTCCCTAGTTATAAATATTACCTTTTTTGGATGTCATTACAAATGATATTGCAATTCGAATACAATTATAATTGTTAGCGCAAGTTGTATGACATTCGTATAATCATTCGCCGACGTCGTCGTCGGTGTTTAGGTCTCGCGCAGACGTCTATAATATTCAAATATGTATGACGTGTTGTTTTGAAATTTTCGCCCGACGACGACGGTGCTTTTTCGTAAAAAAAAAAAAAACGTTCGAATAATAATAATATTATCATTCTTCTCCGATTCTCGAGAGCTATTTTTCAGTAATATATAGTTAATTATATATTCGTAATGTAGGTTAAATGATGTAGCCGATTCAGGTGTGTAAACAACAGTCTCGACGGTAACCGTTTTCAACGTGACGTTTAGGAAAATATTTAAAAAAAAAAAAAAAAACGGTCGCCAGAATAATGATAAAAAAAGAACGGGTCCCCCCGTACGTCCTCCCATCCGATTCGGGCGAAAAAAACTAACGAACCGAACAACCGTTCCGTGTATAAACGTCGAGCGTTTTTATTATTTTTTTTTTTCAGGTCGCGGTCGCGGTCCGATCGAGCACGATAAATGCGACTCGACACTTTGCCGGGTATGAAAATAAAGAACAGACGTGTTCCGACGAAAATCCAAAACGCGATCGACATCGATTGAATCGTCTCGTCGTAGACGAGAAAGACGTGGTAATATTATTACGTGCAGTAAACGGCCGGATTACAAAAAAAAAAAATCGTCTAGATAAAGATATAATACAACAATAGTAAAATTTATCCAAGATAGATAATATAAATAAAATTAATTCGAATTTTTTCTAGATAAAATACAAATAAATGTATAAATATAGATCGTAATTAATAAAAACTAGCTGAATAACCCGGCTTCGCCCGTGTGCAGTATAACTTTTTATTTTATCAGTTTTTTTTTTCATTTTTACCCCTTTTAACTCCGGTAGGTGTCGAATTTCGAAAAATCCTTTCCAATGGGGTCTCCACTATATAAAACGAAACTGCTGCCCAAATTTCATACTCAAAGCTCCAGCAGTTCCAGCCAGGCGAATTTTTCTAGTTTCACCCTTTTTACCCCTTTTAACCCCCTTAGGGGTCGAATTTCGAAAAATCCTTTCCCATGGGGCCTCTGCTATATTAAATGAAACTATTGACAAAATTTCATACCACAAAGCTCCATTGACTCAGGATTTTTTCCATTTTTACCCCTTTTAACCCCCTTAGGGTTAATTTTCTCCATAATTTATGCTATAAACCCGCTCCCCGACATTCTCTATCATTTAAAAAAAATTTGAGCCAAATCGGCCCAGCCGTTCTCAACTGATTCAATTTCCAATTTTTTGTCTCCATTTTTATATATATAGATGTACTGTTATATAAGAGTTATTGGATCAATAAAATAATCAATCTATTATTTTGCGCGCCTGAAATAAAGAGATCGAAAGTGGTCGATTTCAAAATGCTCTTGTCTTTCCGAAAACCGACAAATAATAACTTACGAAAAACCCGGAAAAATTAACGGTTTTCGACGGAACATCATATTTTTTTCCTCGCGACTCAAAAACAAGCTATATCGTAGAATTTCTCCTAGATGACTAAAAATAAACTATTTCCCATAGACGGCGGCGTTGTGTTAAAAATATTTAGACTTTTTATTTTTCTATTCATACGATATAGAGGTTTAAAACGACGACGAAATAATTTTCTACTAACGAGCGGGGGAAAAGACCTTGTAAAGTTTCTCTGGCAATTATCAACTACATACGTTAAAAATGTTACAAAAACCCGAAGGGATAATTTTTCTAAACGAAATTTCACCGACGAAAGCGAGTGTTTCTAACCGGTCGACTCTGTTCGCTCAGATTTGTCATTCTAAAGCGATCGGAGCCGTATCTCATCCGATTCAAATCTCCAACCTCAAACTTATTTTTAAAAAAAAAATGTCACGAGTAACACATAGACAACGTCGCTAAACTACAAAGTTTAGTTCGTTTCCCGCGAAAGTAATCGAAATCGAAGAATTCCGGCGATATAAAACAAAGAGTGTACAAATTCAGTTCAATTTTGATAGAATTTTCAATAACGATTTTCACCGCCGAAATCGTACGGATAAATCTCAGAAACAAATAATAACTACATTTCACGGTTGACAAAATATTATTAAATTATTATTTACGAGTATTAACCATTAAATAATTACTTTATTAATTAATTTTCTATTTTTCAATTGATAGAATTTTCAATAACGATTTTCACCGTTGGAATCATACGGATAAATAATCGGAAACACAAATATAATTACTAAATTTCACGGTTTTTATTTTTCTTCCAACTTTTAAACTTCAACAACATTGGTTGGAATCACAACGGTATTAGTGATGAGTCATACAAATGGCCCAAGATGTTTTAGCGGACAAATCATTGGATGCGAATTTAATATAAAATATAAAATCTAATTTTGGATTTTTACCCGAAACAATTAAATGTCTAGAAAAATCGGGAGTTCCTTTGAATCACTTTGATTGAAAACACAAAAATATCTCTTCAAAAATGTAACGGACAAAAGGGTAAATCTGTTTATGAAAAATTTAAAAAAATTCTATCGAAAAACGAAGTTCGGCTTCGATACACTGAGTAAAATATCAAAATATTTAAATGGAGAAAGTGAATCAATTGAACTCGTCGAAGATTTATCCCCAAACGATATGACATTTTTTAAATACGCACCAATTACTTCAACAGATGTGGAGCGGTCGAGGTATAAAAACGTATTGACTGTCAAACGTAGATCAATGTTATTTGAAAATATCGCTAAAATAATTGTCATAAGGTACCTAAGTAAATTTCTTTTGAGATACATTTTTAATATTATTGATTCCGATTTTTTCTGACAGATTAAAACTCAAAAAAACGGCCGGGAAATCAAGAATCGAGGAATCGAGAAATTAAAAAAAATTATTTTTACAACAAATGTAATCGTTTAAATTAATTATTATTTTATGGAAAATACATGTAATTTTCGGTGCATATTTAAACATTTTAGTGCATAATTTATTAATATGCATATATAAGATTTTTTAACGCATATTTGGTAGGTTTTTAAGGCATATAAATCCGCGTTCTAGCGATGACCGTCGAAAAAAGAATAATACGATATTTCCGTCGGATTCCCCGCGCGTATGCCAACGTTTATTATTAGTATTTTGTTTTTTTTCCACTTACCTAACTAAACTTTCACATAATGAGCCGCTAATTCGTACGCTAATTGCGTTCGGATGGTTATCGAACAATATTCTTTGTTTCGGCGCCAAACGAATGGACAGCGCGATTCCTGAAACACAAAACAATGAGAGTATTATTATTATAAAACGTTAAAATATAATATACGTATAGTGTGCACTATAATATGCTATTCCGATAAAACGATTTCCAACATACTCGTTTATACTCGTATATATCTATCGAAATAATAACGATCGAACGCTATTTATATTGATTTTCGTTTAAATCAAATAATAAACGCGAACACGAGCGTTCCCGACTAATCCGAGGAACCGCGTGCGATTGCGGCGTTCATTTATTCTGCCCATTCGCGCCGGTATAATAATTTACATTTCCGTCCGTGACTGAGAATAACTTTTAAGTCTGCTGTCAAATTTACTAATTTTACATTATTTTCATTATTTACTAATATTTAAACAACGGTCCTTGCAGATGTATATTTCAAAGAATTCGGTTTTCTAAACATTTTTCACACGACAAAGATTTCGAGAAAAAAGAAAAAATTAAATTAAAAACACCGACTTTTACTTAAATGTCATCATCGCTTTGTCCGCAAAACTCGCGTAAATTCAGTAAAGGTAAGTGCATTCGCGTGCGCAACACAAAATCGAGTGTTTTTATTTTGCCACGGTCGTGTGTAGCAGAGAGTCAAAAAGAACAATTATTAGAAACTGACGATTACTATAATATTTAAAGATCACGATTTAGTGATTCAATCGGAGTGCAGGTACTTTTCGCGAGCGTAACAACAATTATTTTTTAGCGAATTCCAATTATAATTACGTATTAGGTAACGGATTTTAATTTAAATAAATATTTTTATGTAGTAATAGCATCGGAAAGTTTTCGATATAAATGCATACGTCTCATTTGATTTCAAGTAATCAGAAGCTGATTTTATTTCAAATATTTTAGAATAATTAAATTTTTTTACAAATAAATACATAAATTATGTAATATTGTAGAATTTTCGTGATATATTTTAATTATATTTTTACAAATAAATATACGTATTCTGTATTATTGAAGTGTAGTTTGTATGATATAATAATATGTATTGTAATATGTATTTAACTATTTAAATACGCCCAAAGTAGCTCGCACAAAAAGGTCAAAAGTTAGTATTTACGTATTTGGAAGAATTTCCGAACGAAACTTTTAGGAGTGATGGACAAGTTTTATACTGTCAGTCTTGTGATATATAATCAGTATCTATCTAATCAGTATTTAAATATTATACATTTATAAATCAATGTATATGAAGTAATAAACAAATATATTATATTTAGGGCTGATTTCACCAAATATGCGTCAATCGTGGTTACAGTAATCATGATTAAAAGTTAATCGTCATTAATTAAGGTTTGGATTTCACCATGCTAATATCACGGTTCCACTAATCACGATTACGGTAACCGTGATTAACTCTACTAACCATGATTATAGTGTTCCTATCAAACAGCTGTGGCCTACGAAATATGATAACAGTTACATTATTATTTATTAATTTCTGTTCGCGATCGTTAAAATTTGAAAAGTTGAAATTTGAAACAGTTCGTTGTTTTTTGTTTATTTGATTTTCAACTATGGAAACTGTAAACGTTTTGAAGAGGAAACGGGAACGAAGTTTCGAGTGCTCAGAAAAATGTGTATACTTTTAGAAATCGTCACTCGACATTTCAATGTAATTGAATCAAAAAAAACTGACGGGGTACATATGAAAACCAAGAACCAGAGGTGGGCAACTATTGCAGAAGAATTTTCCGCAGCTTCTTCAACCTGTTACAGAGATTCTCAGAGTTTGAAAACGCTGTGGGAGAACCTTAAGAGAAAGGCTAAGAAGTTGGCGATTGCTGCGCAAGTAGACAACTTATATGCCACGGTTATTATATCTCATGTCATACATCATGTAAATATTGATGTAAACCGTATGTATGGTTTTCACAGGAGGAGGTAAAGCCAAGGCAATTTTAGCCGATCCTGTAATCGAAACAGTTGTGGGGCTAATTCGACCACACGTCGAACCCTTTTGTAATATGTTTGATGACAATGCAGACATTCCAAGTACTAAAATAAAATCCGTTTCCTAATGATTATATTATACGTAATAAAACGCCGGGGGAAATGTTGCGCTTAGGTCGTCGATCGACGACGACGGTTCGAGAATAAAATCTCGCGCGAGACTGTGCCTCGTGTGCCTCGCTCGACATTTTAAAAATATTACAAAACTGGAAGAAAAGAGAAAAAAAGCGCAGCATTGTCTAGCCGTCGTCGTATAGTAGCGTTCTACGGAAACCCGCGCGAGATCATAACACTCTATCAAAGATTTATGGAGGAGACTGATAAATTACACGAGAGATACGATATGGGCACAAGTCAAATCGCAGGAGTTCTCGACACCTATATTATTATCGCGGAGAGGTAAAATAACAAATGCGTTTTATTTTTACCGAGCGCGCGTACTATCTGAACGATGTTTTTTTGTTGTCGTTAGGTAACATAGTTTTCGATAAGAAACACGTCGTGCACGCGCGATAGGAAGAAAGAGAAAAACGAGAATGAATGCACTAATATTTACCAACATTGGACACTTATTAACTCAAGTAATATTACTTATCAACCGTCGTCGGACACATTGGCGTACTAACGGGGGGGGGGGGTTTGGGGATAAACCCCCCCCCCCGAAATTAATGGATGATTTAATTTATTATGAGAAAACTAAAATATCTAGTACCTGTATATTAATTGTACTGAACTGTACTGTACTTAGGTATGACAAATTATCTGAATTTTCTCAAATTCTGAATTCTGAATTATAAATATTATTAAAAGTACAGCTTGTCAGCTTACATTATCTAATGTGGGTACCTACGGGAATATGGGTATTTCCACGAAGATATTGTAGATATGGACGTGGACGATCGGTGTAATAAAAAGTAGTGAAGTGGTCGATATTTTTTCAGAAAAAAATAGAAAATTAATGTTCTAAAAAATATAAGTATCTAAATTATTATTTTTTTATTATTATTATTATATAATTTAACATTTTTTTTTTTTATATATAGTATGGTTAAGTAGTAATAACATATTTATTAATTATCACATGTCAATGAAAAATAATATCACGAATAAAAATTAGTAATCTATTAAAATGTACGATATTTTTTGTTTGTTCAGGTGTCACGTGATCTAATATGTTAATTAAAAAAAATTAAACCCCCCCCCAAAGTTCAGGTCTAAGTACGCCACTGGTCGGACATGATGTGTCATCGAAAACAATTAGGACAGACAAGTCATAGGATTTGCATGTTTTACGCCGAGCCGTCTATTTTATAGCCGACCCAGGTACAATAATATGTACTAGTCGTGGGCCCCGTAGTTCAAATATTTATTTATTTTTTCGTTGTTGTATATTTTCACGATTTTCGATAAAAATGCACATTTCGTTATTTTCGTGCATAATATCATTCATAATGATTCCACGTGTTTACACATTTTCGAGAGAAAAATTACCGAATTCTATATAAATATTTATTTTTTTATATATTTTAACTATACTCGTATACTCGTATAATTTATAAATATATTTACTTATATTTGTACATTGTACATACATATGTATAGGTATTAATAATAATCTATATTTATTCGTTTTATCTTTATTTGACATTTTTATAACAAAATATTATTAAATGTATTTAAACAATAATAAAAATGAAATAAAGGTCTTGACCGGTTTCGATTAAAAATCATCTACTTTGTTTATTATTTATTTCTATTTTTTAACATATTTTTTATAAATACGCACCGATTTTTCTCGTTACCAACAAATAATATACCAGCTGAGAATCGGCCGTCGTTCGAGGTAGAAGTTTAAAATAATAGCACTGGTTGTACAATAAAATTAATTAAAAATCAATTTTACAATAAATTATTAACGTGTTTAATAATTGTATACGCTTTTTTTGTGCTTATTTTTTCGCATCTTTTCGGCGCATAATTTTACAATTTTACCTCCTACGATTTCTCCGCGAAAATATTAACAACGCGATAACTCGTCTGAATTATGAATTTCACGTCGATAAACACGTCGTCGTCGCCGGGAACACGTACGCGTATATAGTAATGTGTACGGTGATGGTAACGACCGCCGTCGCCGCCGTGAATAATGTTCGTTCGGCCGCGTAACGCCCGCGATAAACGTGTGCGTGTATAAGTAAGATATTATACAACTTAAAGATATTGCCCGTTCGTCCTTGGTAGGCGTAATATATAAAGGTGCCGGCTGATGAAATAACGGCCGGGCAGAGTGTAAAAAGGTCTGTCGCAAAGCCGCCGGTAATATTTCAACGAGAGTTATAACGTGTACGACGACGACGACGACGACGCGACGGGTTTGTCGACGAAACGCTCGCCAAAGTCTGCGATATCATCGTGTGGCAAATGCGTTTCTACAGTTTTAGATAATAAATTGAATTTTTAAAGCATAAATTATAATAATATAAACATTTTAAGGTATCGGTAGAAAGAAAAGGCCAGATACGAGACGCGGATGAGATGCAGGTGACGGGTGATTGATGTCGGTGAGACGGCCTTTTTAGATTTTAAAACAGTCGTTTCCGGCTTATGATTAATGTATTGTTGGTAATATACGTATATATAAATTTGATTTTCTTGTTCTCGTTGAATTTCAGTGATAATAATTATTTCGCTCGTGTTTGATTAAATGTGTTTATTGTAATCGTTAAAGTTTACAAGACATGCTTCTTAATGCTAGCGGTTAAAAAAAGTCAAACGATATTTTACATTTCGATTATTCGAGTTTACAGAAAAAAAAAAAAAAAACCCGAAAGAAACAAGTACGAGTTGATAAAAAATAGGTTTCGATTATTATGTTTTTGATTCTCACGTCGTATATTATGTACCATGAATTGCGGTAGAAGAAAAATCGGAAACGAACTACTCAGCTCATCAGACAGTTGTCGCGGCGGTGTCGTCGGCGCCGATCGACGCCCGAACGGCTTGGTTGGACGAGAAGCCGGATTGTTCGGCCTTTTCGACCACGCGGTGGATGACCTCGGCGATAAAACGCATTCGCGCGGACACACCGTCGTCGTGGTATTTGTCGCCACTGCCGTCGTGGTTTTTGTCGCCACTGCCGTCGTGTTTTTCTCCATCGCCACCACCGCCGTGATCGTCACCACCACCACCACCACCACTGTCGTTGTCTTTGCCTTCGCCACCACCGTCACCACCGTCATCGTGTTTTTTTCCATTGCCACCACCGCCGTGATCGTCGCCGGCGCCGCCGCCATCACTACCACCATCGTTACCACCACCGCCGTCGTAGTCTTTGCCGTCACCACCACCATCGTGGTCTTTGTCGTCGCCACCACCACCGTGATCGTCGCCGGTGCCGCCTTT